>CAHIKZ030002998.1:2035000-2387500 GCA_903632075.3 Acanthosepion pharaonis | reverse complement strand
GACATTTATATGTCTTTACTTGTCTACCGTACGCGTCGAATTAATTTCATTAAAAAAAAACGGCGCCTCTTAGAGGAAATTCATATTTAGTAAACTTTAACTAGTATGGCACAAGTTCAAAATCCTTGAGTGATAATCGAATTCGCTATAGTATTGATAATCTGTTGGGTTAGTTTGTTAATCAGCACATTGTATTACCAACTGAAAATATTTAATACGCTTATCTTTATATAGAACTACAATAATGGCAGACCAATTGCAAACAGAATTCACTAATATGATACATGACGAATATCATGTAACTTTAAGGAATTAATTTAAATGCAGTACAGATGAATGCCGTAAAATATGATATATGTAATGTTGCCGCCAAAAACCCGGCGAGAAGGCAGCAAGCAGAAAGAATGGAGGCGTTAATTTTGGTTTCATTCTTTAAGAGTACTGAACCTCGGTGAGATATCTTCATGATTTAAAGTTTAATATTCAGTAATCGGGTGTGAAAGCATTGTAAACGGTTAGCGACTAGGAATGCGAAAAAGGCGAGCTGAGTTCGAATTCAGACGGAGTTTGTTGCTTTCGCACAACTACTCTTGGGAAAGGTATGAATCTATCACTTCTCCCCACATCTAAAGCAGGGTTAACTTCTCCGAAGAGAAGGAAAACTCTGAACTCAAAACCAGCCTGAAAAGAGATTGGCGTCGTCAGTCTGTCTTACCCTAGACAGATCAATGCTGCAATATAGTACCCCTACGACCCTAATTGGTTATGGGATTCGTGATGATTTAGTTAGATCTTTTTTTACGTCATTCCTTTAAAAAAAAAAAAAAAGAAGTAAATTTGCTTGAATGTTTTTACCTTTGTTTTCAAAAATTAAACTGCATAGTCAGAATTGCGGTTCAGCCCACGTATCTACTAGTTAACGAAGATTAATTTGATATGTTCTTGATTTCTCAACATGCATTAGTGTTAGGCTCTACTTGTACTTAATTTTCCAGCAGAAATAAATGTTTTGTCGTATGAATTTCTAAACCCGTTTTCTCGTCCTTTCCGGTCTTTATCCTAAATACCAAAGGAAATGAACGGGCAACCTGACATGTACGATAGTCTTGTATAATATTATTCTGTGCATACTGAACACGGATATCTGAAGGTCGAAATATAACATGATATTAGCAAGGATTTATAAGACTTGATTGTTCATCACTGCCCTACAGTAGGTGCTCATTATTATGTAAATATTCATTGAGTGGACAGAGAGTTTCAATGTAGAGATCTCGATAATTTTCAATCCGTCTACACAACAATAATCGTAGAAATTCGATGCTATGGCGTTTATTTAAAATATTTCGTAAAGTTCTAATAGTGAATCAGTAAGAATCTTGTTATGGTCAGAGAAACATTGCCGCTTTACAGCCTGCACCTAATATAATCAATAATGTGACTTTAGTCTGGCACAAGGTATATATAATGAAGAATCAAATGAAGATTAAATTCGATACACATGATCAATGGCAGCTACCTAAAGGAAACAAGTGAGCCATTTGTACCCTTGGAAAGATTGAAGAATTTTAATGGGGGAAATTAAACAAAATTGAATGAACAAGATCAAAAACTATTGTTCTGAGGTTGATGTAAATAAACATCGAAATATTATGAGATGCTCAGTGAGAACTGAACTCCTTACAGTATTCACGGCCTGCGAGATTTGCTTGCTAACCGATATTCTGCCTCAGGTACAGAGATTATTTATGATTGTGAGTATAATCTGTTTTTCGAAACGACTTTTATCTAAGGACACCATGCATTTTAGAAGAATACGAACAACCTGATAAAAAAAAAAAACGAAAGGAAAAATCGTTCTGGTTACATTTTTAAAATTTTGTTGTTTCTATTTAACGAAATTTACTTAATTATCCAATTCAACACACCGGTTTTGTTTTCTCTATTCATTTTCAAACAAAAATTCAAACATAAAGTTTTCAAGCTTAAGTGTACAGTCGGAAAGTGATTGCAGTGTATAAACGAGATTTTATCGTCTAAACGGGATTTGAATTGTTTGAACGAAATTTCAGTGTCTAAACGAAATTTCAGTGTCTAAACGAGTTTTCTGTTTCTAAACGAGACTTGATGTGTTTGAACGAGATTTGAAGACTTTAACTGAAACATTGTGATTTTAAATCAACTCCTTGTTCTCGGTATTTATTAAGATTAGTAAATCTAAATGGGAGGCACGAATTGAGTTAGGAAGATTGTGTCGGGTTAATATTTTATGTGAGGATGGCTTGTCATCCTTGAAAATCATCATTTGTGAACTTGATTTCTGACCTAGACTCGAACACTGACCACTGGCACCAATTGAAAATGTACAACTATCTCATCCAACCCCAAATATTTACCTTATTACGGCACAAAACACTGATTATGAAGCTTATTG
The DNA here is from genome assembly GCA_903632075.3 of Acanthosepion pharaonis. Lineage (NCBI taxonomy): Eukaryota > Metazoa > Mollusca > Cephalopoda > Sepiida > Sepiidae > Acanthosepion > Acanthosepion pharaonis. Next base: position 2,385,066 of record CAHIKZ030002998.1, on the reverse strand, counting down.
CAATATTAATGGTTGAGCCAAATAACTGCCTACTCATTAATGATAGGTTTTGGTTCTTTATTAAACCTGGCATCTGATAGTACTAATGAGACACTCAGCATAAATGTCACTACGCTAGAGAATTGGTTGATAAGATTAGACTGTTAGTTATTGCGCCACGGTAGCAATCTCAGTTAAATAAATATAACCATTATAAGGATATGTTTAATAAGCTACTCAGACCATTATGACTGTCTTGAGTTTGATACTTACTGAGTGCCCTTACGCAAGTGACCATGTGCTACGTTTAGCAAATATCAGGATAACACCTTCTATCTACAGACCTACATAAACCCTTTTAAATACGTCCTCAAAACGCTGATTTAGCAAAGGTAATTATGGATCTGTAGACCATTTTCAGTATTTGAATACTTCACCAGAGGAAAGTTACCTTACTACACACGGGCTCATTAATGATTATGATCAGATGGGAAAAATTAATTCATGTAATACAGTGATAAAGTCCTAATAATAAATATTCGACGAGGTTAGAATATTTTTGACATAACTGGTGTTTACCTTCAGACATGTGGCTTTTACTTATTTTTTATCATAAAGCAATATACATCGATTCGGCCAAAAATGAATGACCAGGCACTAAAAGAGAAATATTTTTCATTAACTTTCTGAAAATAAGAAGCTGTCTTTATTAAGGGAATATACATTTTGTACACGATTCGACAGTTCTTATAACTAATCTCAGATATACTCAACGAGTTCATAGCGGACAGGCGGAAATATGATATTAAAAACAACAAAGATAAATAAAACGAAAAATACATGCAAAAATGAAAAAACAGTAGATGAAAGCTAGAGAATATATCAACTGAAATTTAGTGTTTAAAACAACAATGATAAATTATTATTTACGTACGAACTACTGTCCTCATCTTTGTTCTCTACATACAACGTGCGAGAGCACGTGCGGTACCCTACCCTCGTCAGCCACCAACCAGGGTAGGTAACACAGTTTCGGTGGTTAAGGCGGTACTGCCACCCCTGGCGCCACCAGCAGCTTTTTGCCACCAGATAGGGTATTGTTTTTGTATACGTGTCAGTCTCTTATTCAGTCAGTTGTTATTATCACATCGTTTCGGTCATTATGCCCTCCGACTTTCGTCAGTTGCTTGTCCATCAGGGTAACCTTCAAGGAATTTCGAATTGGACCCTTTATTTAATCTACGGGGGTAGGTCGTTCTCATTTCACTGCTCATATCAAGGGATATCTCATCTTGTTCTTATTTTGTACTCGTTTCCATTGAGTCCAAGTCTGCACTGCCCGGCCCAGGGATTGAACTCATAATTTCTATGTCACCAAATTCACGAGCCAACGGTTTAATCCAGTAGGTTATTGCATCATGGTCATCGGAACGAGAAAACCCACTACCCTAGATTAAACAAAGGATTCAGTTCGAAATTCGCTTAAGTTTATTCCGATTGACAGGCGGTTGATGAAGGCCGGAAGACACAGCGGCCGAAACATTGTGATGAGAAAAACTATCACGAGGACAAAAACCCGGGTGTATAATAAGGTAAATAATCCCAGAAATTAAAACAGAAATGACGACGTCGATGAATATGAAGGTGGTGCTGGTGATGATTCGAGAAAATTCGAGAAAGAATAATGACAAGTTTTCATCTCCGAAGCTGAGAGATCGGTTGGAATTTCCAAATTTCTCTTCAGTTCATTTTAATCACGCGAGTTCAATTCAGAAGGATGGGCACTTCGCCATACAGCAGTGGTTAGCATACTGGGTTTGTCTCGCAGATAGTTGTTATTGTGAAGAGAGTTCGCGCTTCACAGAACGCTCACTACTACAGCTGTGTGTCAAACTAAACTTAGTAAATCTCTATGTGCTTGTGAAAAGCACTTCACTTACTGATAACCATCGTTAGCCTATTCACCTGCCCCCTCATCTCGGCCTCGCTCATCTATGGCAGTAGGTTACAACCCGAGAATAAAATCTACTTACTGCTACAAATTCTTATGGTAATTCGTGGGCAGCGATCTAGCCGAATGGTTATTTTAAGCCACAAGCGTTTAACTGAAAGAAGCTGCACCCTGAGAATGAACTTGGTGTCTGAGCTGAGCTGCAACGCTACAGGTCTGAATTATTGGCGTCACAATCAACGTCAATTATCGATTCGACGACCCCAGCCATGAGAAAACAACTGGGGAAAAGGAAAAATCACAGAGAAGACGAACGAGGAAAAGGAAAAAATCCCAGTAAGTACTTGATTTGATTTCCTATAGTTTTTCTCTCTTCTTTCCGTCAAAGACACCTAAATGTTTGCGATAGTAATTGACTACTGTAGTTGACTTAAGAAATTTAAGGAAATTTTTTACTTTTACACTTGTAATAACTTATTTATTTGTAGTATAAGATTTATTTGTTGTATTTCCTTCGAACTTGAAGGAAATACAACAAATATGTTTTCATTGCAAAAAAAAAATTTTTGTGCAAAAGTCACTAAAAATGTGTAATTTAGGAAATTTAATCTTGCTACATTGTCTTGACAGGATGCACCACACCCCAGTAAGATCAGCCAACTGACATCTGCAAGGACCAATGTTCTAGATTGTTAGAGTGTAACGATATAGCTACGGTTGTTTGTCTGGCAACAGCTTACCAAATAGCATCTAAGAAAAGCCAAGATGCATATGTATGCTAAGAAAATTGGTTCACTGTGTCGTGATAGACAATTTTTCTCGCCAGAATCTATCTTACATATCTATAAGCCTGCCATTCGTCCATGCTTAGAATATTGCTGCCACATATGGTCAGGTGCTCCTGCTATATATTTAAAGATACTTGATAAAATCCAAAGAAGAATCAGCAATATTATTGGTCCTGACCTAGCGTCTCGACTTCAGTCACTTTTCCACCGCCTTTTCTGCTCCTTTTCTATAAATACTTTCATGGTAGCTGTTCGGATAAGCTCTTAGCTATGGTACTTAAACTTTATGAATTAAATCGCTGTACTAGATTGACAACAAGTTCCCATCAATTTACGATTGAATTGGCTTCATTTGGCCGTAAATTCTATGCTGACAGTTTCTCTTCTCGCAATTCTTGCTTGTGGAACTTTCTTCCAGCCCCATGCTCTCCGGACAACTTTGATCTTCAAAAATTTATAATGCATTGTATCGTTATCAGCTGTCTTCTTGATTACTCTTCTATTGTTCTCGCGCCTTCACAATGTTTCTATATTCTAATTCTTTCATACCCAGTAACCCCTTGTGTCTTAGCGGCTTTACTGCCTTGCTTGGAATAAATCTGCCTAAAAAAAAAAAACAAAAAAAAACAATAAACCTGGATTCGATGTGAAGACGCACTGTTGATGTAAACAAAAATGAATTAATAAATTCACTGAAAAGCCAAGCAGATATTGAATGAAAGTCGTTGCCAGCAAAATCCTAAAAATAAATATGGCCTATCAAGAAATAGGACAGTGAAAAGCATGCGCAGCTTTTGTGTGGAGATCGCTGGCACCGGCCGGTTACACCCTGAACAGAATCAGATTTCAAAAGATATATCGTCTGTATGTTTCATTCGATGCTTCTGCGACGTTCAAAGCTTCATGTCTGTTGAGTCAAGGCGTAGCTCATTCGGTCATGACATTCTTCCATGATATTCTCTCGTATACGCATTTCGCGTTCTTAAGTGTCCAGTAATTTTTTTCAATATATATAAAATTGTAAATTTATTTTATAAAATTGATATTTATACACGATACAAGTGACTAGAAAAGTAGGATAAACTATTTGTGAAGATAATAAATTTGTTCGTCACTAAATGCTCAACAATTACATGATCCAGACAAGGTTAATAAATATCTTAGGCGCCCACCTCATATCATTGCTAATAGTTTGATCGTCACTGGTTGCTTTAGTTGTGTGACTCTGTATCAGACTTAGTGGATGCCTCCAACATACAACAAAAAAAAAATAAAAAGATTTGATAACGCATTTTACGTAATAATTCTTGTCAGAGTTGAAATTTAAGTGAAGAAACGATTTTTTTCTTTTCATCGGATATCGAAAAGGATTTCTCTTTCAAATCAAATGTTTCACGATATACTCACGCACACATATTTTTTTTTTCAATTTTAGTCTTTGGTCGAAGAACAATCGAAGAACTAGATGTTTGACCATCGTTAGACAGCCTTCCTCAGATCAGAACGAAAGAAATAAATGTGTGTGTGTGTGTGTGTGTGTGTGTGTGTGTGTGTGTGTATTTGTGATTCAATACTAAATCGTTAATACTTTTTCCACTAAGCTGTCGTCCCTCGGTTGGGATTGAAAAGCAAAATTCTGATTGACATGGCGGTTCCAGCAGTCTGTAATGTAGCTTTGAAGATCTTTTGAAAAACTATCAAAATACATGAATCATGAAGTGGAAATCTAAAAAATGTGGTACATGAAGATATCAATAATTGCAGTTGTGATTGGGACCCGGAGATTGACTGGGGAGGTTCTGATATACTCATTGAATAAATCTTTGATTGTACAGCTCACATCTTACGAAGTGATTTTTCTATGTAAAATATGTGTGATCTTAGGTTGTTTTATTTTTATTCTTTTTTGCAAAAATATTCACTGGAAAATATTATGAAGCCATTTCTGACCTTAGTATGGCACCCGGGAGGAAATGAGTATACACCAAAAATCATACGAAATAATAATAATAATAATAATAATAATAATAATAATAATAAAATACTTTTAAAAGACAGCAAAGACAAATGCAACCGACCAGATACAGAAGCGATGGCAAGATAAACCGCTTCATGGCCAATACTCTGCAAGTACCAAACAAGCTGACGTAGACAAAACCCGTACCCATCAGAGGCTACGTAGTGCAGAGTTGAAAGCTGAAACTGAAGATTTTATCCTTGCTGCACAGGACCAATGCTTGTTAACTAGGAATTATCAAGCACATATACTAAAATATTGTGTTAGCCCAAAATGCAGATTCTGTGATAAATATCCAAAAATGATCTTGTATTAGGTTGCATGATATTGGCAACCACTGAATATTAAACACGGTATGACAGAGTGGACCAATATCTGCACTGGAAAATTTGCAACTTCTACGGGAAGGAAACTGAAAGAAAATGGTATGAACACCACCCAGACCCGGTTACGGAGATAGGACCTGTTACAATTCTATGGGACTACATAATACACACTGACAGAACAATCAAAGCCAACCGCCCAGACATTGTTATTAAAGACCACAAACAAAAAAGTGCCTCCTTATTAATATGGCAGTCCCTGCTGACTGCAATATATCTTTGAAGATATTCAAAAAGCTGTCAAAATACAAGGACCTTGAAATAGAAATTTAAAAAATGTGGTATATGGGAACATCAACAATCCCTGTTGTAGTTGAAGCCCTAGGATTGGTTGGAAAAGATTCCAGTAGACTAATTGAAGGAATTCCTGGAAGTCCATGCCTCAAAGAGATACAAAAAATAACAGTCCACACTTTACGAAGGGCTTTATCTATGTATTTTTTTTTTTTTTTTTTGTCAGTGGAAAGTGTCATGATGCCATTCCTAACCTTAGGTCCCTGGGCAGGACCCGGAAAGAAATGTGTAAGCGCCAGAAATCATAGAAAATAAAAATGATAATAATAATAATAATGTGCTTATTCACATAGCAGTACCATCTGAGAGAAATACCTCATGAAAATTATCGAGGAATTGTCCAAATACAAAGACCTGGAAATCGAGATTAACAGGATGTGAGGAATGAAGACTGAGAATGTCATCGAAGCTCTGGGCCTCGTGAGGAAAGGAATGGAAAATTTTACTAATAGCGTCCCAGGTAACATCAACATACAGGTTGCCCAGAAGATCGCCTTACTAGGAACATCCCATATGCTAAGAAAAGTGCTATCAATTAAATGATAATTCTCCTATAGGACCTAAGGGCCATAGTTTGCACCCAGCTCTACAGGATACAAAACAGGAAACATAACATACACAAATAATAACAATAATAATAATAATAATAAACCACAAAAACCGAAAGTGCTTTCTTATTGACATAGTAGTTGTTGCAGATGGCAGTGTATTTTTGTAGATCTTCAAAAAAAATTATCAAAATACAAGGCTCTTGACGTGGAAATCTCAAAAAAATGTGGCGCACTAGGATAATTAATAATTCCAGTTGTGGTTGGAACCCCTGGCTTGATTGGAAAAGATTCCGATAGACTCATTTAAGGGATTCTTGGTAGCCCATGTCTTAAAGAAATACAAAAATTGTACTCACAAGTACAGCTCACACATTACGAAAATGTTTATCTCTGTAAAATGTGTGTGATCTTAGGGGTTTTGTTTTGGTTTGGTTTTCTTTTACAAAGTTGATTAGTATAAAATGTCATAAAGCCATTTCTGACCTTAGATCTCTGGTTGGGACCCGGAAAGATATGTGTACACAACAGAAATCAAAGGAAATAATAATAGCAATAATAATAATAATACATAAGGCATGGCTCTCATAAATTCTGATCTTAATTAATTGGAAGTGTTAACATGTACATGTTTTTGTCTTGATGAATTACGATGGTCTACAGTTCATATCTCGTTCAGTCCGACAGATTTGATTGTCAGTTGCCTGACCATAACCACCCGGGCGTGTCACCTACGGACTGGCCCATTATGCATCTCCGGGTGCCGAGTGGACTGTTTTTTTCTTTAAATTTCAAAGATGAATCAGCCAAGTTGACGAGAGTTACATCTAATGACTTGAGGATACACTCAATCAGAGAACGTCTCAACGAACGGGGTTACTCGACCTTAAAGTATTTCTAACTGGGTCCCGTCTGTAACATTATATATTGCTTTTGTGAAAAACCTATCACTATGTAGTGACAATTGGCTGTGATGCATGTGCTTGGTATACCCTTATCAGACTGGGTGTTGTGACGAATACATTGGGCTTCGTATATTTTTATCCCAACGTAAATTTATTGGAGCGCTACACTTTCACTCAATAATAATAATAATATTAATAATACGGGATAACAATCATCAGTGTATTTTATTCAATGGTATGTTGTATACATTGCGTCCTTTAAGAAGTTAAGATGAAAATAGTTCTAAAATTTAGATCTATACAAGGGTTCATTATGTGATGGCGAGAACAAGGTAGAAGTTATGACGAGAAAGTCATTCTATAATTTTTACAACTAGTTTAGTGATCTCATTCGATATGAAAAGATAGATAGATAGATAGATATTAACAGAATGAGATAGATAGATAGATAGATAGATAGATAGATAGATAGATAGATAGATAGATAGATATTAATGGATAGAAATAAATAGATAAATGTTATAACTCGCTCCTAGTAGTTATAATATTATGTCTCAGATAGATAGACAGATAGATATTAACAGAATGAGATAGATAGATAGATAGATAGATAGATAGATAGATATTAACAGAATGAGATAGATAGATAGATAGATAGATAGATAGATAGATACGGATAGAAATAAATAGATAGATGTTATAACTCGCTCCTAGTAGTTATAATATTATGTCTCAGATAGATAGATATTAACAGAATGAGATAGATAGATAGATAGATAGATAGATAGATAGATAGATAGATGTTATTTTTTGTTTATTCTTCTCTGCCGAGTTTCTGTCCGTAGACAGAGTCCCGACTCTGCTCGAAGACAGAGAGCTTGACAATGACAAGCCAGTTAGCGAACTCCTGACTCACTTTGATTTCTTTATTTAAGGCGTCTTATTCTTAATATTTACCTCCTACTCTTTCTACAATATTTGCCACGTACTGAACTTTGTATTTCTTTCGTTTTGGGTAAACCTCTAGTTTTTCCGTATGTTTCCTTTTTCTGATAATCATCCTTATACGTTCAACGAAATCTTGGGGTGTTTATGACGTCAAAAATATAATACAGTACTTGCACATGTTCTTCCTTTCTTGCGGGTCTTTCTTCAGTAAACTTTTTCTTTAACTAATTCCAATGCCATTTTTTTCCTTTTATCATATATACCATTTTTTCAATACCTTATTACGTCGTCTTTCCACATTTCTTTTCCATTTTTATATACTCTGAACAACACTTCTTCGACAATTTTGAAAAAGTTTGTGTCCTTTTTATTATCCGTTCTTATTCATTTTTGACCTGGTAACAACTTGTCGAACACCGATTTAATTTTTCTTGCGAATATCAATTCTGCCGGTGACGTGTCTGACGGTGTATTGGGAGTCGGCGTTATCCGAAGGTTGTAATTTCGTGGTAGGTGATTTACTGCCAGAGCACAACCTCTGCAGACTTTTACTAATCTTTCAATGTCTTGATCCATTTTGGTCGAGTATACTTTATTTTCCCATAAGAGATTTCATCCTTGAAATTCCTGGATGTCCACTATGAAATTAATTTGATATCCGCCTTTGTGTGACACTATTTAGCGTTTGGCTAACTAATTAAGCATGAAAATTAAAAGCGAGAAATACTTAAGGCGAGAAGAAGCTATCACGAAAGACATACTGAGCGATGTTAATTTTTTTTAACAAAGAAAAGTGGTAAAGATTTTATTTTCATTTGCGAAGAAAAGTATTTTTTCCGCAGAAGATAGGAAGTTCGTAAGATCTCGGATCTGACAGAATTAATTTATGACATGAAGCGGCGAGGAAGGGCAGATAGCAATCTGCCCATGGCAATAATGAAAATTTCAAATTGGTCAAGTGGCTAGCAGGGCGAAATGCTGGAAGATAATCGTAATCAGGTCGAGGATGCGACCGAGAAAAGAGATCAGCTGAGACCACCCCAAAGAAAAAGGAAGGGAAAAGACAAAAAAGAAAAGAATAAACCATTAACTATCTTTCGGAGATATCATTTGATTTTGGAAAGAAACCACCTGTTTTATGTCCAGACCAGGCCATGATAAAAGTTTGTTACCGGGACGGATTGTTGGCGACAGAAGTACGAAGGCGTTAAGGATATAAGGAGATTCTGATAATCACTTGACGAGAATCTCGTTGATAAATTCCAGATGAGATTCAGTTAAGATAGAGATTAAGGACCACCCTACGTGTCGTGGGGGGGGGGTCTGGTCGGGGAAAATAAAGAAAAGAAAAAGGAAGATAATTTTTTTTCTTTGAGCGATAATTGTAAACTGAGGCCAGTCTAGCCACACCCACGCTGCCGAGCGTTCATTAGCTGAATCGTGGCGTGAGCGATGGGCAAGGTAAACATATGAGAAAGAAGGGAATCCTGTTGACGCCCTCTGAGGATATTGGTGTGAGATACCAATATGAGAAAGGGAGAATTTGGGAGGATGATTCCCTTAAGAACCCCTCTAAAGCAGAAAGTAATGGACTTCCAAAAATGGAAAGTGATAAATTTTCCTGTCCGAAAACAGAAAATTCTTATTGTGGATTTGGAATTATCGAGGAGCCCAAACCACGACAGGCCCTCACCCGGTTTTGGTCGGCGTCCATATAAACGGAGTCACAGGGCAGAGACAGTGGCGGTTGGGCAGACGCAGACAGAGTGACAAAGCAGACAGAGTTGAGCTGCAAGCTCGGAGTCCAGCCTCGCTGCTGACTGAAAGATCCACGCATTCTGACTTAGACTTCTAACCAAGAACAATTTATTTTTGAAGAACGACTTAGACTCACACCACCAAAACGAGTTTTACGAATATCGCCTGAAGATACCAAAAACCAGTTTCTTGAAAAACAACTTAAGATATTAAGACTCGCCTAAGAAACGCAAAGTGTCACGTATCCATAGAAGCGGTTTGGGAGAAAGACTCAGTCCTATATTCAGCAATCAGATATAAAGATATTTGTTATTCTTTTTTTAACACATCTGAATCTTTCGAGTTGTTACTTTATTTTCTTTTACATATACTTGTGCAATGTCACCTTTGCTCGAATTCGGCTTGCCTTACGGCCCGACGACTGATTGATTTCGTCTACCTAAGATCAAATCACAACGTGGGTAGGTTAGACTAGAAATCAAAGCAGTTACTTCGGTAACCAGACGTTGGAGGCGAGCTGAGAACGACAAAGCTGATACCGAATCTAACCAGATTCCCATCCGAATCAGCCAAGGATTAGAACGTCACATTTGGCGCCGCGAATAATACCAAGTCACATTGGTCGTCACAGGACAAGGGAGCAGAAGAGGATAGGGTGACGTCACATTTGTAATATGATAGGTATTACTACTCTTTGTGCCAACATTATTACTCCGTCACAGAACGATTAAGTATTCAAGTTTGAATTGCGTTCTAAAAATCGTCTATCTTTCTTACTTTCTTTTCGTCGTTTTTTATTTTTGAAATAAACATGTCTTGTTCTGCTTTTACTTTTATTTCTTCCAGGGCAACTGGTGGTACGCGTACTACATTGCATAATATATTTTAAGTTTCTATTTCACTTTTTAATGCTGCAGTAACAATGTCCTCAGACGGTTCGGTATTTTTTGGTATCAATCTGGATAAACCATCGGTATGTCCTAATTTTTGGACCATTGGTATTCCATCTTGAAATCGTAATTTAATAAGATGGCATCCCAACGCTGTAATCTATTCGCTGTATGCGTAGGAATTCCTTTTTTTTTTTTTTCGAACTATAAATTGATAATAGAGGATGATGGTCTTCTGTAAACGAAAACTCCTTGCGTGTATAAATTTGTGAAATTTTTTCACTGAAAATATTATTGCTAACGCCTCTTTTTCGATTTGGCTGTAGTTTATTTGCCCTGGGTATGACGATAAACTACATCCGCGTCCTGGGTAAAACGATAAACTACGTCCGATAGCAAGGCCTCTGATCAAGAAGTTTTGGGGAGCGTGGAACCACCTCTTGATTGCTGGTGTTCCCAGGTCCACTCTGACCCGGGATAGTAGTACCTGTTAGTGTCCCAGCTATGGGCAAACAGTTAACCCCCAAACTGGGGTCAAAACACTATGAAAGTGTAAAAATAGGTTTTAATACCAGAAATACTTTGTAAAAAATTATTACCAGCAATAAATTTTTGAAGGAAAAAATCATTACTAGCAATAAATTATTACCAGCAATAAATTTTTGAAAAAAAATATTACCAGCTATACATTTTGGAAAAAAAAATTACCAGCTATACATATTTTAAAAAATATTACCAGCGATACATTTTGATGAAAATATATTACCAGAAATAGACTTCTTGAAGAAAAAAATATTACCAACAATACATTTTTGGGAAAAAAAAATACTACCAGCAGTAAAAATTTTGTCGGCATTAAATAACCTATTGAGGTTGATATGCCGTAAACGAAACCAAACCAAAGTAGCGCACGCGATGCATGTGCGACGGCTTTCATGTTACCGTCATAATATTTATGTAGAATTACTGCTCCTATACCATAGTCGCTAGCATCTGAAGCCAATACGATTTCTGCTTTTGGGTCATAATGTGCTAAAGATAAGCCTGACATTAGTATTTTCTTGATTTCTTCAAACGCCTTCTGACATTTATCAGTCCAGTTCTATTTCGCGCCTTTTTTAAGCAAATTTTTCAGTAGAGCTCACAAATTCTGCATATTAGATATATAGATTTGATCATAGTTTGCTAGTCCCAGAAATGCTTGTAACCTAATAACGTTTTGTTGGGGGAGGGATATTCTTGATTGCACTTGGCCTCGACGGATCTGGTTGACGACCATTTTTGTACATTACTTGTCCTAGGTACTTGATTTTAGACAAAAACAATTCGCACTTTTCCTCACCGAGTTTGAACCTGTATTCTCGTATTTTTTCAAAAACTCTTTTCACATGTCCGATATGCTGTTCCTTAGATACACTTTTAATTAATATATCATCCAGATAAGCAACTGCAAAATCATAATCTGCAAGCATAGCAATCATAGTTTATTGAAATATAGCTGGAGCCACTTTTATCCCAAAAAGGAGTTTGATTAAACTTATGCAATCACTTGTGCGTATTTATAGTTATTAACTCTGAACATCATTCTTCAACGGGTATTTGCAAATTCGCTTCAGAAAGATCCAGCTTCGAAAAAATTTTTCCATCGTTTAAATTCGCAAAATTTCCTCTCGACTTAGTAATGGATAATTATGAGATTCTAAATATTTGTTTAACCTGTCGAAAAAATCAGCAACAACAAGAATTTTGTCTTTACATGCACTGCTGGTGCTGCCCATTTTGAATGGTCAGTCTTTTCAATTACACCAATTTTTCCAGACTAATTCTTCGTTGACTTGATCCAATACACTACGTTTCAGTTTAAACACTAGCATTGACCCTTTCTTCACTTGAAATTTCACTTTGACTCTGGAACACCGACCCAGCTCATCCGACAGAACATCCGGAAAACACTTTTTCAATTCTTCCTTTAAATTTTTACGCTTTTTTTTTTTTTTTAGTTTGTTCACTTACATTTTTGCAATAAATATTTATAGGAAGATTCCACAACTCAAATAATTCCATCCCGTCAGTGGCGAATAAGTTTGTAATAATTTATAACACTTAAGCCTTAGCTTTTACGAAATGAAACACTACAAGTTATTTTAACAATAATAAATAATTTCTTACCCGACACGCCACAGGCGATCTTCGAAGTTCTTTTTAAAGTAGGTTTTCCGTTTACTTTCCACGTTGCTTCGGTGATTATTACGATATCACTGCCAGTGTCTACTTGCATTTTTACATCCACATTAGTAATTTTCACATAATACAATTAATGTTATGGTCCAGGTTAGGACTAAGGAAGAACAACATGAACACAAGAGTAGAAATAACGAAAGTATATTACACGAAATAATAATACAAGATGTTGAAGGTGTTAGTATGACTGTCAGTCTGGTTTGGAGTGAACTATCGGCTCGACTTGATTCGGTATCTAGTCACCCCACCACGAGGGTTGCATGTGGCACAAGGCTGAGTTTAACGTGGGTTTCCCGAGCCTGTAGGCTCGGCCAAAAAATGCCCGTAGAACCCGTATAAACGGGATCGGGTTGGTTAACCTCCCCGAACGAGACTCTGCCCTTCGGCGGAGCCTCGTCCGGGTTCCTCTCTGCTCACAGGCAGAGAGTTCGACCGTCAAGCCGAGAAGCTCGGCTTGATTCGACTCTCTCTCTCTCTCTCTCTTGAGAGGCGTAGTATACATAGTATTAGGAAGAGTTCATTCTGTAGTTATAGATAAGGACCCATGACACAAATATTCTTTGGTTTTCTGTAATCATCTTTTCTGTCGCAATGCTGTGCGAAATTTTTTACTGAGTACGTTTCCTTGCTTTAATTTTACAGTGTCACTTCTCCGCACTTTCATGTCCTATTTTCCTACACTTGTAGCACTTTGAATTCTTAAAAGGACAGTCTTTTCCGAGATGTAACCTTCAACATTTGAAACATGGATTAATTTTTCTTTTTCCACATTTTTCTTTAGCTTGTATGAATGCGCATTCTTTTTCATCAATTTCTTCCGTATCGCGTTTCAAATTTATGATTCTCTGACATTCGTCCGATATTTCTTGTAATATTTGTTTTTTTATTCTGTTCAAGTTTCGTTAGCATCCTAGTATGTATTACTGCGTTTTTTTCGCCGTTAACCCTTGAATGAAAATTAACCCTTTAAACATATTCGAAGTCAGTTCGTTTAATTTGAATCTTTCACGCTCCTTGTTAATGATTCCAGCATATGTGACAAAATCTTCTTTTTTCATCAGCTTCATATACTTCCAACGAGTATTGAATAATGAATTTTTCTCGCTAAAAAATTTAGTCAGAATATTTACTGTTTCTTCAATGCAAATTTCTCCTGTTTTTTTTCAGTAATACAAAATTACAGTATTTTTCATGTTCTACTGATGCTAACTTTCTCAACAAAAGTCTAGTTTTTTTTTGTTTTTTTTTTTCGTCTTCCCAGTTGCTTTATTCTTCTCTGAAAATTTACTCGTATCTTCTAATATAAGCAGAAGAGGTAATTATCTGAATTGTATGTCAATTCAGATATGGTAATTGCCACTGCATCGGGACTGAAAGATCTTAAGGAATTTTCTGTATTGTTTCAATTAAATTTTGTTGTTTTTTTTTTTTCTGGAGTTACAACAACTGCTGTTGTTTCTATTGTTGCTGTTGTTGTATTTTTATCACTTGGGCTAATAATTCTTCTATGTTTAAAGAATATCTGTTTTTTTCCCTTCTTTCTTTTTTTTTATTTTTACAATAGATAGATAGATAGATAGACAGATAGATAGATGCATGTAGGAATACAGCTGGGCCCTTTGACTCCACTAAAGGCAGATTTGGTGCATCTACCAATCAGAAACGTTTAACGTTCCCGGTCGGTTATGCTAGCATCATAGACGGTGAAGAGACAAATTCATGTGACAAGATTAAATGCAAAAGTGGGCGTAGATTGCCTTGAAAATAGTTGGCTGTCACTTAGAATAAATCCACTTTCTTCTTATCTGGATAAGCGCACGCAGTGCCACCCACAGATCTTTCCGTGTCAAAGGCTTCATTAATGCAACCAAAAGATCTCTAAAAATTAACGTGAGAAGAGAAAATATGTCCTTCGAAAAGATATGCGTAAACATAGGCCAACGTTAATACAATAAGGAATACACAGTAAAAAAATGACTGTTAACTTGTTGCGAGATTAATAAACTTACATTACAGACTGTTTGGCTTTAAGGTGACAAATGCAATTCTATTTCCAATGATCAAATTGATTGGAAATTTGTAAGGTTCTGAATAAGTTCTGTGCGTTCGATTTTTTTTAAGCGTTTCACCCCAAGCAAGGCGGGAAGCCACTAGGACGCAAGAGGTTACAGAAGATTTGGAGCAAAATCAGATAGGACGCAAGGGGTTACAGAATATTTGGAGCAAGATCAGATAGGAGTGATAGAGGAAAGGATGAGGAGAAGGATAGTGGATAGATCAAGACAACTGGAGATGTCATTACATTTGAATAGTTGGAGATTATAGCTCTCAGGGAAACTGGAATAGGGAAGGGAGTTCCACGGGCGAGAGGTGCGAGATATGAAGCTATTGGAGTAGAAGAGACGGCTACATTTAATAGTTTCGACAGTGAAAGGGTGAGAGTGGGATGCCAGCCTCGTAGGGCGCTTGAATTCATGAAGTCTGGAAACCAGCGAATGCAGCTCCTCGGAGCAATTGCCATGAAAGTATTTGTAAAACAGACAGAGAGAGGCGACGGCGCATCTGTGAGAGAGCGACTGTAGACGAGATGCCAGAACAGGGCCAATTATATTGCATATCCGCCTCTGGAGCTTATCAAGAACCCTGAGGAAAACAGAAGGGGCTCCAGACCATATATGGCAGCAATACTCCATAGATTTCCGTTTGTTACATGAAATTAAATTTGATAATTTGTCTTTGGACATGTTTATGCGTGTATCAACTTTTTTTTTTAATGATTGGTCAGTTTATTGCTTGTTTGTTGTATGAGCATATTGCTTCGCTGAAAATTCTCTTTCGTGAGTTTTGGGGTATTTTTTTAATAAATTGCTGGAGATTTGAAACAATATGCAGCAACTCTTTTTGAAAACAAAAATAAAACTAGTGGAACGGGATCTTCAGAGAAACAATATCTTCACGCAACAAACAATCAATAAACAGAAAAATGATATATGAAATTTCAGTAATACATACATAAACAAGTTAAGACGTAATTTCTCAAATGTAATTTCATGTAGCGTCTGTAATCCATCGAACGAACGACTGAGTTGTATAACTGTTGCGGTATAAAGAGGTTCTCTGTGATCCTATCAATGGCTGATATTTATCAATAGTAACAGTAAAAAATGCATTCATTTTGTTATCATTGAACAGAGAAGATAATCACGGGACTGGTACAATCGGCGGTATTTTATATTAGAGACATTCTGCCATGCTATAGTTTTAATACTATATTTATAATAATAATTACAAAATTGATTTCAAAGAAAAGATTTGCTGCTATATCCATTGCTTGTATTGTCAATTTAGAGATCACACGCATCGTCCTTGTTCATTTCGAACAACATTCATTTTTTACATGTCCACATTCTGTAAGAAAAAGTTGTAAAATATAAAGGATTAATAGATTAATAGATAGTTATTCCGCTGCACCAAGCGGGGTACAAGTGCCCAATGCGCTGACTATGATGTTACTATAATCTCTCTTGGTTCTTTGCCGAAAATGATATTTCAAGTTTTTGGTTTTTATGAGATCCTTCAGGGCTTCTGTGTTGGAAAAGGAGGAACAGTAAACTGGGCGTTCAAAAGTTCAGATTGTCTAACAAGATATCTTCTGATACAACAGCCAATAACATATAGTGAATTGCTTGCGAAACCAGAATTCTTCAATATGTTATACTACGGTTGACCTACCTATCTATTTATCTATCTATCATAAATACATGGTGGTAATTGCCACATCTTACTCAGACATCACTCACCCGTCACATCACTTGTAATGGCTTCCGTCTCGTTTCGGTGTCCATGGCTCCTCAGATGACTCTTTAGACTAGCATTCGATTCCATATCTATCAAGTATATATATCAGATAAACTCTGTATCCATGATTGGGTTGATTGGATTTACATGCCTTACAATTCATGCAGACATATATACCTCTCTCCCTTTCTTTTTTCCCTTCGATCTTTCTCTCTATCTTTCTCTCTCTCTCTCTCTCTCTCTCTCTCTATCTATCTATCTATCTATCTCTTTTCTTACTCGCTCTCTTTCTTTTATTCTTTTCTTTTCTCATTTTCTCTATTTGCCTATATCTTCTTTTATCCTTTTCTATCTATGTCTCATCTTTTCTTCCTTTCCTTTTCTGTCTACTGTCTCTACTCTCTTTCTATCTCCCTTATTTTTTTTTTCCGACGACAATATAGGAACTCCTGTTCATTGCGTAGTAAAAGCATCCTTGTTTCATAAGCTACTAATATTGAATTTGATTCACTGTCTGCTTAATTGGCCGATCTTTGTGCCAGATTAGTTTATACTTATATAAAGTAAATGGGAACAGTATGGACAATC
Organism: Acanthosepion pharaonis; assembly: GCA_903632075.3. NCBI lineage: Eukaryota > Metazoa > Mollusca > Cephalopoda > Sepiida > Sepiidae > Acanthosepion > Acanthosepion pharaonis. The sequence goes on along the minus strand of CAHIKZ030002998.1, from coordinate 2,367,978 downwards.
CAATTTAGAGAAACAATTTTTCTTCAAATATCTTTATCTCCATTTAAATCGTTTCTTTAAGAATGGAAAATGTATTTAACCGTAAAACAGCTATTTCATAGTGGTCACGCAACAACAAAAATTATTTATTAAAATCTCTGCCCAAATAAATACCCTTTTGAGAGACCCAAATACATGATAATCTGAAAGAGCCAATTCAGGCCTATGTGATGGAGGCGGTAAAACATCCCAACCATATTATTGAAGTCACTTTTTATCAGGTTGACCGCGTGTGAGATGAAGTTGTCGTGCATCACCAGGAAGACGTTCTGGCCTCTTTTGATAAATATTTTCTTTGACCAATCTTTCACAGCATCCGACTTCATTAATTACCTGACCATAGTGTATCAAATCTGCGATCAGCACGTGTCATTTCTTCGCTGACTGAATTTAATCCTTGGTGGAGGCAATGATAATGGATACTTCCAAGCCATAGAATTAACTTTAGTTCCTTCAAATTGCCATGTGTCTGAACTCAAATAACTATCTGTTTGGTCCCTTTAGACGACATTTTAAAAGCTGTTCCACTCGCTTGTCGCCATGTTCTTCGAAGACGGTGTTTATGCACGCTTGAATTGATGGAACAATTGCATCAATCTCGATGGTGACTACGTCAAAAAGTGCTGCTAATGTTTTAGTAATGTTTTAATATTTTAATGCTAATATTTTAGTAATGTTTTAATGTACTATACAAATAGAACATTGTATGCACAATGTTTTATTTATATAGTAATAAATGTGTTGGATTAGAAAATGTTTATACTTTACTTTTCGGATATTCGTAAGAAACTTTTGTAACTTAATTTTCAGACGTCCCTCGTACAAAACAGATTCAATACTTCCAAGATTTACTGAAGAGAATATAATTTAAGCGCACATACGGTTTACTGTACCCACTTTTTTATTTAATTATTACCAACACCATTTTTTGTCTCTTAAGTTGCCAATCATTAAGCCATTTTTCTGGCTGTCAAAACGCCCACAATTCATCTTAGGAATATCACTGATACTGTTTCTGCCTGTCCTTTTATCGTCTAATACGAAAAAGCAACATCTTCATCTCGTTAGATTCATAGACGAAATACAAAATGATACTTTGTACTTAGCATCAGCTCTTCATCTCTGTCGGAAATCAGAGTCACTATATTTATTGATACAGGGTGTCCCAAAAGTTGCCTCACCATTTAAAAACTGTGCAAATTTTATATTCATTTACCAAATGAAATAATGTTTCTGTATATTAACAATATGTTACTAGGAAAGTTTATTGGTCTAATTATGGAAGATGATTTGATGCAAATTTCCCCCAGTTGCTATTTCGAAACAATAAGTTTTCTTACAATTGCCGCGTGACTTTTTGGACATCCTGTGTAATTATACCTTGAATCCATCATAAAAAATTCTAAATGTGGAATTAATAAACTCTAAACACTTCAAATACCTCGGTATATGGTTCACATGTAACAAATTTACTATAGAAGATAAAGAAGTTGAATACTTGATAGGTTGCTCCAGGAGTTGTTTTGTCCAACATTGCAAACTGTTACAAAACCAAAAGCATTAACCTAAGAATCTAAGTCATGTTCTTAAACAGCCTCGTCAGATCTAGACATATGGAATCAAGAATGGCGCGTCCAACTCCAGAAATGTTTAAACTATCATCAACCGTTTTCGCAGATCAATGATAGAAATAGCTTCAAACGAATGACCCCTCTAAGTCTTAAAGAAGATAGTTCTTCATCAGATCGTATAGACTGGCGCTACAGAATCACAAACAAAAAAAATTTTAAAAAATCACTTGAAGATTTCCAACAACAGCAACAAGTAAACTGGATAGTACATGTAGCTAAAAAAAAATAATTATATAATAAAGAATTTGACCTTCTACAATACCTTAAACAAATGGTTAGGAAGGAAATTACCATCAAAAGTAGAACGTGCGATAACAACAAACTTGAGAAGTGTAATTTCCTAAAACAAAAAAAAAACTGTTTCAATGAAAGAAATTTATAAATTTCAATCGACAACTGTTCGGTCAATGAATATTGCCAATGTTTCCTGCATGGAAATGGCTGATCTCAGCATTATCATCACCAACTGACGCCTTTAGATTCGATATCAAGACTATTAATAAATATTCTCAACTCGTGTGTTTCATTGAGCTTTTCCTATTTTGTTCTTTTTTTTTATTAGAAGATAGTCTTTTTTTATTTACTTTTGTTTAGTTAGGGTTGCCAAATAAGAAAATTAGGAATACGAAACACTCTTAAAATCTCTCTCTCTCTCTCTCTCTCTTTCTATCTATCTATCTATCTATCTCTGTATATATATCTATCTATCTCTGTATATATATATATATATATATATATATATATATATATATATATATATATATATATATACCTACACACCCAGACCAATATATTATATAAAACTAAAAGAAGAGACATAAGTTAAAAACATAAAGCAATGATTTTAATGGTTGGTTGGTGGTTTTTGTTTAGCGTCGTATCAACCTCTATAGTTTATTTAATACCGAAATCTAAATAGTCCCAAGTGGTTACTCATCTAGGTATGGACCAAGCTCGACGTTGCTTAACTTGTGATCGTACAGGAACCGGTGTTTCAGTGTGATATGGCCGTAAGCATGATTTAAATGCGTTATGAGGAAAATAAAAGTATAATCATTTGAATAATTATTTAATACAATCTAAGAAAAAGATATTCTGTAAAAGTGAAATCATTTGAAAATATTTACTAATAAACACGTCAGTTTTGAGTAAACTTCAAGCAGCACTAGTTTCCTCGTTACATTTGGGCTATTTTCATCAAGATAAACTGAGAAAAGAAAATATAATTACTTAAATTTACAAGCAAGAACCGCAAGAAGGTAGTAAAAACATTTTTATTACGAAATGCGAAAATGAACTAAATACGAAACATTTGGTGTGTCCTTGAAAGGTCCGTACGGGACAGGTGACAAAATTATCCAATATGGCACATGTCCAGTATATAAAGAAAGTCTGGCAACCCTATGTCTGGTACAAGAGTGATATGATAATGAATTTCGCTGATTCAGCACTTTGGTTTGAATATGTGACAACTGGTGCTTTAATACCGAAGGGCAGCTCAAAAAATCAGGGATTAAAAAAGGCAGTGTTACAAGCTTGTGACAGTGATTTCGTTTCTTCTTGACAATTCAGTGGGATGGCGACGCACCAGAGTTTGCTCAGACTCAAACATTTGTGAATAAAATACTGCCAATTTGGAAGCAAATTCTTCGTTCACCGTAAAAATCTGCTCATAAATTTCTTGTGTTGCAATGAACCGCAAGAAGGTAGTAAAAACATTTTTATTACGAAATACGAAAATGAACTAAATACAAAACATTTGGTGTGTCCTTGAAAGGTCCGTACGGGATAGGTGACAAAATTATCCAATATGGCACATGTATAGTATATAAACCCAACCCAGTTCTGCGGAATCAGAATCAACGTTGAGTTTAAGCAAGCGAATGAGCCAATTGGAGTAAAATGCCATGCAGATTTAAATTTTTCCCACTTGTGACAAACGCAGCTATCGATTTTTTTTGCAGCCAGCTATAGGCTCTCACTCTGACCAGTAGAAAATGGCCGCAAACTACATGAAAACTGCCGTAGAAGCATGAAAAATCGATTATTTCCACTATCGATGGGAGTTGGGAAATGCAAAGTCGGTCTTGGACTTTCTGCTAACTTGGAGCATGTGCATGTAAATTTTGGTGCAAATCCGTCGAAAATTCCGGACCTGCATTCGTTACACAGACACACACATCCTGCATTTTATATATATATATATATATATATATATATATATATATATATATATATATATATATGTATGTATGTAGTGTGTGAGCATAGAAATCGACATTGCATGACGACCGTTAATTCCACGCTTCGGCGGTCATTAAGCTATGTGTCATCCTTCAGTGTTAAGTATAAGCAGATGTAAAGATTGTTTCAATTATTTATTATCTTGACCTTTTATTTATTCTGTATACATTTTTGGTTCTAAATTTAATATCTGCATTAAGTTCATTAAATTTCAGTCATGGATTATTGTTTAATTTAAGTTCATAAAATTTAGGTTATGGATTATTGTTGAATCGTGATGTTGTAGGTAGCGTAATAGGAATTTGTTTTGGTGCCTGTTTTTGAAAATGAACTCTATTGTTTTGCTATTTTTCTGCAAAGGCGATTATTGCTATTTTCTCCTCTCGTCAAGGTTTGCATTGTTTTGAGGTGTTGTTGTAAGCTGATATTATTTTTTTAAATAAATAAAGTATAAAAATAGTTACATATAGCCTGGTGATCGCTTGAGATGTAAGATTAACAGTCACCATGTCGTGTTGGTTTCTATGTAGACGCTAAAAATGCTATATCCCCGCCCACATGCATAAAAATACTTATATAATTATCAATAGGCAACTTCACTTCCCAAGGAGAGACAGGAAGCTTGCTCGGTTGGGGGTGAGCATTTGTGTTTTCTCGGGGACCGAGGAAATATTTGGGCAAATATTATTTCACAACAAACTGTGTTTTTTCTCACTGATGAAAACATTTCTTTTTCTTTTCGCTATTATTGTAATTTTAACAACAATAATAAGGAATTCGGAATTGAGAAATCTGTAATGTTAGTGATGACCAAATAAAAACAGGAAGCAGCAGAAGGAATTTAACTACACAACAATGAAATCATGCGAATATTGAATCCTAAAGAATCTTACAATCTAGCTAAAAAAAAAGAATCTGGGAAAAACTAGAAGCAATTTCGATTAAACAGAATAAGAAAGAAAAAAAAACAAGAATATATCTTAATGAACAAGAAATTGTGAACAGGAATCAAAAGCAGAAATCATATCAAAGGCGTGATTTAGATTAAGATATTTAAGATCCTTTGTAAACTGGACAAATTTGGATCAAAAAACGAAGAAATTGAGGGTCCTATATAAAATCAAAGCCAGTACATACTACCCCTGAAACCCCCGACCTGAATTTGGCAAGTCTGATTGGGGACTCGAGCAGTGCTCAGTGACACTTGTTATCTTATCAATATTGCTTTTTTATACCTACAAAAATTACAAATTAAACAGAATTATCAGGGATTTTGACGTCATGCTGGGGGTCTTCTTTTTTCTTTTTTTTTTTTTTTTTGTCAGAATCCGGGAATTTGTTTTGTTCAGGCTAAATCTAAAAAAAAAAAAACACTATATAAAATTCATTATTTTTTTTTCTCCATAATGTTGAATGTGCTAAAATTATTCAACTTCTTAACAAGAAAAATATCAAACTGATGTTAAAGATTGCCGCAAAACATTGTTGATTTAAGATAAAATGATCTATTATGACATGTCTCTAATTGTATTTAGAAACAGCGTATTTATAATTCAATTTTTCTAGTTGAATTGTTCACCTATATTACATATGATCCATTATTGTACATAATTAGGTCACAGTCAAATTTATATTTTATATGAATACTACCTTATGAAATTTGAGACGTAGTAGAGTGGGTAGACCCGTAACATAAATTCGAGTGGGACACGAAACTCTTGCCCTGGCCATAATCCTTTCTGTTGTTTTACAATGATGCCCAGCCTGTACAAGGCCCGTGAGTCACTCGAGGTATAGCGTTACAGAGTAAAAGGCACAATTTATGCGGATATGTGGGAAAGATAGTGGTTCGTGGAAAGAAGTTGCTAGAGTGGCAACTACAACTCAACAATAGAAACACGAAGGAAATGGGGGGGTCTCTACAATGTGAGTGTCATGGCGGGTCTTAGCCGTGAAGGTAAGAACTGGTGGAAAAAAGAATATAGTTGGTCTGAACACTTTCCATAGGAATAGCGAAAAAGCGGAGAAACGCTTGCGATGTTTCGTCTGTGAGGAAGGGTGGAAAATAATTCATCACCCACAAGGACGCGGAGACGCTTTTGGACTCTATCGAGACTGAAAAGTGAAGATTGGGTAGCTCCTTCCCAAATATGGCAGCAGTATTCCATTTCTGGTATGTGACCCGCTTGAGCTACATACGATTATTGAATTCCGAAAACACAGTCTGCCATGCTATTTAACCCATGGCTGGGTGGATTCATACCTTTACCGAGGGTATTTGTGTGAAAGTAAATGTAAAAAACTCAACCAGTATTCGAACTCTGCTCGCCAATTTCTCTTTCCTAGCCGCTAAATCATTACACCAGCTGCACATCCTAGCTGATAACACTTTTCGAAATGATTGCAAAAGGACTAGTACACCGCTAGCAATAACTGCTTTCTTTCACTCTCGTCTGTTTTTTCTGTTGACGGGCGATTTTGTCATTCATTTTATTGCATTTGTTAAACTGCGATATTCTTAATCGAAGATATAAAAGGAGAAAAGCATTTAAGGGAACTTTTCAAGACCACTGGATGAAATATATTCTTCGCCTTTCTTTAGGTAGATGTCAGTCTAAATGTTGTGTTAAAACAACAAAGATGAAGATAATAGTCCGTAAATGCGTGAAATATTGATTATCAGCACAGCTGTTCGGAGTGACACTGCTTACTTTATCTAACTGGATTGAATTTCAAGTAGAAATCAACTTTTAAGTTTTGTTAAAAAAAACTTAAAAGTTGACTTATACACGGACAATTGTTCCATTAAGGTGAAATCTTACAATTTTTAGTCTTGATGAGAAAAAATCACCAGTTACAAAGGATAAATAAATTGCTGTATTCCAGTCTTAATTAACCTTAATATATGCAAGAGGGATATAGACTATATTTTGTTTCAGTGTAAAATGTTGTAATTATAAATGGTAAACATTTTTCTTGTGTTTCAGAGCACGTCGTTTTATGGAACGAGGGCGGCGAAAATGTCTAATAACTATTTTCAGATGTGCATTTTAAATGTTTTAAATGCCACAAAAATGATTTCTGTAAAACAATACACAAGACTCTACACAGAATTTGTATATTTTTTCCTGCTTTTCCTTTGAAAAATTTGACGAATCGATTAACGTTGATAATTTCTGAATCAATTATTATACACTGATTTATTCGAACTAGTACCCTTTGTTGTTACAACCACAACATTTTGACCGTTATATTGTCAGGCCTTCTTTAGCTCCCAGTGATAGTAACATTCTGAAAATTTCGAACCAAACATCTCGTTTCAGTCAATTCTATCGTTTTTGATTTTTGCACCGAAACAGAGGATATGAATTTCACTGATTGACTCAGGGATTGAACTCACAACCATTAATTAAAATACACTTATCCAACGTTAGAACGATAACTTAATGAAATTTTGGAACTTTAAATTTAATGACTGTTCCCGTCAAATCAAACTTTGTGCCGCCGATTCTCTCAGATACAAAATGATACTAGAGAATAAGATGAGTAAAAGAATTGACTTACATACTAAACTAGGTGCCTCCACGAAATCGCTAAAAAAAAGAGCATAGTCTGATGAAAAAGACGCCAAACTTTATGAAAACAAAATTTTATCGTCTAAATGCTTATGTTTTTAGGAAGAGGAAAGACCAAAGTTTTTTTTAATTATTTTTTTAAATTTTTCCTTCTTTTTAGAACATTCTAAATTTTGATTAAAAAAACCTTGTTTCTCTTTGTACCAACAGGGGCTAGTAAATAACATAGATAATTTTTAGCATGTTTGTATTACACACATTAATTTGGAAAATCTTGCAAAAATAAAAATAATTGTCAGATGTTAATGAAACTTTCAGAAACTATTCACAGATGATCGAAATTATTATAAATATGTTTTTTTATTAAAGTCATGGCAGAAATATTTTTTTATATTTATTAACACCCCCATTACTAATTTTATGAAAAACTAGAAATTCGAGCGCATCAACTTTAGTGATTACAATAGTTAAAAGCACAAGGCTTTGAAGAATGCAAATCATGTTTTTTTTTTTGTTTGTTTTTTTTAATTGGATCCGCGGTGCCTGAAAATCAGCTCTGAATTGTAACATACAAAACTCAATAAAACAAATATATTATTTAATTTCAAATGCTTTTATTTGTTTCAGTTGTTTTTATGAATATGGACAATATTTTCTGAAAGCAAAAAGTTTTTTCAATGAAAATTGAATTTTTAATACAATTAATTGTTATTTCTTTAATTATAATAGATTGTTACATTAAGTTTTTAAAAATATAACATTAGTTAAAAGCAGCGTCAACCTTTCTAAGTGTCCTTATGAGATTGTCATTGTCTAGCGCTTTGAAAACTGTATCATTTGGACCAATCAGAAGATCCGCAGTAATTAAGAAATGTAATTTTTGTGTTTATAATCGGGCGGTAATTATAAAGTACGGAAGACCAACCAGAATACAATTTAGTTGCATTATTTGAGTTCAGTATTGTTCTCTGTTGTTAAGGCCTTTACTTTTGCGAAACACGTATGGAGAAGTTAATTTGATTTTTCAATTTCAACTGAGAATGGTACCTATAAGTATCAGTATCATCTTATGAAATTTAACTACTGCTAAACTTTAATTTATATGATCTTATTTGTATATTAATCTCAGTTATGATATTTTTCCATAAATGAAATATCAAAATTAATAATAAAATGAATGGAAATACAAATAACACAGTAAAATATAATAAATGTACATAAAATCATAGTATTTTATGTACACTTCTGATAAAATTTCATAAGAAAGGTACCTATAGATTAATTAGATACCTTTTTCTTATGAAATTTAATCTCACTCTTAACAGTCTTATTTTTTAATTTCTTACTATTTTCCATAAAGCATCGTAGACGTAAAGATGAAAGCTAAGTACAAAAAAAAAAAAAATTAAAAAATTAGACCGCTGAAAGTTTTCCTTAAAAGTAACGAGGTAAATAATTTGTTCACTTAAATCTAAATAATTTCACTTCCTTCCATCCGTAGAAAGAATTATCCTCCCGTAAGTAATCTAAACGTCATGAAATTGTCTTTCGTCACTTGTCAAATGACGCGAAAGGTTATGACCTGCTTTGTTTTATTTTGAAATTACATTTTAAGTTAAGCTTGGTTCAAAATATTTTAAATAAACATTATAATTTCTGATTTTATCAAAATCAGTTTTGAAAAAATGATAATTGATTTTTAAAAGAATATCAAAGTCAGATTTTCATCTTTTTTATAAAATGGAAAAAAATGATTGAAAATGATTGATTATCTGTCCTTTTTTTTTTTTTTTGACAAAAAAAAACAAGATTTTTAACGAAAATTTCGGACGTGCTAGGAACGATTAAAAAATATAAAAAAAATACCCCAAAAATACTTTGATCTTTCCTCTTTAATAATAATATGAACATTAGACGATAAAAACTTGTTTTCGTCAAGTTCGGCGTCTTTTTCATCATGCTATGCTCTTTTTGTTTACATTTCATGGAGGTACCTATACTAAACTCTGATAACATCCTCAGTAGGCCTAGCATAGAAATGAGCACCATATGGGAATATAGGATCAGGAAAGAACAGATTTTAGATTTAAAGCTCTACAATTACACAAGTGGTCAAATGGTCACAGTTATATAAGTATTGGTTAAATGTACAAACTTATTAGTTAGAGGTTCAATCCCTGAGTTAGGCAATAAAATCTATCTACAGTAGAAAAAACATGACAAACCGGAATTAGCTAGGAAGAATTAATTAATATCTCCTAACAGGAATCGTGGAATGAGAACAGTTCACCCTCATGGATTGAAGAAAGGTTTCGGTGCGAAATTTCCAGATTACTACATACAATAGGCATCTGATGAAGGCCATACGATAGAAAAACTGAAACATTGAAAATAGAACAATCAATATGAGGATAGCAGTTCGAAAAAATACAGTATATAATAATTATTCCTGGTTTCAAAAATCCAAATAGAAATGGATGAATTATTTTACATAGATAAATTACGTTTTTAGGTGAGTGATTTTTAAACTGCGGATATTCAGAAAAAATGAAATAACTTCGGATGAAGTTTGAAGTTGCATCCTCTGCATCGGAGGTTGCATGCCATAGAATGACATCTAAGTATTAATTAACAAAACCGTTGCAATGATTCCAACTTTTTCGTCCCTGTTGTTTCTTCAAACTTTATTCCACATCAAAATTCCATCCAAAACTATTTGTTTTGAATTCTTACAGACAGATTTTTAAAATGGCGAGAAGTAAAAAAAGAAATATTGAAGAAACTCACTAAAAGCGAAGAATAACAATTTACGAAATAATGAAAAATACTTCATCGCAAAATTTCAAATTAATCTTATAACTTTTATTCGTTTGTGAAACCGACAATTATCCTAAATGGGTGAGATATTCTTGACCCTGGATATGTTTAGTGAGTTATGACATTTTAATTCTCATAAAAACAATATCAACATCTATAATTAGTAACAATAAAAGAAAGAAGAAAATTTAAAAAAACAAAACAAATTGCACTAATGATAAGTGCATATAAAAAAGCAAAATCAAGAAATATAAGCAGTCAATTGATAATATCTCCTGGCGAGTGGACAAGCGGATCCGTCTACGAAACTCTGGAGTCGGGATGCTGAAGTTAACATCAAGCAGCTAAGTGACAAACCTTTTACTTGTAAAAGATGCTCCAATAACTTGGGCCGATTTTAATGCGAATAAGGTTTAAGCGTTTAATATTTTTTTCTTTTTCTTTCAGATTTGGCGGACATTTGGGCAATATTATTTTTCACACATAATTGCCGTGACTTAAATAACATGATCCAATAGAGAAATAAATAAAATTTCACCAATAACACTGATTTATTTACTGCTGACTTTGATCCGTCTTAATGAAACACCCTTATATATATTCCGTCTTAATGAAACACTCTTTATTAATTCTATTAATGCTCTATCTTTGATATCAAGCACTTTATTGCAAAGTATGCTTGCCTTAAATGTCTTTTCTCTCAGTATCCCACTAACAGCATATTTGGTTTCATACTTTGATATCGCTATATATAAAGATAATGAGACAAAGCGGAAAAATCAATAAATGACAAGACTCAACAAAGTGTCGGGCTGCCTGTTTGTGACCATGGATGCGATAAAGTAATTCCATTTATGATCCTCCACTTATCCTCAGAGATCCAAACCCATTTTCCTCACATCCAGTTTTGTCTTTCTTTCATTCTAACCTGAGGAAGTCATAGAGAGAGTAGACGCTCTCTGTGAAACGCGTCGTTTATTGATTTTCCACTTTGTCTCATCATTTTCACTTTTGTTTTGAATACTATTATACATCCTACAAAAACACACACATATATATATATATATATATATATATATATATATATATATATATATATATATATATATCCTGATTTAAAACACACACACACACACACACCTCCGGAATTGAGGATCTACTAAGTTATATGCACATAACCCCGTCACTGGTCTCGGACATCATTTCTAAATAAGGCAAGTGGATACCAGCCGTCGTCCTAAAGAAATGTGCTCCCGAGCTGGTTCCATTTCTCTCCAAACTCTACAACTATTGCTTCGCTGCTTCCTGCTTTCTAGCTTGTTGAAAGTCCTCCTGTCTAGTCCCTGTTTTTAAGAACTCTGGAGAACTTTCTGACCTCTCTAACTATCGTCATATTAGTCTCCTACCGTTTTTCGGCAAACCCTTCGTTGCTTTAATCAATGCTGAAGTGGTTAAGCATCTTACTCCTCACGACCTACTCTCTGACAAACTATTAATTCCGTTTTGCCTGGGCTACCGCTGACGGGCTGAATATTTATATTAAGCTCTTGATAATAACGGCGAAACTCGAGCTGAGGCTCTAGATATCTCAAATGCGTTTGACAGGGTTTGGCATGCTGGTCTTCTACGTAAGTTTCAGGGTTACGGTAGTACGGAACGCTTATTTGATTTAATCCAATCATTCCGATCAACTCGTGAAATGAAAGTCGTTCTGAACGTGCTCACTTCCAGATGGGTGTCCCCCAAGGCTCTATCCTTGGTCATACACTGTTTATGATCTTCATCAATGATCTTCCTGGTGTCATCAGTTCCCAAGTAGGCCTTTATTCAGATGACACTATCATTTACTCCTGTCTCAATAGCAAATTCGTTGACAAAGTTAACCTGGCCGCTAATCTTGAAAAGGACCTCCAATCAGTGATTAACTGAGACAAAAAAATGGCTTGTAAATTTAAATGCCTCCAAAACGAAACTGCTCTCATTTAACAACCATAGAGAAACTTCCCTGTCCGCCATCAATATGGTTGATGCTCGACTCCAGGAGAGCCTCTCACTACGCCTTCTTGGCCTCACATTCTAAAATGACTTGAAGTGGAACAACTATATTGAATCAATAGTTGCATCTATTTCAAGGAAAATTGGTTCATGTGTCGTGCCAGAAAGTTTTTCTCGTCAGAGTCTATCTTGCACATTTACAAATCTACCATTCGTCCATGTATTGAATACTGTTGCCATACCTGGTCTGGTGCCCCTGCTATCATCTCGAGGTTCTTGACAAACACAAAGAAGGATCTGCAATGTAATCGATCCTGACTTTGCATCTCGACTTCAGTCACTTTCTCACAGACGTGAAATGGCTCCCCTTTGTCTTTACAAATATTTTTATGGCATCTACTCTGACGATGATGTTCCGACTACATGCATTTAAGCGTGCTACTAGATTGGCATTTAGGTCCCACCATTTTACAGTTTAAATATTTACATGAAACCGCCACTTCTACTCCAACAGCTTCTTTTCTCGCATTTCCGAACAGTGAAACTCCCTTCCGTTTACTTTCTTCCCTGATAACTACAATCTTCAAAAATTTAAATGCAACGTCAGTCACCATCTTCTGTGGTCTTGAACCACGTTCTTCTTTCAACCTTTCCTCAGTCCCCCTTATACTTTGTCTTTTCACTCCCTGTAACTCCCTGCGTATGAGTGGCACTCCCGACATGTTTGGGGGTGAAATGATATATATATATATAGGTAAAATCTAGAGTGGGTGAAAATATTTTGTGACACGTTTCGTCCTTGAAGGAGAGAGGATGGAGAAACTTAAATATTTTTTTTAAATATTTGTTTGGGTGTATTTAACATTTTTATTATATCTATTTGGGTATTTTACATATATATGATAAAAATGTACTTTAAAGGTATGCTATATTTATGGCTAAGAGTACTCGATATCATGGCTATAGCATATGAAAATTATATATATATATATATATATATATATATATATATATATATATGGTGTATCAAAAATACTTTTACAAACTTTGGGGACGGATTCCTCACACCAAAGCAAGGACAAATAAACATATGTCCGCAAATTCTTCGTTTTTGAGTTATTAAGCTTAAATAAAATTTATGGTAGATAGCGCTTTGTTGCCATGTAGACTAGGTTAAATTTGTCATTTGTGTACAATTTTGGCTAGTCTGCCTTCAAAGTTTAAAGTGAGTTAACTGAGAAGTGTCTCGTTTAACAATGGCGCGATATTCATATCGTGAGCAGGCAGATATGCTTTTTACATACGGCCTCGTGAATGATAATAGACGCGAGGCTACACGGATGTATCCGGTTGCATTTTCAGACCGAAGACAGCCGAGTCATCCAACCTTTGCCGTGGCACCACAAAATATTGATCGAGGAAGACCGAAATCCACTCGTACGCCTGACCACGAAGAACACATTCTACAGGCTGTCGGAGACGATCAAGATATCAGTAGACGTCAAGTAGCCCGAGCATGTCGTACATCTCATAGTATCGAATTTACGGATGAGGCAACATTTGGAAAAGATGGAATAACAAATTTAAAGAACCAACATTTTCGGGCGGATCGGAATCACCATAGTACAATACAAGCTATTCACCAGCATCAATTTACGATTAATGTGTGGGCTGGAATTGTAGGTGACTTATCGGGTCTTTATGTTCTGCCAGCATGTCTTACAGAAGCTGTCTACAGGGACTTTATTTCGAACACACTTCAAGACTTGCTAGAGGAGTTACCCCAAGAAGCATGCGGTTCATGCATGTTGGGGCTCCAGAGCATTTTAGTCAAATTGTTCACGATGCACTGGCTGGCATCTACCATGAAAGAGGGATAGGTAGGTGAGAAGCGGTTCCGTGGCTTGCACATTTCCCCAACGTCAATCCTTTGGATTTGTATCTGTGGGACTACCTAAAACAATTGGCTTATGCAGCAAACATTAATAATGCAAAGACGCTTCATCAACGTGTCATGGGGGGGGGCTGTTTGAAACGGTTCGCCAGTCAATGATCCGACGGATACATACGTATATAGAAGCAAACGTATGACATTTTGAGTTCTTATAAGTTGCTCTGTTGAGGTACAACGACATCCCTTGGACATATGTTTATACAGGCATTTTACCTTGTTTTGGTATCAGGAACCTGCCTCCAAATTTTATAAAAGTATTTTGGATTGTATCTTGGATTGTATATTTAACAGCGTCAACCGTAAACTTTAAATTCAAAAATGAAGGATTTTCGGACATATATGAAGGATTTTCGGGCTTATATGAACTTTTGTCTTTGTTTTGGTGTGAGGAACCCACCCGCAAAGTTTGTAAAAATATTTTTTATACCCCCACTATATATATATATATATATATATATATATATATATATAAATACTTTAACCTATAGATAATATAAGAAACATGCTTTACAATAGTTTAAAGAAAATGTGAAGAAGGAAAACGAGAGAAGGTGGAAGGAAGAATACTTTGTAGGCTTGTCCCAGGTAACGCTAAAAAAGTGGTATACCCTGGAGAAAAAAGGCCCCCAAATGGATAAAAAAAATTTTAACGTGTAAATGTTTATGTTAAAATTAAAGAGAGAAGACCAAAGTATTTTTTGAATATTTTTTCAGATTTTTTAATCCTTCCTATAAATTTTTTAAAATTTTTTAAAAAATTCGTTTTTCTTGAATAAAAAAAAAATTAGTAAATTCGATTTATCGGGCATTTCTGCCCGAGTTTGTAAACAAAAAATCAAACTTAGTTCAAAAATCAATTAAAATTTTTTAAAAATCAGTTACACTTTTTTTTTTTGTTATCGTAGGAAATTTAGAATGATTAAAGTACACTTAATGTAATTTGAAAGAAACATTACTTACTTTTTTAGCAGAAAATTTTTTAATAGAGATATTTCCAACCGTGGTACTCGCGCGAGTGCGTGATTGAAGGGTGTTAATCGATGGCTGTCAATATATTGACAACTTACGTCAAGGGAATTTATCGTACGGTAGCGCAGAAGTGATGTAATTCGTTCTAATTTTAAGTGAACCTGGTTAGTAAATTTAAAAAAAAAATTCACTTTCAAATCTTTTTAACCTTACATTTGAGGAAAAATTTCTGAAGTAAAAATAACTTGCTTCTATCAAGAGAAACAAGTCTACCTCATGTGACATTATTTCAAAGCTGTGCATCCATACTTTCGTTGGAGACGATTTTAAATACAATTTTGGAATATTAAAAATTATTTTAAAAAATATCACTGGTTGTCAGATTTTAATAAGCTTTCAAATTTATGATCTTCAAAAAAGTAGAGAACAAAATATGTCATTTCCATAAGGTTGCATAAAGAAACTTAATTTTTAAAATATATTTTAAAATTTTTGAGACTTTGTCATTTATGTATTTAAAATAGAAAAAAAAAAAAAAAAAATTATTGTAAAAATTCATTTTTCTTCAAAATTTTTTTTTTTTTCAGATAAGAATTACCTTAGTATATGTTATTCAGAAAAGTCATAAAAAGCTTTTTTAATTAAATATTGTCTTAGTTTTTTGGGGTTTTGTATGTTTACAATTGAGGTAAAAGTTTGGACAATTCTACGCATGTTTTTACCAAAAAAATCGATGATTTAGAATCTTCAGAGTCTTGTGCATTTAATAAAACAAAATCTGGATACAAAAATAAATTTTTGAAGTTTTCATAAAATTAAGTTCGGGGGGTGTAACATATATAAAAAAAAAATATTTATACCATGACTTTCAAAAAGACAAACATTTCTAAAATAATTTCATTCATTTGTGAATAAGTTCTGAAAGTTTCATAAAAATCCAACAAGTACTTGATTTTTGCAAGATTTTCCAAATCAATGTGTATTTTCCAACTGAAAATAGTGAAAAAAAAAACTAATGCTAATATTACCTAATTTTTGACCTAAAAAAAACAAGATTTTCAAACTAAATTTAAAATATGCTGCAAATGAAAAAAAAAAATTTTTAAATAATTAAAAAATACCTTGGTCTTCCCTCTTTAATTTTAACTCGTGTGAACAAGCGATAGCGTCTTTAGATGTTTTGTTCTTGTTAGGTAAATTGTCTCTTTTAAGTCTCTATTTAGGAAGAATTACATTTTTGATCCAGCGATAGCATCTTACGAAAGGTTTTCTTGTGGGGTACCTGAGTGACTTTCTTGCAAACAATGCTAATCTCTTACGAATCTTATATTTAGATTCCTATCCATTTTTGCTCTGAATGACTCCTTCCCCGTTCTAAAATCTCTTGCTTGTTGCTTGTTTATTTTCAAAGTTTTCTAAAATTTTAGCTATATTCTTTTATAGATGATAACTTGGCATACTTATAGTTTTCTTTATACTCCACTTGCTTTGTAAATGTTACTTTTTAAATACTTTTCTAAGTAATTAGATTTAACTTTGAAAGTCGTTTTCAGTTTTAAATTTTACAGATTTTTGTAGTGTTTACGTTTACAGTCATACGCTCACTATAGCCTGCCTTATTTCTTGATAGCTTCAGTAGTAGACGACTAAAAATACCATCGTCAGGTCTCTGGAAAAATGTATTCATTCAATCATTTATTTATTTCAAAATTTAATGAGGCCAGAACAGAAATCTATAAGTTACAAGGACGTGATTTCAACTACTTAGAAGTAATACGAAAGTAAACTAAAAAAAAAATCTAAACACGCGCTCAAATATCGAAACAGTTTGTGAGAAAGTTCCTTTTTATTTTGATTGTCGACAAGTAGACGATACAAAAAGGAAATTAATTTCTATTCATTGGCAAGAACGACAAAGAGAGCAAAATGATTTCCGGTTTTAACTCCTGTCTTACATGACATGTTTAATGCTCATGTTTTTGCATATATTTTCACTAAATCTAGCTTAACACCAAACTAGATGGTGCAGAATGGAGAGAAGAAAGTTCGAAGATGCGAACTATTCTTCCAAGAAAGGCAAAAAATCGGCATTCAAAATCCCATTTTTATCCACTAGCACTAATTATATATATATATATATATATATATATTACTGTTCTTTATTATTATTTTAATATATATATATACTCGACTCTCCCCGTCGAATTCGACCTATGAGGGTCAAGCAGATCAGTTCCCAGGAAACCGACAACCCGACAACAGCACATAAGAATTGATTATAGTGGTGAAGGTTTCGTGCAGGACCATCCACACTTTTTGAAGGGCCGAATACAGAGACTACGTGCTACAAGGTCCCCAAACGATCCTCCGCAGGTTTTGAATTCAGAGTTGTCCTTCTCCGAGACCAGTTGCCATCCAAGGCTATAGAACCCAGTCTGTCCTGCTATTTGCCTATAGTTGTAGGGAGAAGAAGAGGATTCATACCTTTCCCAGGGGTATTAGCACGTAAGTGAATGTAATGGATTCGACGAATTCGAACTCGGCTCTGCGATTCCTTTATCCAAGCTGATATCCATTACTCCACCGTGCCTTATATAATCCGATGTTCTTAGAAATTATTTTTATTTAAAAAAAAACATCGCTCGATACAAACAGTAGAGCCTAATTATAATTATTTTCGTTTTAAAAAATATGATTCCATCGCGACATAGAAAATTTCTGTTTCAAAACTGAAACTAAAATTGTAAATTATAAAAATTAAACTAAAAAACCAGAGTTTAGTATCGCTTGACAATGGAATGAAACTCTGTATTTTAAGTTTAATTTTTATAATTAAATTTACAATTTTAGTTTCAGCTTTGAAAAAGAAATTTTCTGTGTCGCGATGGAATCATATTTTGAAAAAAAGAAAATAATTATAATATATATATGTGTGTGTGTGTCTAATTCACGAGGTAGTATTTTATATCTCAAAACAATGAGGGCACCTCGAGACGGTGTAATGTTTAGCAAGCTTGTCTCGCTAGAATAATTACGACTGAGTAGTGAGTTCGATCCACACTGGGTGCCCCATACTTTCGGCCTTGTGCCACATCTAAGCAGTGCTTGGAAAATCACTATCTCATAACAATAAGAAAATACTTTCTAATAATTCAAGTAATAGTCTGATCAGTCTGATAATGTTAAATTGGCATCTGATCTAAAAAAATTAACCTACAATCTCTTAACAGGAACAAGAAATGAATAGTTAATTTTAACTCCATCAAAACGAAACTGCACTCTTAATCGTCTGAGAGAACCCGTTTTATCTTCCATCAATATGGCTGATTCTAACCGCAAATAGAGTGACTCATTGTGCCATCTCAGACTAATGTCTTTCGCTGACACAAAGTGGAAAGGTCATATAGAATCAATACTAGGTCTGCTGCTAGGTAAGTTTATTTTGTCGTGCTGGACAATTTTCATCAGAAGAATCTATCTTATATAATTATAAGTCTACCATTGTTTTGAATATTGCTGCCACATCTGGTTTGGTTCTCTTGCTATATATTTAGAAATTCTTGATAAAGCCAAAGAAAAATCTGCAATATTGTTAGTCCTGACCTGGCATCTCGGCTTCAATCACTTTCCTATAACCATAACGTAGCTTCCTGATGATTTTTTCTATAAATAGTTCCATGGTAATTGTTTTGATGAACTTTCCTGTGTGGTACCTAAACTTTATGAATTTAAACGCAGTACGAGATTGGCGGCAAGGTATCATCATTCTACAGTTGAAATGGCCAAATGTAACCGTAAATTCTAAGCTAACAGTTTCTTCTATCAGACTTCCCGCCTGTGGAACTCTCTTCCGGTTTCTTGCTTCCCAGTCGATATTGATCTTCAAAAATTTAATGCAATATCAATCGTCATCTTCTTTCTTCTTAATTCCTGTACTTTTATTGTTCTCTCCCCCTTAACAGTTTTTTTTTCATATTCTCTAACACTCAGTATTCCCTTGTATATTAGTAGCTTTATTGACTTGCTTGGGGTGAAATGATATAAAAAAAAATCTCAGAATTTTATCCCCTTTCCAAGATCGTCTGACTCAGAAGGTGCGTTCCAAATAATATGCATATATTATTAGAAATCTTCATTCTTTTCCATATTAGTACATATTAGAACATATACATTTACACGGATTATTTTTATTTGTTTTATAAAGGAGTTTTTTTTTTTTTTGTTTTTTTTTTTTTGTTGCTGTTTTTTAACGCTCATGATGGGCTCTAAATTCTGTAAATAAGTAAAAAGAAAAAAAGATTTTTCCTTTGCCCCACCCCAAAACCCTGAAATTCCCCCCTGGTCTAGAAGCATTTCTATATATCATGGTCTTCTCTTAGTGTAAGTAGTGAGATTTTAGCCATTGCCTGCTAGCGAGGCCTGTTATATAACTTAGAGCACCTAGTAAGGAGTCACCCACCTGGGTACTGACCATAATCATTATGGGACAACGGTCATCTTCTTTTCTAACTATGCTACACAGAAAATAAATCACAAAACTCTTTTAAAGAAATAAACAAATGGACCATATTAATCGGGAGTGGAAATATTATCAAAGAAGAATTGCTAGTTTACAAGTTAAAATCCTGCAAAATCTACTTAAAAAGAAAAAAAAAGGAATATTTGACTCTGAAAATGTAATATAGAATTGTCATTTGTCAAGTTTGGCAAATGTGGCACCCAGTAAGGACTGAACTCACCATTCAGTAGTAAAGTTCAACTAGATTTGCTCGTTAACCATTACCCTATGCTAAGGCACTTAAAAAGATGTAATAAGTTGCACAAATTTTTCAAAAGAGCTGTTTATAAAGTCTACACTAAACCTAGAAGGTTTTGTCTGGTCTCTTTACAATATTTAACAAAAGAAAAAAACACCTAAACCTAATAAGTTACAATAAAAACCAAACAAAAAAGATATTCATTAAAATTTAAAATTAATAGATTAAAGAATGAACTCTATGCAAACTGAATCCATTGCTATTGATATGCCGCCAACCATTTCCCATGTCTTTACGAGTATAATTCTTTAAGAGTATTTACCTAAATTCTTTCATTTCAGTACAGACAAGCAGTGTTAACAGCCAAGAATATAGGCAGAGTTAACTGCAAATAATACTAAATATACTAAATAAATATATCAATGCTATCATCTCACCTGACTTTAATATAACATCAAAGAGGAATTTTGAGGAAGAGGATATTTGGCGCCTTCTGCCCAAAAGGCATCTATTCCAATTTTATTGGCAGCTTTTTTGTATGGTTTTCTGGAATGCATGGGATCAGATTTAATACCACAGGTAGAAGAACTGGGTGGTATCTGTTAGCCAAGTTTAAAGAAAGTATAAGAAAAAAGAATATATCAACTGAAAGGACAATAACTTACAAAACAAGAACCAAAAATTAAATATATTCTTAAAATGTTTTCCATTCCTAAAAACACTTTCAGTTAAGCTTCAATGCCCACCATTTTATAAAATTATAAAACAAAATATTTTAAAAAATAAAAGAAAAGAGAAAAAAGAAAAAGCATACAATAGAAGCTGGGGAGGGCATAAGAAACATTAATATTCACCAAGAGTCACGTGGTTACCATGGAGTTTTAAGGAATGTCTGACAAGATATTTTCAGAAATCTTTTTTTGTTCTAGGTCATCTTACCCTGGAAGTTCAGCAGAGAATCATTGAAAAGCAATTTGGAGATTGCAAAGGAGGCAGTGATTATTTTGAAGAGCTTGGTGAGAGATTTCAATAATAAGATTTCACACAAAAATATCTCAGTCCCAAGTAGTTAAAAGAAAAAAAATCATTTTTAGTTCAGAAAACACACTTTGATCAGCTGTTTAAATTCTTTTCACATGTAAAGTAAAACTGATGACTCCAAGTTGTGGTGACAATATTTTAATTACAGGACTATGTTAAAAAGTTTCAAGGACTGAAACTGGTGCACATGCACATACACACACACATACACAAAGTGAATGGTCATCAATTTCAAAAACACAAACTTTTAATACTTTGACAGATGACATGTTCAAAGAACAGCTACAGCTGGTTCTAATAATTCATGTCATATGGATCAGTTGAAAGCAGTGAAGAAATCAAAGTATTGAAGGCTAAAAGAAAACTGAATGCAGCCTTGGTTATGTTACACATTTTGTGTAGCATTCTACACTGTTTGAAATTCTACTATACTTGAAAATTTAGAATTACACACTTTAATTCTTACTGCTACACATTTCAGCTATCTAGACAACTCATGGTTTGTGAATGTCACAAAAATTCTTGATTGTTGCACATTTCCTTTGAAGTTAGATACAACGGTTTTAATAAAGGGAACTACAAATAGAGATTTTCACAAAAAGATTACACATTTTAGCTACCCCTACCACTCATGGCTTTTTTTGCACATGGCACAGAACACAATGATGTTAACATTTTTCAGTACATCTAGTTTAGCATTCAGCTCCTCTTCCAATTTTGAGATCTTTGTGGATTTGTCTTTTGCAGATCTTTGTATGGCATTGGACTTTGCCATGAGTGTGAAGTTCTGAGTCTGCTCAGCTTTCTCTGCATGGCTGTCAGCTGACCTGAGCAAATCTTGTGTGCAACTTTCAAGCTTTTTTTTTTTTTGGTCTTCAGTTCCCATAAGCATGGATTTCCGTTTTTGTCCAGCTACTTCTTCCTGCTTTTTTTTTCTTCTCAGCCTCAAGGTATTGATTGTATGCTGTTCTGGCATTGGAAGCACTGCAGAGAAGGGCCTTAATCATAGGAACATTCCCAGCACCTCCAACTGTGGCCAAATAGTCCATGATAATGCAGTGCAAATATATTGTCAGCGAAAATTTCCTTATTGACAGAGAAACACTCTCCACTGAGCCCTGTCCATAAGAGAGTACCAGCAATCTGCAAGCTTTCCAGTTTTTGATATTCTTTGTTGCTAGACAAAGAGTAGAACAAAATGCCCAGACAGTCTTTATGCTTGCTAAAATTCTTGAAAGTAATATTTCCAACAGCCTCCTCCTAAGGCACTTTTTACTGACTGATGATGTCATCACAATCAGACTTGCTGACTTGTTTTCTGTCCATTATGTGGGAATGACATCTTTTTAGACTGTCTTCTGTGACAATTTTTTTTTCATAAATGGATCCAGGGTTCAGCCATGCAAGTGACATTACAAGAGGGTATCTAAGGAGGAGACTGCCAGAAGTTTCTCAAAGATGGTTATGAACATTGTCTTTGTTACAATTCCGCATGTAGACATTTTTGACACATTTCCTTGTTTGAATAAATTTTGCATAGTCCTATCTGCTAGAAATCCACACTCAATCTTTGCAGCATCTTTATGAATGTTTAGGTTTGACAAAATTCTTACAAATTTGTTCAGTTTGTAAAATGTAATTATCTTTTTAGTGTGCTCTTCATTTACAAATCTTTTTAACAGTTTCATGATCATGTTAAAAAGATCAATCTGCAAGAAAATGAAGTAATGGTTTATCGCTCTATTTTATCAGAAATAGTTCAATGCCCTTCAAAACCGACACAAAAATTTGCAGTTTCACTGGATATAAAACATCATTCATGTTTAACAGCACCATAGAGAAGGACTTGGTCTGGGGACATTTTTCTGTTTCAAATTTGATGAAATCTGGCCAAATATCTAGGAGTCATTCACATGTTTCTACATTTTCTAACCATCTATGACAGAAATACAAAAGTAAATGGACAGGGTTGTCAGATTGGACTTTTAATATAAAGCCAAGCAATAAAAGCCAAATAAGTTTTAATATATTTCATCATTTTTTTCACACAACAAAAGCTAGAGATACAGGTCATTATTAGCCTGCAATCTTTAAAAATAGCATTCTTATTTTTTCAAAGACACATTTTCTATCCTAGCATCCTTCCCATAGACATTTTCTTTGAGTCAATATAGATACACACTGACACAGAACAAGTATCCATATTTTTTCAGCATGAACTCACCCACTGCTGACTAGAGATCAAAAGGACTTTTTCATTTTTGAAATTGACCCATGAATAAAATTTCTTCAATTGTTCAAATTTTAAAAACACTGATAAATTTTTCAAGATTCTACTAAAACGTATTTTGTAAAATAAATTATTTTCCTTTGAACTACATATTTGATGAGTGTGAATTAATTTATCTTTGACGGAGATGTTTACTTGTCGCTGACACCTTTTATCTTTGCTTTTCCTCTTCTCTTGTTGAGTGAGGGTAACAGACACACCTTCATAGTCTTTCTCCCTTTCTTTCTCATCACCTAGATGAGAAAATACAGACGTAACCATAAGGTCATGGACTCATTCTACTCAAGGAAACAAGCCAATAATTGCCAAATATTACCGACCAACAACTAAAAAAGCATTTTTCTGAAAGGACAATTTTAGTTGGGATAAAAAGATTTCTGAAATTTGGTATCTTGACTTTCATGAATTGAGAAGAGAGATATGTGGGTAGCCTCATTGAGAAAATTCCAGGACTTTTCAAACCCAGAAAAGGGCTGTGTCTATTTTCCAGGTCTTTTCAAAGTTTACAGGAACTGTTAATAATCAGCCAAAAATCAAATTTCTTGCTGTTTCACTTGCCTTTATTTCCTGGAGTTCAAGAACCAAAGACTTTTGGATTTCTAGACAATTGGGCATTTTATATCACTTGACCAACATCTTTTCAAAATTAGTATGTTTTTTCACTTTCAAGTCAATTTACTGTAATCACCCTTCTCACCAATTAGGTTTCATTCTAAACAATGACATTTTTATAAATTTAGATACCAAGTGATACTAAAAGGTTGAGAAAATTTTAATAAGGTGAGCAATTTGTTTATCAGTCACCCATCTTTGAGAATTGCAAAAATTTTATACATTTCTTGAAATCACTCCAAGGATTAAAGAATTACATTTTCTATCAACCATTTCACATAAGTTACCAAAACTTTTAGTTTATATTTTATACAAATATAGTCATCAACACCATCACTATAAAGGAAGTAATTGCCAAAAAAGAAATTACATTCATGGATACGAGATAAAGCCAACAACATTGTCATCTTACTTATTATAAAACGCAGATTGTGTGTGTGTGTGTGTGTGTCTGTACGTTTATATATTGGATCGGATTTCCTACATTTTTCAACTGATTTCAACAAAACTTCACAGGACTACGTAAAAT
This sequence comes from Acanthosepion pharaonis, assembly GCA_903632075.3. Taxonomy (NCBI): domain Eukaryota; kingdom Metazoa; phylum Mollusca; class Cephalopoda; order Sepiida; family Sepiidae; genus Acanthosepion; species Acanthosepion pharaonis. The sequence continues at coordinate 2,343,525 of CAHIKZ030002998.1, read as the reverse complement.
TACCTTGCGGTGGTTCTGATAGCACCCAAAATTGGAAAAACACAATTGTTTTTGCACAAAATCAATTTGAAAACCCGATAAAAAACAATTCTGTCGCCAGAATGAAAGGGGGACAACTCATATCGAGTTATACTTATTATAAAACCCAGGTTGTTGGTGTGTGTGTGTGTGTGTGTGTTTTTTTATATATGGGATCGGATTTCCTACATTTTTCAACCGATTTCAACAAAACTTCACTTTTTTTGGGCATGTAGTGTTTCTTATTGCACACTTTTTTCTTTATTTTTACATTCAGAATGCCTTAAAAATTCTATTTACAAGACAATTGTTTATAATAGAATTCTATTCAATCGATAGACTCAACGAATGAAAACAATGTTTTTGTTTGAGTTTGACCAATTCGTAAAAAAAAACAAAAAAAAAAACAAACTAATTAAGACATGCGTGTCTGTCAACCTTAAACAATAATCTTTGTCAATTTTATTTTTCAGTCTTTATGATGGTCGATACTTGATCTATCTCTTACTGTTACATCCCCGGGCAATGCCAGGCTCTACTGCTAGTAATATCTAATCTATTTTATTGTTTTCATTGTAATTATTTCACTATGTTCAATAGATCAAAGATATTTTTTGGTGAAGAAAGAGTTACTAGGCAACTGGTTACTAATGCAGAGGCTAGATAAAAAAAAATAAAAAAAAAATTTCCTTAGTGGTTTACAGCTGATTGACAAAATCCAAAGAATCTACATTATTATTGGTCCTGACCTGGCATTTCAGCCTCAGTTACTACTCCCATCATAACATTTCTGCGCCTTTTCTATTTTTTTTTTTTTTAACTGTTCTGAAAAGCTTTCTTTGGTATGTTTAAATGTAGTACTAGATTGGCAGCTAGGTCTCAGCATTTTACAGTTGAAATTACTAGATATAACAATAAGTTCTATGCTAACAGTTTCTTCTCTAGCACTTCTCACATGTGGAACTCTTCCAGCTTCCTGCTTCCCAGTTAACATTGATCTTCAAAAATTTAAATGCAATGCAAATTGTTATCTTGTCTTAATTCCTGTTATTTTATGGCTCTCACTCCATAATATTTTTTCTTTTTCTCATATTCTGCCAGTCAGTAAACACTTACATCTTAGTAATTTTATTGCCTTGCTTAGGGAGAAATTTTTTTTTTTTTTTTTTAAATTGTGGCCCTGTTGCTGCGGGCTTCACTGAATACCACTCTTACTTTGGTCCATCACTGTTGGTCAGTCACCAGCAAGCCCACTCTACACCAATTCTGTGTCCCTATGTGGTGCTTCAGTATCCACAGGAATATCGGTGAAGAACTGTCGAAGATCTGTCCTGGATATGTTTGTGAAAAACTAAAGTCACCATAATTAACTACAACACTCATTGATATATGCAAAAATAACTTATTTATGGTACCATGATTGATGAAGATCATGAATACATAAACAAAAGGGATTTGAAGAAGTTTCCGCATATAAGGAATTCTTGAGCTGAGAGGAAGAGGTTGACTGGCAGTTGCAGTTATGAAAATTCAACCTAGAGTTGTTCAACTATTTAAATGAAAGCAGCTGATCAAGAGAGTTCAAAAAGAGATGTTCAGAACAGGACTTTAGCTGATTTAGGCAACACGGTTATCTAGCAGATTGAATGTTGGTCTATTTGCGGTGAGATCAGTTAAATCTTACTTCTGCTCTTTCAGCTCCTTCTTTTATGAGGTTGCAAACCCCAATTGCACAGCTCTGAATGGCTAGCCAATAATAATGCTTGACCTATGGTCTTGTGCCATATGGACTAAAGGGAAGGAAAAAAACACCCCAGAAGCCCAATATGATTGGCGGTCCAATTTAAAAAAAAATGTCTATATCAGAGGGGCCAACGAGAAGCTCTATCCCATCCTCTCTTTTATTTGCAGGCCAATCAAAATTGTGGGTTTGTATCTCACCTATCCAACTTCAGTAGAAAATTTTACATGTTCCAGAATCTCACACTCACTTGACCTGACTATCACCGGTATTATCATTTCCTGCATCTGACAGTATGTCATATCTTTGATCAAAATAAACCAGACATTTAAAGATTTACTGTGTTACTCAATTCCTTTATCAAATGAAAACACTAGTACAATTTCAGCAGACCTAAGACTGTACCTAAGATCAATCCCACCTCTCACACTATACTCCAAAAGTGACACAAACCTGAAAATTCATTAAAATCTCATATTTCTTTAACATGAAAATTATTTTTCCTTCCTTAGAAATAAAAATTAGATTGCCAGTCAACCTTTCACACCAGTCATGGTGTCATATATCAAATATTAGTTAATTCATTATAAACTAAAACCTTATATTTAAAACTATTCTTCTGTTTATATAGTTAGTTTGATATCAGGAACTAAGGAAAATGAAGTTTTCTAATATGATGTCTAATGCCAACACACAACAAATATAAAATTCACAAAGAATATCAGAGCTGTACAAATAATTTTGATGCCATAATCATAATTGCACTTGAGATTGTCCAAAAAATAAAAATACGACAAAAAGTAGTGCATGCTGACTGCCATTCTTTTCTATTTCAAATTTTGAGCATCTGTTGTATTCACTTTCATTCAAATTCTCTAGGAAAAAGTATGTGTCTCCTAATATGGGTTAAACAGCAAGGTAAACCGTTACCTAGTCTTGGACAGCAATAGAAAACTACTACTCTATCTTTCCTGTGAATGGATGGTAATTAACAGATTATAAATAAAAAGAAATCTAAAGTCATGATTACTTATGTTTTGAAGGAATATGGCATAAAAAAAGCAGCAGCTGTGTAGAGTCATGATTGCCTATGCCCTGAAGGGACAAGGCAAAAGGGAGGAAAAAAAAAAAAAAATTATAGTTCACCCTTTTCATGTATGTGCCACCATCAAATATATTCTTTAATTTGAACAAACATCATTAACTACTTTCCTCTAGTCTTCCATCAATGGGAAACACTCCTCGGCGATCCACATGACAAGTGATGCGGGGGCGAAGAATTGCATTTACTAATCCTGTGGTTTTTCAACTGCTTCCACACTAAGTATGATTCAGTAGCAATGATTGCAATTCTTACTAGTAACCACAGGATTTTGCTAAGTAGAACTGGCTGAGTCATGTCATCATTAGTTGATAAGTTGTTGCTTATCTGCAATCAAGTCAATGTATCTATCACCTCCTGCATAGGCATTCATTCTCGGTTTATACTACAATTTATATTCTTTATAGTTTCTCTATGTTTGTCATTATTAATGATAAAAAATATATCACAAATAAATTCTACCAAATTTATCACAATGTTTTGGCCGTTGTACACTCCGGTCTTCTACAGGTGGCTGGAATATCAAACTGAACCCTTTATTTCACTCACTGGGGTAGACTGTTCTAGTTCCACGTGCCATGTCTAATGGATGTCACTTATCAGTTATCTCCTGCAACAAAAATGAGGATGATAGTCCAAACAATGTATATAGTGTATATAATACCTCATCTCAGAAATATAGACAGATACTGAAATTCTACCAAGTCTATTAATCAGCTCTACCATGCAAGATTGTGTGTCATTACTGTTAGCAGGATCAAAATGGAGTTGACAAAATAAGAAACTGAAATTTTGATCATTTCTTACAACCACAAAATTATTTAAAGATTTTTTTTGTTTTACTTTTTAAATAATAAAGACAACCAGAATGAGGATACTTTTTTTTGTTGTTGTTGTCGTTTTTTTTTATTACAGAAGAAAAACCCTGAACCAAAAGTGCTTGTACAATAAGCTACACATGGTCAGTAATGGTCACTTCTTTCATGCATACTCAAAGATTAACAACACATACAACAATCCAGGCATCTTAATCAGACAATAAACAATCATACATGAAATAAATGAGCAACAATGAAGTCTCACAGACTGAAGTCTCTGTAGAAATTAAATGCCATAATGAATTTGAAGTGAAAATTTCTGCCTTCCAATTTAGTCAATGCCCACATTTCAATTAAATATCAAGAATTGATTCACTTTTTTCAACACCTAGTAAATGCTATCAAAGCAGCTACTCATAAAAACTATTTTTTTCTTTCCATATTAATCCTAAAATCTTTCCAAATTTAAGTTGTAAAGCAATCAACCAATTTTAAATTTTGAATGTGCATTCTTTACTTATGAAAGATAAAACAAAAATTATGTTGACTAACAGCTCACCAAAGTCAGAATTTAAGAAAAGAAATTTAAGATATAAAAAAAAAAAAATTTACAGGTATATTAACAAGAAGCTGCTTCCAATTATGTAACACATACAGAATGTTCCAAAATCAAATATACCTAAAATATTACTTCTATTGTTTTTTTTTTGGAGACACGCTTTGTGTGTGTGTGTGTGTGTGTGTGTGTCTATCAGTTTGAAATATCCTCTTCAGAAATCTGAAATATTGAGAGATAAAAACTATGATGTATTTGTCAGCAAAATAAAAAGTGTGTGTGTGTGTGTCCGTGTGTGTGAGAGAGAGAGATAGTCAGCAGGAAGTATTTTTGTCTATCTGTAAGCATTTTAATTGCATTTGCAATCAAAATCAACTAACACTGCAATTTCCTTCAGCTTGGTTGCTTTCTTTCTTATTTACTTGATGCATGTGTAGCAATAATTTCCTGGAAAGTCTCCATATTTCTCAGACTATTTGCAGTATTTGAGAATTCAGTGAATCTGTCAACATGTGAATTTGTTTATTGAATTTTTCTTGAAAACTGACTGCTGAGTATGCAGTTATATTAATAAATTCAAATCTGACTTTGGAGAGCAATAATTTGACTTTACCTGAATTTGTCTATAGAGAAATGTTTGTGGCACTGCAAAAGAGGAACTGGTCATCATTTACCAGTTTATTTGAAAGTGTCAAACACATACTGATTTCACTACTGGATTAGTAGCAGTTTGTAAAATAAACATCTTTAAAAATAATAAAATGAAATTCATGAATGATTGTTCAACTAACCTCCCCTACCCTCCATCCCCTGATCCTGCCAGATATTCACTGACAGACAATGACCAAAATGTAAAGAATTGTAGGAATGCTGGAACATGGGGGATGGGGTCGGTAATTATTGTCTTATTGACTAGTCTCTCTCTCTGACATTTTTCCTCTGCAGAAAGACAACAAATTACTTTGTGAACCGAGATATCAATCCCCACCTGACCAATACTCTAAGAGTGAGGGGGTTCAGGGAGCAGAGAGAGTCAAACAACAGCAGACCCCAGATTATGCACTTTTCCTCCTCAGACAACGGTTTTCTTTCACCTTTTGGTTATGGCCAAGTGATACGAGGAATTACTTTCTTCTTTTTACATGGTTCTGGACAATCCTAGAAAATAAATAAATAAAATAAGAAAAATTTTAATAATATCAAACAGTAAATATCAATTCTAATTGAGTAGATTTCCAATATATATTACAACCAGATGCCCTTCCTTTCACTTACAGCAATAATAAAATTAGTAAAGAATTTTCTAGAATAATCTTTCCCAGCATGTAAACAATTTTGACCATACTTATACAAGAACAAAGTAAACATTGTACTTTGTCAAAAATATAGAAAACATTTTAGGTCCCATTTCGCAAGAGAAATGGTTCAATAGGTTTATTTTGATATGTGTTAATGAGCTTTCTACAGGTATTAGATGCCAAGTTAAAATTTACTGCATCCCCACTCCAAATGTTAAAGTAACACGAATAATGCCTTTAATTTATACTATTTATATTTGAACTATTGTCCTCATCATTGTTGTTTTTATCACAATGTGGTCATCCCAAGACATGAGCAATGAGACAAGAAAACAGTTTACACCCATAGTTTAAATAAAGGGTTCAGTTTGGAATTCTCTGTAGATTATCAAGATCAATAGGCCAGAGGACACAACAGCTGAAACATTGTGATAAAAACAACAAAGATGAGGACAAGAGTTTGAATATAAACAGTATAAATAATAACTCCAGAGCCCAGAAATTCAAACGAAAATAATGCCTTTAAATTAAAATATCTAAAATGAACAAATGAAAGAATCCCAAAACTTATTTCTGCTGATCATCAGGTTTTACTGTTTGACAAAGTGAAGTTATCTAATAAGAAAGGACAAGCTAAAATAAAAGATGAATTCCTTTGGTTCACCTTCAGATTGTTCAAACAAAGTGACAACTAAAAGGTTATGGTATACACAATAGAAACACCTGATCATAATCCTAAAATTTCAGACATACAGAAAACATTAACAAAAAAAAAAAATCCCTGAATAAGATGATGACCTCTGCAGTATAAAAAGGTTTTAACTCCTATTTCCTAAGTAAAACAAATCCGATGACATTAACACACCAAAAAACAATCACCAAATTTTAACAAAATCTTCAGTATTTATTTATGGAATTAAAAATTTCTGGAAATTATTTGAAGCCAACAAAGGTCACTGTTAATTTTAGGAAATCTCTACAAAACATCATTTGGGCAGTAAAAATATTTTTGTTTTTATAAAGTCCCTCAAGTAACTAAATCCAAATTTTATCAAAAACATTTGTGATAGGGCATAACAAATAAAAACTGCAATAAAACTAAAATATTTTTTTTGGAAAGTTGTTTTTTTTTAATAATATCTACTGCTGGCTTTTGTGTGGTGAAAGAAAAAATATCTGTTGAAAAATTTAGATTTATTTAAATTTATTAATGAAATGTTTTTAATATTTGAAAAATCATTTATTGTGCTGCTTGGATACTTCTAAAATGTTATTTATAAACAAGAAATGTACAGTTTATAAAAACCATTGGGCAGAATGTTTTTGTAAATTAAAATCGAATTTTTCCTGCATACAATTGATATGAATTAAAAGGAACATTAAGAAATGATTCTTCATTAAACATAGCTCACACACACACAATTTTTGGGGGTCTTTTGTATTTCAAAGAACATATTTAAATTACTTCAATATTTTGAAATATGTTTTAAGAAGTGCGTGGCAATATCTAACAATTTTATATGCAATATAATAAAATTCTACCACTTAAAACTGAAATTTACCAAACCAAAATTAACTCTTCTCTAATTGGTTATGCAAGTTGATATGAAATTTTCACCAGTTGTTTTAAATTTTGGTTTAACATAAAATTTAGAAAATGTGTTAAAATAATCACAAACAAGTTTATAATTAATTTTCAGAAGATATTCTAAAAGATGATTTGCTTGGTGTGAAATGATTAAAAAAGAAAAAAAAATATCATTAAAATAGAAAAACCAACTCACAATGTAGAAGCAAATGAAGGGACGTAACTTTTTCAAAATTTCTTAAGACATGCAGAAATTCACTTGAATCAACATTTTGGGCATTTACTTCTAACCAGGAGTAAGCAAGCAACTACCAAGAGTTATTTACCTTGAGCATTATTATTACAATCCTATTATAATTGTGTTTGTCCATCCGTTCAATAGTTTGCACAACCGTTACACCCTATCAATACCTCATAAATAATGGACTGTTCAGATTTGATAAAAATGAAAAGAAAGAAGTGAACATAGAAGTGTTTAACGTCTGTTTCAGTGAAATGGAAAACTTGTCAATTTCAAATCTTTTCATTTGTACCCACTTAAAATAACGACCAGCATTCATATTTATGATTGTTATTGCAATATTTTGTTAAAACTCAAATATCTGACAATGTGATAGGGAAATTTCTACTGATATTTTATTGTTGTAGAATTTGCCATGAGCGTACTCAATCATTAACTTAAGAATTAAGATACATCAGAATATTAAAACAGGAAAACCATGAAAATTTCACGGGTTAAAACTAATTATTATGATGATGTTTCTATGCTTATTTTCAAATTTCTAAACATATAAAAGAATCAAAGTCGTTTTGAACAAATGTTTTGTTTTATAAATTGACCAACAAGGAAAAATAACTGGAGTTTTACTAATCTTCAAACAACTCACCTTTTCACCCTCGTCTGCTGGTCGTTTATTTTCAAGTGTGTTTTTATTCTCCACTGGTGAATCAATTGCCTTGTCTGTCTTGTTGATTGGTTCAGGAGTTTTATTATTCGAGCCGTGAGCATCTGGAGAAGACTTGTTGCCATTGTTGAAGGTCTTTGGAGGACTTGTGTCCATGCTAGTGACCGAAGTACGAGAAGAATTTAGTTTTATGGTTTTACGTTCAAAATTGATGCATGATGGAGGTGGTTTCAGCGGACTGGAAGAATCTGTTGATGGTGTAAAGGGAGACATAAATCTAGGAAGGGCTTTCTCAACAGGCTCGGTAGAGTTTCTGAAATGGGGGGAAAAAAATAAGATAAAATAGCTTTATATACAAACACTTAACTCTTATAAGTCATCAAATCACCGAAAGATTCCATATTAGACAACCATATCTTTCAAGTAAACTGCCTTTCTCTGTAATAACATGTTCAGTTTATTTCTAATGACCTTGTAGCCATACCTTCTTTCTAAATGTTTGTTTCTTTTTCTTTATTCATTTATCTGATATCATTATTGTACAAAAACTCATTCCTAATTATAATGTTCTGATGATAATAGAAATATTGAAATTATTAATAAAGTCTTGCTCATTTTCTCATTTGTTAAACATACTTAATTAAAAAGTATGACCTTCTGATTTTTCCGATAATTCTTTTTTTTTATCTTGTCCTTTAAAAATTATTTCTGCATGCATTGAGTCTTGGCAGCATTAAAGGCATAATTCATTCTTGCTGACAGTCCTTTTATGAAAAAAAAAAAAAAAATAACAGAAAATCTTGCTTACTTTTTGATCTCAGCATCACTTGGAGTTTTGCTCGTCTTTGCTAAAATAATTTGTTTCTTGGTCATTTGTTGTCCTCTACGGTTCATACGATATTTCCTCTGAGGTAAAGGAAGCAGGTAATGGTTGTAGACATCCACAAGAACATTCTTATCAAAGGAGTCAATTCCCGGTTGATCAATACCTCTCTGCAAAAAAGCATGATAAATAAGAATATGAAGTTGCCATAAGCTGGTTTCAACTAATTTGTCCATCATTAAACAACAGTATCAAAATATTTAAGATTAACAGAAACAAAGGTTTCACTCTTAAAATAAAGCTGCAGATAGATGAGATTTCAAATGATACTCCTAAATACACCTTTGCACATTAAATATCAACAATGTTGTGGCTCTCCAAAGATCCTTACTGAAAAACCTATACAACATCAATGGTCAATTGATTCCTACTTTGGTTAGCCAAATTACATCTAACAGAAAAATGGAGATCCTCTGAAGACAGAAATCAAGTCAAAAATCTCACAGACAGCTGAACAAAAATTGAATTTAAAGCATCCACAATACAAAAGTGATGTTTGATTACAGAAACCTTTGACAAATCCAAATACAGAGCCTTCAAAAACAAGCTAAGCAAGGAGGTTAGTGTCACAAGTGAATCTTAGAACAGTAATTTCAGTAGAAAAAGGGTTAAGAAAAAAAAAAAAAATCCTAAAAAATGTTTAATGATGAATACCTACTAAAGAGCACCAGCAGCCAGTGTTGCATTTAGAAATTAAATACATGAATCTGCATAATTACAAAAATTAGAAATTTTACAAAATAACTACATCCACCGCAAAAGAAAGTTTCAAACTATTTCTTCAAATGAACTTGACATTTCAAATAAAACAGAACATCTCATCTTTACCTGCTATGTATGAATACATATCTGTACATGTGTATTACAAATAGTCTTTATTCTTAACCACTGACTAGCCACTTTTTTGTTCATTTTTAAGCAGCCATATGCAGATAAAGTGCCAAAATTGACAAAAAAAAATTTTTTTAATTTTAAAATTTCACTTTTAACGTCTGTCTATATTTCTGAGATGAGGTATTATGTACATTATTCGAACTATTGTTCTCATCTTTGTCACCATATTTATCACAACATTTCAGCCGTTGTACACTCCGGCCTTCTTCAGGTGGCTGGAATTTCAAACTGAACCCTTTATTTCGCTCACTGGGGTAGACTGTTCTAGTTCCACATGCCATGTTTGATGGATGTCAGTTATCAGTTATCTCCTAATTTTCCTCCAAGTGGAGGAGGACAACAACACTCAGAAAACAGTCTGCCTGCCTTATGTGAAGGGGTTATCAGAGAAAATACAAAGGATCTGCAGTCCATATTACATCAGGACAACCTTCAAAAGCTTGACGACACTTCGCAGATATCTCTCTCGAGTGAGACCCCCCCCCATAGAGGAGAACATGACTAAAGACTGTATGTACGCTATCCCGTACAGCTGCGGAAAGGAATATAAAGGAGAGACAAGCCGCCCCCTCAAGGTAAGGCTTCAAGAATACCAGAAAGCTGTAACGCGAGGGGAAGTAGAAAAATCAGGCATGGCTGACCACATATGGAGAGAGAAAGGAGATCATCGCCCTCTGTGGGATCATGTTGAGATCATAGCCAAGGAACACCATTAGAAAATTCGTAAACTTAAGGAATCATATGCTAGACCACAAAAATCTCCTGAGCCGACCAAGCATAGAAATAAATACAATATGGGAACCAGTAATAAGGAGTGCCAGAGAAAAGCAATGATAACAAAGTTGCAATATGAGCTCTGGTAAAAACATGCAATGATAACAGCAAAATTGCAATATGAGCACTGGTAAAAATGGTTGCTGATGACATTAGGTTTATAATACCCAGAAATTCATACCCTCAAGGACACATGGCACAGTGGATAAAGGCGTTGGTTAGATCCAGTGACAGGACCCAAAGAGTGTGAGTTCAATACCCGGTTAAGGCAGTGGAGAACTTTCAGAGGGAAATTAGCAAGAGATAACTGACATCCATCAAACATGGCACGTGGAACTAGAACAGTCTATCCCAGTGAGCGAAATAAAGGTTTCAGTTCGAAATTCCGACAATTTTTTTTATAAGAAATTTGTACAAGAATTGTATTATTTTTTTTATTAGAATAATTTATAAACTTAAAATAATTTATAATTCTTTATTAATTTTTAGCAACCAAGTGAAATTGTTACTCATTAGATTTAAATCTCATTGAGCATTTTTGGGATACGTTACAGATCTTACTAAATTCCTTGCAGCCATATCCCCCACATCAAGATATTTGTATTCTAAAAAAAAAAAAAAAAAAAAAAAAAGTTGCCAAATTTTATCACTTAAATTCAGGAGAAATGGGTATATATATTGTCACTTAAAAATAATCCCTCTTGTGTTTGAAAAGAGGAAAAATGTTAGGAGAATGTAAACTATCAATTGGTAATATACATTCCTTGTTATTATGAGTTAACTTTTCATACTTTGTTTGTTAACAATATTGTACAAGAAAAAATAAATTAAATTTGAGCTTATATAATTCATCAAAAGTAACTTTGATTTTTTCTTTTTGCTAATTCAAAAAGAACAAATATTCAATATTTTTAAATTCAAGTATTAAGTTCTGCACATCAAATTATTTCTTCATACTCTACTTGCTGATTTACCTCCCTTACATTTCCCTTAATAATTTCTTTTTTTTTTTTTAAACTCACTTCATACGAGTTGTCACTTGAATTTGAAAAGTCATGCACAAAAAAAAAAAAAAAAAACATGAGACTAAAACAAAAAATACCATCCAAAACGAAACAGGATTTGTTTCAACTAACATCAGTAAAGTTTTGTCTTTTTGGAGAAATGACAAAATTTTTTTGTGAACCCATATGAAAAAAGTAGTTTTATGAACAAGATATGACCAAATTTTGAAACAAATTATGGAGAGATGGACAACTTTCTGTGATCACAAGAAAATTTGCAACAGGAATGTTGTTTTTATGTAATTTTCAATAATCATTTGGTATTCTATCAAAACTTAAGAACTTGGTGTCTAAAGAAGGGATAGAACAATTTACTGATATTAATGCAGAAGATCATGTATTGTTTTTCAAATTCAGTCTCTTTAGAATTAACACAATCAAATATCACAAATCAAAAACCCATTTGTCAAAAAAGGTTTGTGAGGTTTAAAGAAATACAAGATGATACAATTCTTGATTTTTTGAGAAGCCAAAACTTTGCCTGACATCCCTCTACACAAAACTGACAAAATTAGGCCATTTATATTAAAACATTACAAAGACGTTACTATCCAGTAATCAGTAATAGTATCCAGAGTTCATTTGGCCAAATTAATTGTCACTTTGAAAGCTAAGCTTGCCAATGAACCTGTATCACAGCAAACAAAGCAACTTATAACAATGACAGAATGCAACTATCAAACTAAGTCAAGCATGCATGAATACATCTTGTTGATATCATATTTCTATCAGATACATCATCCAACTATAAAAAAAAGCTTATAAATAACTTTTGTTAAATGTGTTTACTAATAGTTAACATGTGTTAAGAGACCATATTTATGAAAGAAAGTTCTCCCAATTCTGGGTCATTTACATAAAAGACTTCAAAGAACTCTTTGATGTGATTCAATGACTTTACAAGTGGAAGTCTTTCATCCAAGTATTCATATTCATTGGTTGGCACCAAAATTAAGTGAGTGAACTGGCAAAGTCAGTTGTAGAAATCTGCTTCAGAGCAGTCCATTTACTGCCATGTAAACTATGCCACAAAACCCCCAGTAACTCCCAACTGAAGTTAATCCAAAGTCTTTCTAACTTCTTGCCAGTAAGCATTTGTTTTGTTTTTTTCCTTCTTAGCCACAGATCTATACACTAAAATTAAAATAAAACTTTTCATGTTTACTGTAAAACTTAGCTAGTCTTCCGTCATTCCATTTGTTTTTCTTTATCTTATTTCTTTTATCACACACATAACATGTGCTTGTAACAGGGCACTGGCTCTGTTCAACATTTAATTGGATGGTGATCTGGAAGAACCACTAGTTAGATAATAATTATTAAAATTCTCAGAAGAGTAGATTGAATGGTTGGGAGAAAGAAACAAGTTAATAATTAGGTTTTAAACAAAATGAATTTAGGAATGGTTCCAAAGAGCACTGAACCTAGAAATAACTTGCCGAGATTCAGTTAAAATTGAGCAAAAATTAATATAACAATTTCAAATTGGAGATGGGGGTCTATATAGGGATACATGGGCCTAGAGAGAGAGAGAAAGAGAGAGCGGTTAGAGATTTGCTCCATTTGCATCATAGACAGTCATTGCAGTCACAAGAACACACATCTGCATTCCCATGGCTGAAGTGAACACACAGACACATGCAGGACAGAAGAATTAAGTGAAAGGCAACTGGTTAGTCTTGATTGAACAATTACTGCTAGATTTTTCAGGCTGCCATCCAGCAGGGTAGAACTTAATCTTTCAGTAGATAAAAAGAGAAATTTGCATTCATCAGTTTTAATATTCAATAAACCTGCTATCAGAGTTATCAACAGTGTTGTTCACTTTAATGAAGTTCTTATTGCAGCCTCGATTCCTGATGTTGTCCCAGGCACAAAGACAAAACTTACCATGGCAGCAGTTGAGAATTGCTCATTTCTTAGCTGTGGTACACAACATAGACACTGATGTCAACATTGCCACCACTAGACACTGATGTCAACATTGCCACCACTAGACACTGATGTCAACATTGCCACCACTAGACACTGATGTCAACATTGCCACCACTAGACACTGATGTCAACATTGCCACCACTAGACACTGATGTCAACATTGCCACCACTAGACACTGATGTCAACATTGCCACCACTAGACACTGATGTCAACATTGCCACCACTAGACACTGATGTCAACATTGCCACCACTAGACACTGATGTCAACATTGCCACCACTAGACACTGATGTCAACATTGCCACCACTAGACACTGATGTCAACATTGCCACCACTAGACACCGATATCATAGACTTTTTGGAAATCTGAATCGACCCTAACAAAATGACAAATTGGCCCCAACTGAGGAAGGAAAACAAAGCTGGATGATCCATAAGGTCCGTGTTACCCAACAAGCTTAATAGGGATAGTGACTGAAAGAGGGTTGGTGGGGGTCACATGCTTAGCACAAGTTTTAATCTTGCCAATGAAATATTTTCACATTGGTGAGCATTTGATAATGCTGTCCAGCTAACTGCTTTCATAAAGTTATTCAAGAAACCTAGATGAAAACAGCAGTACTTGAAACAGTGTGAAGGCTCCTTGCCTAAGCAACTATTGAAGCTGCCCTCTGTGGTTATAGTAACCAGATGGAATTCATTGTATAACACTGCCAAACATCACTATAAATTCAATTCCATGAAGGATACTTCTAACAGGATAAGAACCATGACCTGGCAGTAGACAGAATTCTGAATAAATCATAGTTGACTACACTATGCACCCTACCACAGTTTACACATCAATCTATATTTCATTAATGAGAACTTCACCTGTTTAATGAAAGACTCCTCATCAAGGTCAACATCATTTGCATATGTTTTGTACAACATAATGGAAGATATAAAACATTTAATAAATATTGGTACATCAAAAACATTTGGCCAAGAAACTGTCTTCTGATTGAACTAGAAAACTCAGAAAGGAACAAGGTCATCTCAACTTTTTTCAAGTCTTTCTGGACATCACTTACAAAACTGAATAAACACCTGAATGCCTACCTCATGCATGACTTTTGCAAGACATCTGTTTGATCATAGACAGCTACCCTGTAGAAGCTATGATATCAACAGTTTGGCAGCCATTATTAGTGATTTGCAAGATCTGTTTACTGATCTTGAAATGTTCCAAATTTATGAAAGTTACAAAGATGATTTATCAAATCCTTCTGCCAAGAGAACTTTTAGTTCATTATGATGCAGACTACGAGTTATCTCGTGCCAACAAGTTTATTCAGTGATACTTTTAGTTTGAAAACTATGTTAAAACTTCAATTGAAGGTATAACAACTAAAAAATGTTTTGTTGCCTGATGAGTTTGAAGTCAAACTTTGTAATTGATCTCTGGCAATTGACCTTTGGAATGCAAATAAGAGTTTATTTCCTATGCTGGAATGGATTGCTGACAAAGTAATGTGGATGCCTCCTATGAACAACATATATGTTGTACATTCATTTTCTCAATGACTAATGTGCAATTCTTATCCGAGAAAACACAGAGCAGTTTATAATGTATTACAATGGGAATCTAGAGAAAAGATGTGAAGATTGCTAATTTCGCAATTTAGGAAATATTAACAATTTTTTTTTTAATTTGAATAATATTAATACTTCAACTTAAGATCAATACTTTGTAGAATTCAAATTACTGATTTTGTTTTATTACAATGATTCAATTATCTTTTTATTTCTGATTTGTAAAATTTTAGAATAAGAAATTCTTTAAATTTGTTATTTTCTTAGTTATATACATCAACTAGATGCAAATATTATTAAAAAATAATAAAAAGGTGTACAATAACCTGGATATTTATTTTAAAAGAAGTAATTTCTGATAAAAATTGTGGATTGTAATATTAGTGTTTTACATTTGAATTTATATTGAAAATATTACATGTAAAGAAACAACAGATAAAACTGAACTTTGTTTGCTGTCTTAACAATATTTATATTAAAGTTAAAAAAAAAAAAAAAAAAAGATTTTGAAAATATGAAATGGAAGATGAGCCCCACTCCATGTTTTCATCTATTTCACATTCTGAGACTAACAGATGAAAAATGCTAAATTAAAATTAGGTACCTCCAAAACTTTGCTGAAAAAAGAGGATACATGATGAAAGAAAAAAAAAAAAAAAAAAAAAAATGAATAAAACATAAAAAAGGAATTTTATCATCACAACATTTGTGTTATTAAGATGAAAGACCAAAGGATTCTTTAATGTAAAAATTATTTTTTTTATCCTTTTTAGAACCATGTAAATTTTGATTAAAAATCTTGCTTTTCTGGCATCAACGCAAGACCATAAATTTATATAGGAAATTTGAGCATCTTTTTGCAGTGAAAAACATTGATTTTGAAATTCTTACAAAAAAAAAAAAAAAGATAATTGTTGGATTTTCATAAAACCTTCAAAACTCATTCAGAAATGAATGAAATTATATTTGAAACTTTTTCTTTAATCTGATACCCTCCACTCATTTAATTTTAGGAAGTTTCAAGGAATTCTTTTTGTATTGCTTAATGTTTATATAATTAAAGTCCTCAGAGAATTTAAAACATCAAATGGTTTTGTCAAACAGGACCCCTAGTTACAGGAAATCTGCTCTGAATTATAAAATTAAAAAAAAAAAAATTTTTAAAAAATGAATAAATTAGAAAGGTTTTTAATTGCTTTTATGAATAAAAAAAAAATATATTATGAAGAGTTTTTCAATGAATAATGAATTTTTACAAGAATTGCTTTCATTTTTTTTTTTAAATTTAAACTAGAATAATTTATAAACTTTTAAAATTCTGGATTAATTTGTATCAGTCAAGTGATATTGTTATTAAATTAAAGCTCTGTTTACTAATTATAAATGGCAGATCTCACTATAATTCGACCGATTTTTTTTTTTAAAGAAGAATTTTGGATTTATTTTATATGTGTATAAATTTGTTGATTTTTGTAAATATAGATGTCCATACATGACATTAAGAAAATAAGAGTGATAACTATAGTAAATTTAAAATCTATTGATATTTTTTCTAACATTTCCGCAACAAATGTCTTCAAAATATATATCTAGGATAAACCAAATTACCTAAAATTCAATATTAGAATGATTAAAATATTTTCAATTTTTAAGATTACTGTGTAGTTAAAAATTACCTAAAAAATGAATTACATTGCATTAGCCATGTAATTTTATTACAGTTATATCCTCCTTACTTAAATTTTCCAAACATCAGGCTGTCAATAAATGTGTCAACAGTTTGTAAAAATACCCATCTACATACTAAAAATTGCTTTTCTTTCTGCAATATTTTAAACTAAAAGTAATATTTGCTTCAATTCAAATTAATTAAACTTTAAATCAGTCAATTTTTTCAAATAACGTTTCAAAAAAGTATTTTATTTTTGAAAGATTTTTTAAAAAGAGAGTTATTGTGCTGACAGATTTACAGACGATATAGATTTTATTAGGGGGAAAAAATCAATTTAAATTCAGTTTGAAATACAGCAAAATATTTTGCTTATTAGAATCTTTTCTTAGCTTGGAATTTAAAAACTAAAATAAAAGCTTTAAGATTTTCACACTGATATCGCTTGAGGGCGGGTGGTGGTGCTACCTAATTAAAATCTCAGCTTATACTTTAGTTTAAAAAGTTGAAACAAATTATATTGCATTTCTTTTCAAAATAAAGCAGTTCACAGAATAGGAATCGTTTTTTTTGTTTTTTTTAATTAATTAAAAATCATGTGTAATTACATTTTTTCACCTCTGACCCCACAGGCTCCCGTGCGTAAATAAACGTTATTTTTATTAAGTTTTACCTTTTAAGTAAACATTACTTTTACAAAATCCAATTAATTAATCCTTAAATTTACTAAATGACTTCAAAATATATATCTAGGATAAATTTTGAATTTTTAAGAGATTTGTTTTGTTGTTGTTTACATTTTTCCTCTATAACGGCGATTCGATGAGTGACCATGTCAATATTTTACAACTGCCTAAAAAACTTTATATACTAAAATTAATTTTCTTTTAATTTAGATTATAGTTTGACTCAAATAAAACCGAAATTTATGTTCAAAGAAGGAATTTAAAAATTAAGTGTCTTTTTCAGATTTTTTTTTAAGTCGTGGCGGTACCCATTAAAAAAAGGATTGGTCGGAAAAATACCTATGAATGAATTGATCTTTTTCTTTTTTTTTTTTTTTTTCTCCTCCTGATTCAAACATGTTGAGATTCAAATGTTACATGACTTCCAGCAATTATTTTTTTTAAAAATCCGTTATAATTAGAAAATGCAAAAAAAAAAAAAAATGAAGTAGAGCATTCAGCAGACTTAAAACTTCTTGAAATTGATCAACAATCAACATGAAGGATTTGTTAATAATTGACTGGGAAAAACAAGTACACAAGTATTCTCACTATATATTAAAAAGAAGTTAGAATAAACAACAGCATTCTCTTTTGAGATTATAGATCAAAATAAGAACTTAACAAAATAAGTCATTTTTTAGCTCATCAACGTGGAAAAAGAAAAAAAGTCTGTTTTCCATATTTTGGAAAGTTTCTTCAGCTTTTTTACGTTTCAATGTAAAAAATATTTCACCTGAACACCATCAAAGCATAAAAAATATGGAAATAAAATATTAATCAAACAAACAATGCTGAGGATAAAGCAAGTTCATTTTTAAGCGTAAGATTTCATATAATAATAAATTCCTATTTTCTTACAACAAACTTCATAAGGGGATGTTTTTAAAAAATAAAAAAGATATCTCGTTCAATTGAGAAGCACCAAGAAACATTAATGTTTTTACAATATCAAATATAAAACCAACAATTATGTCTTAAAGATAAGAATTTAATTACTGCTGAAATCGACACGCGGAATGAAAGAAAGAAAAAAAAAAGACCTCGGTCCACTTTCTGAATAACGCACCGACCGGCATTTTAAGTCAAAAAACAAAAGAAATGATATGCAAATCATACACAATTTTTACATATCATCTTAAGATACTGGACGAAATAAGTTACTTACTAGTTTTAAAAGTCGTAAAATTGTCTCCTTAGATAATAAATTTGGATAATTCCAATCGATATTGGAAGAACCCTTCTCATCTACCGCCATGTTGAAAAAAGGAAGCGCTCAATAAATTCTGAATTCTGATTGGTTGAAAAGATCTGGCCTTCTTAATATTACCAAATTGAGTGAACAACCGCAACTACTGTGCTTTACATGCTGATAGGAGACTTTTAATAACTACGGATGTTTAAAATAACTATAATCTTTCTATTTCCAAAATATTTGTAGCAGTTCTGAAATATTTCGTAGCTGTGTAGATATTTTTCTCTAGTCTATTAATTTAAAAATCTAAGTAAAGAAACAATGCGTCTTTTATACTGGATTACAGATCAATAAACAACAGTTCAAAAAGTCCTTTTTTAGTTTTACATTTTTTTGAAGTGTAATGACTTTTTTTGGACAAACAATGAGGAAGGAAGGTTTGGAGAGCCAGACACCTACGAAGGCAAAAAGAAACAAAGGGAGTCAACGAGTCACCTACTTAATCAGCTTGTGTAAAAAATAGATGACATAACTGGGGTGGAAGGGATGGGAAAAAAGACAAAATTATTTAATTTAAGAGTAAGACTTTGAGTTTCAAGAGTTAAATTATACTCAAGAAGTAACTTTAGAGTTCGAAGACTCAGTAACATTAACTTGGAGATAACTATAACATTAATCTTATTCTTCTATGTGCCGTGTCGATCATGCCTCTCCACAACTTGTAAATAAATTTTGGAAAGAGAAAAAGCAAATTTGAATATTTGAGTTTTACTTTTGCTTTTTTAGCACTCAAAAAAGAAAGAAATGACTAAAAAAGCATTTACCATCACCTCTCGGTTAGTAATAGTAAATTTTAATTTGAAATAATAATGTGAAAAATGAAATTTTACAAAATACAATACTACAAGCAGCTAGCATTTTCAAATATTCTATTATTCTTTTCAGGCCAAACTTGAGCTATAAATTTGGATTTTTGGAATTAGTTAGTCTAAAACTAATTTGAAAAATGAAATAAATTCATTCGTAATTTATTTTGTATCACGTCAGTAAATAGACCAGAGAGCAAGTTTGTTTTTGTTTTTTTAAGGCAAACAGACCTAAAAATACAAAAAAAACATACACATAGCAAATTTACTCCCGCATTGGCTTTTTTAAGTTGTATGAAATTATCCTTTAAAATTATTTCGTTAAGTAAGTAATACTGTCCTTTTTCTCTCCTGAAATAGAGAACGATCGATAGCAGTTTTTTTTAACTAAGTTATCAAAAAACAAAAAAAAGTAAAGTAAAAAAAAAAAATGTATGCACATTTTATGCGAATTGCTTTCGTATAAAATAATAATAAAACAATGTTTCCTTTAAATAACGTTTTTACCATAATTAGCTGTCATTTGTTTATATTTTATATTTTCATTTTCAGGGAAAACGTATTGGTGCGTGTATTTTCATTTGTGTGCTTCCATAGGATCCAAATATCACTCACGTAAATTCTATTTGAAATTAACTTGCAATGTAAAATAAAGATTAGTCTGTTCACGCCGACGTCAGTTAACAAAGAAAATTATCAATTCACAGATAATAAAATTTCAGCTAAGCTATTATTTAATACAACGATAAAAAGTTATTTTGCTTAATGAATGTTTGTTTGTTTACTTTTCCTCAGAAAACGTTTTTTGTCTTTTAGTTTCCGTGTTTCTTGTCCGTCGCACTTTATCCCTTTTCAAAGCATTCCTGAAAACTTCAAACACTACGTGTTGGGTGAAGCAGATTATGATTGGTGACTTACGTGTTGCCTCGTGTCAGAATTATTTTGTTTTTGTTTATGCCAATCACTATCAGACTTTACTTCTTTTTTTTTTTTTTTTTAGCAACATTGGTATGTCTGTGAAAAGCAAACAAGTCTGACACGAGGCTACGCTTGTAAGTCACCATGCGCGTAATTTTGTGAAATGACTTGTGTAAGTCACAATTAATTTTAATTTTTTTTGCTTGCAGTGTACCTTCTGCTTGTCGTTATTGTTTTGTTTTTGTTTTTTAAACAATAATTAGGACTGATTTAGGATAATTGATCTTTAAAAAAATTACAATAAGGAGAAGTGGCAGGTATGTACACTGCGAGCAGAAAAAATAAAATTACACATAATTTCGGACACCGCCAACTGATTGATCTGATAAACCCATAAAGTGCGTGTGTGTGCACACGCGTTCTTGCTCTTGCTTTGTAAAGACCTAAACTGACATAACCCTGAATCAATCTTCCATAATTTTAATCCCTACGTAAAAAATATACTTGCTACCTGCACTTGCACACATCCCGAAACAAGTGCAGCGGAAGGTGAAAGTGAAAACAAATGTAATCTTGCTATCGCACTAAAATCCAGCATACACACTTTGTCATTTGTTGACTAACAGATGGGTGGAAGATCGTGGTTTCAGTTTTATTAAAATAAGAATATTACTATTTGTGGATCTGTTCATTTTGTTACATTTGCGATTGTTTCTCTTTAAATTTAGGCGCCAAACAACTGTTGTTTTTTTTTTTTTACATTTTTCCACTTTAATACTGTCTGTGATGTATTCATTGATCTGAAATGGTCTCAAAACAACGCTGAATAGTATAATAGAGTTGCCTCCCTTTTTCAATTTCTGCCTTTTTTTTATTTTATTTTTTATCTTTCAATAATTTAATCCCTTTTTGAGTATCCAGCAGAAAACAAAGTATCTTTCAAATTTTTTTTCAATTCAAATCCGGAGTTCAGAAGATCTGGGATTAACATGTCAAATTTAGACTCTAATGTTACATTTTCAAAGCCAATATTGATCTCTCTTTTATTTTCTAAAGACCTTAGAAAAAGTTACTAAGTTATACAGAATTTTAAGGCAACCAACATTGCAGTAGTCATATATGTTATGATCAGATTCTGATTAGATGGGTGAACAAACAAAAACACAATAAACTGTGTGAAACGGCAGTAGGCAGTGTGAAAAGATAACAAAATTGTTAATATATGGTTCTTTAGTTGCTTTTACTTAAGATATGAGTAGAATGTCTCTATGTGGACGAGGTGTAGGGATTTATAGGAGGATGAGTCTCAAGTGGATATGTGCACCAGGTCAATTGACTGAAGTCATGGTGGTGATGTCGAGAGCAGACCAAACGCCGACGGATGGCCGCAATTCTGTCTCTGTGATTTATGAGCTGCCTTCTTAAAAGTTATTTGGTGTCTCCTGAGCTCATTTTGTGTTCATGTTTTTACTTTCATGTTTTTTACATTCATGATTGGCTTATTTTATGTTGTTATTTTATATACTTGAGAGTGTTTTGTGGGCCAGATGTGATGCTTGGAGCCCCTGCACAGAGGACGACTTTTTTTATTTTGGGTTTTGCTTTTCTAGCGTTCACATCCAGCCAACATATAGAGGGAATCAGAAAGAGATCTAATTTAAAGTAAAGTATAAAATACATGTTATCCTTTTTATCTTGGAACCCAAGAGACAGAGAGTAAAATTGTGTTTATCTTAAACTTAATATTTTCTTACCAGGTATTG
Organism: Acanthosepion pharaonis; assembly: GCA_903632075.3. NCBI lineage: Eukaryota > Metazoa > Mollusca > Cephalopoda > Sepiida > Sepiidae > Acanthosepion > Acanthosepion pharaonis. The sequence continues at coordinate 2,321,234 of CAHIKZ030002998.1, read as the reverse complement.
TTTATATGTGTTTTTTTACAAGTGTCCCTGCAATACACATTTATTCAGAAATTGATCACAGGACTATGATAGTGCAGTGACAGTTTGACATTGGTTCTTTCTATGAACTAGCCTCAAAAACCACTGACCCCAGACTTTCCTTGAACCCACCTGAGTACATGTTTTTATAGGAATCATGTGGATGTTAACAATAGGAGGTATTAAGTGTAATTAATCATGAATTTCACTGCATGTATTGGAAAATCAAATATGTTTTTGTTGATAGTGATGAGTTTCTTTTGTAAAATTTCCTGTCCAAGATTTTTCATAAGGATTTTAGGTTGAATGATATTTAAGTAAACATGATCCTGGTCCTTGGAAGGTTGAACAAGTTTGAAGTTATCCAAGTTCTAATCGTCATGTCAATCTGCTTAGGCAAAAGAACGGATGAACTGAGTAAGGGTAGGGATTTACTTAATTATGAACAATTTAATATGTTTCATTTAGCTATCAACCACTTCAAAATTCATTGTGGTTCTCAGCAAATTCCTGTCTGATTCTTTTTATTTTAACTAGTTAACATTTTTAATTAGTTCTTTTTCTTATTTAGCAATTTATTCCACTCACCATTCAGATTTAATTAACAAGTCTTCTTTAAGACTTCTCCTAGTCCCACTTCCCAAAATAATACATTACATCACTTAACATTTAATTCACTGACTGTCTCAAGTGACCTTGGAAGGGATAGTGGCATGTCTCAACAGGTAAAGAGCCACTTTGACCCTGTTACACATGTATGAACTTCAAACTTCCAAGATTTAAACTAAATAGAATTCCAGTTCTTTCTTGTTTTTTTTTCTTTTTTTACTCATTTCACCCCAAGCAAGGCAATAATGTCAATAGGACACAAGGTGTTAGTGGGAGTGAAAGAGAATGAGAAAACTTTAGTGAAGAGAAAAAACAATAATGGAACAGAGTTCAGGAAGACAGAAGATGGCAATTTAAATTTTTTGAGATTGTAGGTAGCATAAAGGCAAAAACCTGAGATATGCGAGAAAAGAAACTATTACAATAGAACAAATGGTTATGTAGCTAGTTCAACACTAAAACAGTGAGACCTAGTTACCAATCTAGTAGCATGCTTAAATTCATGTAGTTAAGGCACTAATGAGGCAAGGTCATCATAACAATTGCCATGAAAATATTTGTAGAAAAGAGAAAGGGAAGCCACATGACAAAAGTCAAGATCAGGATTGATTACATTTCAGACCATTTTTTTAATTTTGTCAAGAATCTCAAGATATAAAGTAGGAGCACCAGACCAAATATAGCGACAATATTCAATGGTAGATTTATAAATGTGCAAGATGGATTCTGACAAGAAAAACTGTCTGGTACAACCCAGTCAACCAACTTTCCTCGCACTAGACCGAGCAATTGATTCAATATAATCAATCCATGTCAGTGTTAAATATGAGTATATAACAAACATAAATTCAAAGTCAGTTTTCAGTTTTATTTTTTTTTAAATGTGTCATGATGACTAAAATAATTACAAATTTTATACTGATCCAAGAGTTCAAACCCATGAAAAAGCCTATATTTCAAATGCTGATTTTCTCTGCAAGCAAACCCATCCCAACTTGGACAATTAGCCTAAAACATCCTCCCAATCATGTCCTTATACCTGTCTAAAGTAAGCTTACTCAGCCAAATTATGTAAATATCAATCTTCATCAATTCTGCTTGTGCCTGAGGTAGTTTCTTTTCTAAATCATTTCACCCCAAACAAGACAATAAAGCCACTAAGAAGTAAAAAGTTACTGCGTGTGAAAGAATATGAAAAAAGAAAAACATTATTAAGGATAGAAAACAATAAAAGAACAGGAATTAAGAAGATAGAAGATAATAGTTGATATCACATTTAAAATTTTGAAGATGAATGTTGACAAGAAAGCAGGAGGCAGGAGGAGAGTTCCACAAGTGAAAAGTGCAAGAGAAGAAACTGTTAACATAAAATTTACAATTACATTTAGCCATTTCAACTCTAAAATGATGAGACCTAGCTGCCAATCTAGTATTGCACTTGAATTCATGAAGTCAAAGTACCAAAAAGGAAAAATCATCAGAACTGTTACCATGAAAATATTTATAGAAAAAGCACAGAGAGTTACAAGATGCCAAGTCAGAGCTGATAACATTGCAGATTTTATCAAGAATCTCTAAATACAAAGTGAAAGCACCAGATCAGATTATTCAATATTCAATGCATGGATGAATGGTTGACTTATAAATGTATAAGATAGATTCTATGGAGAAAAATTATCTAACACAACACAGTGAACCAATTTCCCAGCTGCTGACCCAGGGATACATTCAATATAATAATTTCACTTCTTGTCAGTGGAAAAATTAGCCCGAGAAGCCACAATGTCATTCTCCTGGAGGTTAGCATTTGCCATGCTGATAGAAGGTTTTTTGCCTGCTATCAGCATGGCAAATGCTAACCTCCAGAAACAAAAAAACATTTAAAACAGACCAGAAACAAAAAACAAAAGTTGCCTATTTGACTAGCGACATCAGTAGTCAGTGTTCAAGCCATAGAACATAAGTAAAAACCTGAAACAAAAATAGTGATTCTCACAGCTCAAAAAAAATCACTACTTAACATGACTTATATTTCATATCATTTCACCAACGTCCAAATCAAATTTTTTGATTCATTCAATCATTTTTTATAGTTTATCAACCCTTTGCAGGTTATTTAAAGTCAAAAAATATTTTTAGATTGTAAGAATTTTTTTTTGGCAGGTAAGAGATAATAATGATTTAGCAATACAAGTCTTACTAATTAACCCATAGCTGGGAGAAGAAGAGGTGGATTTATGCCTTTCCCAAGAGTATTTGGATGTAAGTTAATATAACAAATCCAACTGGAATTGGAAGTTGACCCTTTGACTAGCAATTATAGGCCATTATTATACCACCCATACATCCAACCTTACAACACCTGTTATTCCTAAGCAGTTACTCATCTAGGTACTGGTGACACTCAACATTGCTTAACTTTGGGGATCATATGGGAACTGGTGCTTCAATGTGTTGTGGTCCACCAAATCTAGTGAAATCTAATCTCAATTTCCATTATTATTGTATCACAATTCCAAGCCATTATTTATTATACCACCCATACATCCAAGTTTATAACACCTGGTATTCCCAAGCAATTACTCATCTAGGTACTGGCTAGACTCAACATTGCTTAACTTTGGGGATCATATGGAAGCTAGTGTTTCAACGTGATGTGGCCCACCAAATCAAGTGAAATCTAATCTCAATTTCCATAGTTATTGTATCACAATTGACACAAATCACTGTGATTCCTTGTGAAAGATAGATTAAATAGTATGAATATATATAAGAATTCCCTGAAGAAGAGAGCATTACTTAGCAAATTAGTTTCATATTTGCTGCCCACAATTGTGAGGCCTTCTACCAGACTAATCAAAATGAAAAATCTCCAGATATTATTTTAAAGAAATAAATTCCTGACCTTTACCTTTTGACTGTGGACACAGGAAATGCCATATAATTATTTACAAGAATGAAAAATAATTACTAAATTTTCTTTTTATATTTGGAATAACTTTGAACAGTAAGCAAATGTCAGATGACATTGGAAGAGTGTGTGTTAGTTGGTATTAAGAAGAAAAATCTTTGGTTTTTATAGGCTAATTAACAACATACCCACTTGACCTTCTGAAACCCAATAATGAAGAAGAGCAATTAGGTTTGTTTTTTTTCAAATAAAAAATAATTATATTCTTTTTAGCCTTCTTCATATTGTAAATATACTTGATTGAAAACGTAGGACAAAATAAATATTAAAAGGGTCTCTTCTGATAAATTTTGTTGTTATAAAAAAAAAGTAACTTTGAAAATTACCAATAATAACTTTCTAAATTGACAATCTCCTTAAAAAAGTCTCATTTTGTATAACATTGAACTGATTTTTCTTTGATTTTGTACTTTTTTTTATTTTAGTTTTATATTTGCATTCTTACAACCTCAGAAATAATTACAATTTATCTATGGTGTCTCTGCTTTAAGCTATTTTCAAAGAGAAACAAATCATCCAAACAATTTGGATCTCTAGAAATTAAACAATCTTCAGAGATGCCATAACCCAAACAGAGCAAAGCTGTAATAATTTAAAAAATAAGGAAGCTAAAGAAATGAGCATGTATGTTCTAAAGATCTGGTGAGTAAGCCAAGCTTAGAAATGAATATCAAATGAGAGCCTCTAAGTAGAAAAGAGAAGTGTTATATTCTGTGCTAATGCTAATAATAATTGAAAAACAAAGTGGAAAAAATAAGTAAAGGTTTATTGTAAAAACCAGTACAATAAGAATAAAGGTAGCAGTTATGCACAAGGTCATCACAAGTCAATCCAGTAGGGAGTGCTACTATTGGAAGGTCAGTAGTTCTCACGTAAGTCTGAGTTGTACTCAACAGATCCCAGCTAGTATATTTACTAACACACGCGATCAGATGTGGCACAAGACCGGGTTTAATGTGGGGCATCCGAGCCTGTAGACTCAGCCAAAAATTCCTGTAGACCCCGTATAAAACTGTTTCTCTTCAGCATGGGGATCCTCTCTGCTCGGAAGCAGAAAATTTGACCAGCACAGCTGGAACAGATCCCAGCTAGTCTCCATAGTCCGTTGACTTACAGCTACTTATAAGTCATTACTTCCTATAGTGTAGTCATTCATGGGGATGACAGGTTATTCCATTACATCAAGAAGATACTAAGTTTCGCACTCTGCATTATTAATATTACTTCCCTTTACACTGCATTCTTTTTCAAGGCCTCTCAATTGCAGTATTGTGGGAAATTTAACAACACCCCAAATTGAATCATAGATGGATGAACAAAGTGAAACAATTGAACATTGTAAAAACATACTTTATATATGAAATACATTACATTATGAGAAAGAGAATAGAGGATTACTAAAAACATATTCTTTTAGCAGTTAAAAGTCATAACATTAGGGACAACATCCAAATTCCTATGTTTGTGTAGTGAACGAGATAATCAAGTACCCCAGAAAAAAAGTTTGTGTTTTGTGTGCAATCTGCCGGAGAAGGAAAATTCGGGCATTTTTGGCTACGGCGTGCGTGAGTTATTTTCCTGACGTGTTACAAGTGATTTTCTTTCTTTGTGTTGACCCAGCACCTGTGCAATGGCAAAAAGGACAAGTGAGTGTAAGCAAGGTGTGGCACCGTGTTTGAATGGACATCACCTATTATAACGGACATCACTATTTAACGCTGATTGACTGTGGCCCAACCCGGTTCACTATTCGGCGGCGTCTGCGTCGACAGGATTCCGCAAGCGTCATTGACCACTTGGGGTCATTGTTCTTTGAACGTGGACCTCCGATGGAACTCCTCACTGACAACGACACTGCATTCCGCAGTGGACTATTCAAAAGATTTTGTGGCTTCGTGGGAGTACACCTCAGATTTCGCTTCTTTATGTCCCATCAGGGAATGGCATAATCGGCGATGTCATCAGACATCAAAAGAATCACTGCTAGGAAGCAGTGTTCCATAATGGAGGCGGTGTATTGGTACAATGTTACTCCGAAAGACAATAATGTATCGCCCTCAACTGCGCCAGCATTGCCTGTTCTTGGAGTAGGCTGAAAACATGTCTTTCTCATTTGTAGTCACCTAGGCCTCTGAAACTTGGTGTCCAAATTCTAATTCATGCCTAATTTTGGGTCACATTCATTATTACCAGGTGAAATGAGTCCTTTTATCAGCAGGAGTTATCTACCAAAGGGAGATAACCTATATTTTATATAGTATCTTTATTGTTAATTTCACTCAAACTTGTTTTCTGTTGCCATAGCATGATATGACAACACATCTATGAAATTCAAACACACTATTGTTCAGGGATCAGAGTCACCTTCAATGACAGGATAAACTTTTTGTACAGCATTTGAAAACTCTGAAATTCTACTCTCTATATGCCTGACAAAGTACTGTTAAGTTTGTCTCATTCTTTGTACATTGTAAGTTTAATCCCTTTGTGAGTCAATAGTGGAGAACATTGGCTGTGTGGAAAAAGAAATTGATAGAGAAAGTATGCTAAGAATTTCTGAAAAATATGATGCAATCGATGATATGCTGATTGCATTTAAGCATGAAACAGGCTGTTACTGCTGTATGTTTACCTCAATGTCCACTTTTATATTTATATTCATATATAAATAATACATAAACGGTTAATGTTTAGAGTTGAATCAAACCAGGAAACAGTAGTATTAAAAAGTGCTTAATACACATGTGAAAAAAATAAAATTAAAATAACATATAAAGCTTTTAACTTTAAAAATCAAGAGGTCACTTGAATCCACCAGCTTGGTTTCAACCTTACAGTATCCTCAGGTGATATTCCTCAATTGACCTCCCAAAGTTTTATTTTTAAAAAACTAATGAACACTATATTATTACAAAAAAATAAATAAATAAACAAACACATAACATTGGGTGTGAGAGAAAGGAAGGAGCAGGAAGTGAAGAAGGAAGGAGGAGAAGAAGATGGAAGAGAAGAAAAGCAAGGGTATTATAAATGTATCAGGGTGAAGGGTAATTGAAATGTACATTTTTTTTTGTTTGTTTTTTTGGGGTTTTTTTTTGGTTTTTTTTTATTTAGCCTCATAATGGTTCACATGAATCTGACATGAAGTTAGAAGATCATCAGGAAGATGACTCCAGACCTAGATACACAATAAAAAGAACCAAGAAAACACCCCAATACAGAGACATAAGATCTTGTACTTTTGTTTGAAGAAATCACAAATCAATGAAGGGCATAAAACCTCTTCATTTCCAAGAGGTATAGTGACATAGGCAAACTGGACTACTAAACAACGAATACTAAATAAGCCAGTCATCACTCGGTAGGTTGGAGACTTCTACATCACAGACTAGAAGACATCACAAGAACTGCTGTCCAATAAGTGTTTTTGCTAGGATTTAGATAAATAGATATGTATGAATAGAATGAGATAGATATGTATGTATAAGCAGAATGAGATAGATATGTATATATGAACAGAATGAGATAGATAGATAGATGTGTACAGAATGAGATAGATAGATATGCCTGAATTATAAGAAATATAGATTATCTCCCCTTGTTTGCTAAGACCTGCTGATAGTAAGATGGGTCCATTTATCTGATATTAATGGGTGAGACCCAAATATAGGTGCTAAATGGAATTTAGTTGCCAAAGCTGAGAGGCCCTGACAGCCAGAAATGGAACAGACATGTTTTAGCCTACTCCAGGAACAGGTGATGCTGGCCATGAACAAACCTGAATAATGCAATGACAAGCAGTAATCGAATGAGGAATATGAGCAGCATCAGATGTTTCAATCAATTTTAAACAGATACATGTATTTGGATTTTGTCCCTGATGCCATGACTTTAACTATTAAAGGAATATGTTTTTAGCAATATATATTCTCATTCTAATTGTACAATGTATTTTTTATATAAAGTATGTTTTTTAAGCTGTTCAATTGTCTCGTCTTTGTTCATCAGCCACGACACACTTTGGGGAGTCATTAAATTTCCCACATTTTGCTAAAAACTTATCTGCAAATAAGCATACATGCAATTTTGATAAACAAAAAGCAATTTTGATGTATCTGTACAATTTACTGACCACATAAAACAATTTTGTTGGCATGATGACAGAGGAATTTTTTTAAAAAAATGGACAAATTTGAGCATAATGGCATCAAGAGAGAAAATATCTTCTAGTCTGCTGTCTTTTTTATATATATAAAAACTTTTTTCTTTCACAGTTCAGTGAAGCTAATTTGGACACGTGGTGACCAAATTATATATATAAAAATATTTTTTTGCCTTCACAGTTCAGTGAAATTAATCCAGACCCATGGCATCCAATATATAAATAAAAATAATTTTGCCCTTCTTCACCGATCAGTGAAATAAATCTGGCCATGTGGAGTCCAAAATATAATTTAAAAAAATATAATTTTAATTCATTGTCTATTTCAAGATGGATAATTACAAGGAGTTAAAAGGAGTTAAAGCCCTTATTGACTCTAAGAGCAATTTAAAACATAATATTAATTTAAGGTTGGAATTGTTGGAGCAGGATAAGAACTTAAAGGAAAAATTTTTTAAGGAGGATGAAGCCATCATCAAAAATCTTCAGGGAGAAATTCGAGCTTTGGATGGTAAAATCAAGGAAATTTGTGTCAAAGCCAACCTAGACTTAAAGGAAGGTTTGTATCTGAACAAAGGAATGAATTTGGTTTTCAAGCCAGTGTTAATAATTGGTGTGCAGATACTGAGGAATCTGTTTGAGAAACAAGTATTTCCCATGGCAGCGAAGCTAGTTTCTTATCTAACATCCAATCAATGATCTCAACTCTCAGTGTGCTACTTTTAGCAGTATTAACTCTTTTAAGTTTGAATTTAATAATCTTATAGCACAGTTTAATAACTGTACTAATTCCATCAATTCTAACAAAGCAAAGTTAGCCCTCTTAAAGAGTTATCTTGCTGGCTATACTCTTCAGCTAATCTTTCATCTAACCTTAGAAGACAACAATTACAAAGTAGCAGTAAGTCTGTTAACAAAAGAATTTTTGGATAAGCCTTTTATAATTCATGAGATCTTCAAACAAATAATAACCAGTTCTCCTAACGATGACCTCAGTTTTGTGATTGTTAAAAATATCTTGCCGAAATGAGTGCTGATTTGTTTGAGTTAAGAAACTTGTATGGTATGGATTTTTTTAGGAAAATTCCCTTGGATTCAAACTCATAAGCCACATCATAATTGATAAAGCACCCCATAATTTAAGGCAGGAAATCATTCACTGGGTAGGTAGCAGTTATCATTCCTTAAGAGACATATTTGAGAATTATAATGAAGCCATGCATACACTGACGACAAATAGAGGTCCTTCTGTGTATATGAGAAAGATACTAAAAGTAATAAATTCAATAAAAAGAAAAATAATGGTGTGACCTTGCAGAATTTCGACATCAGCTCTAGTAGGACGCAACGTAAAATTTGTGCATCGCATAGTCACCCAACAGAGAAGTGTATGACTACCTAGACACTAGAGTAGTGAGATGCAGATATTTGAAATTATGCATTAGATGATCCAGTTGCAGACATAAAAATGAAGATTGTCCTGGACTTCAGAATAAATTATTCCTTTTCTGTAAACAATGTTCATCTAAGAGACATATAATGCCACTATGCAATAATTTTAACACGGGGATCTCTCTTTTTACTCATGTGTGCACTAATACAAATGAGGAAAACAACTTAGATAGATAGATAGATAGATAGATAGATAGATAGATAGATAGATAGATAGATAGATAAGAATACACGAAGAGGGATAGTCATGAAGAGATAGATAGATAGATAGATAGATAGATAGATAGATAGATAGATAGATAGATAGATAGATAGATAGATAGATAGATAATGTAAATAATGCAGGTTTTATAAATTCAAATGTATTGCTATTAAGAGGAGGAATATTGTATTGCACTACTCTTCTACAAGGGAGCAATTATCTGCCTTTAAGATTTTGGATTTTACCTGGGTTAAAGCCTTGTTACCACAGTTACATGCCAAACCATTCAGGTAGATTATAAAATGCCTATAAAGAAAAAGAAATATGGAAATATTACAGACTTAGGTAAAAAGAAATAATGAAGTGCCAATCAGGTGGGGAGTGTCTGCCTGTCTTCTCTAAGGAGCACTCGTTGAGGTGAAGATAACTAAAAACCCTAAAAAACATGCCGGTATCAAGGTTACTTAGTAAGTTATAAATAGATAAATTCAGTTTTTTTTTTTGGGGGGGGGTTATGATAAGAAGAAACAAAAACAAAATTAATAGGTTAGATTTCACTAGGAAACTAAGCTTGAATTAAAATCAAGAACAGTAACTCTGGTTCACCTTATCAGCAGCAGCAATAGCTACCTTTGCCTATTGACCCTCACAAGTCTCTGTTGTGTTGATCGCCGAAACCCTTCTCTCTTTCTTTTATCGGTGTCCAACAACGAAAATAAATCATGTCTACAAAATTGGATGAAATTCTGCCGCCTGAATATGGTTATGTCATCCTTGTAGCTGTCAGTTCCATGTTCTTACTCAGCTGGATGGCGCACAGAGTCATGGCAGCGAGAAAAAAATTCAGTGTCCAGGTAAATTACGATCACCTTTTCTTTCTTTTTTGTAAGAAAGACGGAAGGAAAAAAAAAACTTTTTTCGGTTTTCTCTTTAAAAGAAAAAAAAACATAAACAATCGTGATCAATGACGTGTGGGAAGCAACGTTTATTTTCATGTTTTACATTCATAAAAACTTTTTTAAAAAGTAATGATTTCGAATTTTTGTCAATTTTCAAACATGTGAACCGCCCACAACACACGTCGTTATTTCAGATTTTAAAAGCACATGAATGTATTTGCTCTCCCCTTAGCTAGCACAACCCTCACAATTTCTTAAACGTTTTACTTTTTTTTTTCTTTTTTTTTGAGGCGGGGGGAATTATTTTTTTTACTTATCTTTGTATTACTATTATGGAATAAATTAAATTGAAATTTAAAAATAATAAAAAAAAATTAAATAATTTCTGTTCTTTTATTGAAAACTTTTTTTTTTTTTTTTGTAATACAAAAATAATTTATATATTTTATATCGTTTTTCTTTCTTAACAACTTTTTTATTTTTACATGTTGTTGAAGACATTCCATACCATCAAACAATTTTTGTACCTCCCTTTTTACTAGTTTTATTCCCCCTTTTTTTTAACTAGCCTTTACCCCCCCCCCTTAAATTCGAAAAGTTATGCTTGCTTCTTGCATCATAAATAAAACGAGAAATATCTTTTTATATAGAATTTTTTTTTTCCCCCTATAAAAATTTTAATTTACTTTAAATCCATGTCAAGAAAAATTAATTACAGATTTTTAGGCTAATAACTTCACAGGAGTAAGGGAAAAAATGTCAATTCTTCATACAGGATATTGTAAAAATATAATCCTTGGCTAGTATAACTTTTTTTGGTTTCCTAGCTTTTTATTGCAATATTTCCAAAGAAATTCTATTTGGATGTGTATATTCAACAATTGGCATCATGTGAATCAGGAAAAATAATTCATCATAATGTGAAATTAATAATTCATGTGAATTATTAATTTCATACCAAACACAACCCAAGTTGTTTAAGTTTTGGCTGCCAATTTATCTATTGGAATTTTTTGTTTTTAATCACTTTACCTCAAGCAAGGCAATAAAGCCCCTAAGAACAAGGAGTTACTGTGTGTGAAAGAATAAAAAAAAGCAAATCATTTAAGGAAAGAGAACAATAAAAGAAGAGGAATCAAGAAGACAGTAGGTAACGATTGATATTGTAATCACTGCATTTAAATTTTTGAAGATCAAAGTTGTCAGGAAAGCAAGATGGATACAGAAAAACACTTCTTTTTAGTTTCTATGGATTCTAGCTTTGGTTTTTATGTTTGATGCATGACTTTATGCTCAAAAGAAGACTCAAAATATGAGACTAATTTAAAAAAAATAAAAATTAAAGGAATGAAGGTATGTAAATCTGTGTTTTGTTTTATATGCAGAAATTGTTTGATGTGCTAACTAAACTTAACAATACCCAACATCCATTTTTTGAGGATTATATTACTTTTTCTAAAATGAAAACAGTTAAGTTTGTTAAATAATCTGTGAATTTGCAAGTGAAAAGGTATTTTTAACAACTTGTTAAGAGTTGATATTCTCAATTGTTGAAGATACACAGTCTCTCTCTTGTCTATGTCGGCAATGTTCATTGCTTCATAAAAAATCTCTTTACAAAATAAGAGAACTTCTTAGTTACTGTCAGACTCTAGTCACTTGTAAAATCTGACATACCCACAAACAAGTAATTTAGTCAGATGGATATTTTGCTCCAATTATGAAAAATGCCTTACATCATCCTTTTAACAGTGTTCATCTTTTCAAACTTGGAAAATGATATACAAATAGAAATCTCAAAAAAATGCCTGAAATGCCTGCTTAAGGAAGCGTGACTGCTTTTAGTTTAGCACTACATGCAAGGCAATCCTTGAAAAAATGTTTAAGCCATTTTGTATGTAAGGCTAGCAAACCTCAAGGAACCCTAAATCATAACAGATTAATTTTGATACCCCTTTTTTATTTTTTTATCTATCACAGTCTTAAAAAGATTAATGCAGTGAAAATATTTTTTTCATTATTTAAAATTTGAAAATAACTAAAAAAATAGATTTCAAGATTAATGGCTACAGCTTATTAACCTTAAATTTGTAATTTTTACTATTTTCAGTTGCATAATTAATTGTTGCTCAATGACTTGCATTTCAGTTAGTAAAATTCCCGGTATCATTTAAACATTTTCTTACCAAATTACACTTAGCTGGTTACTAAACTAATCAAATACAAGATAAATTTAAATTTAGAAAACCACAAATTCACATTTGTAAGAAAACATCTATAAGAACCAGATATGTTTTCTACTGTGTGAATGTTCTCTAGTATTAAACAAGCAAACAAAAAGTCTTGGTGATCCTGGTAATGTTGAGGTTCCATTTCAGCCACAGAGTTACTTAAAAATCTTTTAAGGATCTCTTTTAGCTTCTTGCTTATCAGTTATAGTGAGTCTCGCAGTCACCTGGTTTATCAAGGATTTTCTAAATGAAATAATTTTTTCATTGTTTTTACTTACATAGCATTAGTTTCACCTCTAAAAAACAATATCATTATCTGTTTAAGGAACCTATTTTTCTGGGGATTTTTTTTTTTATAAGATATCACAAAGTTCGGTACCAAATCATTGTTAGTGTTTTTTTACTTACCTCTTTTTACAGGTTGTGAAACAATTACATGTCTTTGGAATACAAGATGTATTATTTATTTGTCTACATTTTTGCCCCTGTTATATTATAAACTTAAACTGCAATTTGAGTGTATAATTTTTCCCATGAAGTTGTTCACTGTATATTGTACCATGTTCATTTCAGCATAGTAACTTATTTCTTTTTATTAAATATATTACTTGTTTTAATATATATCAGCCTTTTATTTGTCTTTCTCTATGTGTTTATTTGTAATATCACAGGGGCAAAAAATATACACACTTAAATAATACTTCTTGTTTAATGTAACCAAAAATGCCTTTCATGCCTTCAACTAAACAACTGAGATCAATCTTAACTAAATGGATTTTCTCACATCAAGAAAACTAATAAAATCCCCAAATATAAAGAAGCAGATTTTAAATACCCTGAAAATTGTTTCTCATGGGCATTTCTTTCCTTTATATGTTCATATCACTCTATCTATCTATTCATCTTAATCTGTTTATATCAATTCCTTATTTGTCAGAAACTCTATTTTAATTCTTGTATTTAATGTGTAACTTGGCTGCAAATTGAACCAAGTGGACATTTATGGTTTTTGAGACCCTTTGAATGACTTTCACCACAATTATGAAACTGTATAAATGTTATTTGTACTTAAGAGAATGATTAAAACAAAACTTTCACATTTCTAATTTTAAAAAATAGCAGATTAATTATAGAATCCGTCATCTAGATTGACAATCCAAAATTCATGAAAATAGCTTAAATTTTGCCTTTAACCCATTTAGACTTCAGTACCAAAAATGGATTCAGTACTCCCCAAAAAGCTTAGGAATATAGGTCTAGATCATGATTTTCTGATAAATACAAGGAAAGTTATATGAAAAACTGATATTTGGTGCCTGGTATAAGGTTCCTAAAGCAGGTAATTTCATGTATGAAAAGAACCAAGTAAATTTTAAATATCTTCTGAAGAACAATTTTTTTTTATATTTCGTAGATTTACATTGTTTTGATATTTGGGAACTTGCACTAAGAAGGAGAAAAAAAAATTTGTCTGTGACATTTTTTTTTTTTTTTTTTTTTTTGTTAGTGTTATCCAAATTTGGAGGAATCAGAGGCAAAAAAAATGTGTTAATTTGACTGAATTTTGTGTTGCAGGACCCCAAAATATATTTAATATAAGTAATTTTTGAAAAAGTGTCAAAGTAAACCTGGTTTGCCATTTATAACATTCATTTCAAGATTTCAATGACTTTCCTAGTTTTTGCTAGGAAAGTCATTGAAATCTTGAAATGAATTCAGAAAAAGCATTGATGATCTAAATGTAAATGACTAAATGTAATGATTTAATTAACTTCAAATGATTATATGTTGACAAATACTTGATGTTAGGACAACGTTAAACCAGTTTTTAAATGCTGAGCTCTCATTTTTTTCAGACCAGATATAACATATATCACTCTGGAAATGCTTTCAAAAATTTCCAATTGTGGGCCACTATGTCTCATGACTTTATTGATTTGATATTCTCCTATGTAATTCTAATTCACTCAAGATAGGCTAGTGTTTAGGCAGCACACATTATTGAATCAATAAAAAGAATTGAAAGAATTTATGAAATCACTTAATCAAACTTTCATAATCTGTAGTTGAGAGGGTAGTGGGCTCATCTCACGTTCTATTGAAAATGAGTTCAATCCTTACTGCAAGCTCTCAGAATACAGCCAAGTTAGCCTATCCCAACAAATGCTTATTTAACCTCTTCTGCACAAATGAAAAGTCATTAAATGTTAAGAGAGATAAAAGTACATAGAGACCAACATGTTATAACTTTTTTTCTTCTTCTCCTTATCAGCCCTGTGTCATGGCCTTATATAGAAATCTTTCTGGATAAGCAAGTGATAGCTACAGTGGCAGAATTTGGTATTTCAGTGACCTCAATTCACTGATCCCTAAATTCAAAAGCCCTCTTCTTTTTTTTTTTACTCTTGCCATAGAAATAAAGATTTATTTTACATGACTTGCATCTTTCTAGTTGATAATTTCTTACACTTCTTTTCCAAAAGTGATTTTTCATTTTGTCTTCCTCATTATTTATACACTGATTTTTCTCATCAAAAATCTGTTGAGTCATCTTAGTGCTACTAGGGGACAGTTTCACAACATACATTTAATAGGTTTATATATATATATATATATATATATATATATATATATATATATACCCATAGTTGTAAAATTAATAACTTGATTAAATTTTGATTTTGAAATTAGCAGTTTTTAATTTTAATATTAAATTTATCATATAATTTAGTAATTATTGGTTAGAATAAATTCTTTTTTAATACTACCCATATTTTAAACATCTGAATAGCTATTATAACATGACTTCATTGTCAAGCTTTTTGAATTTTCCTATACTTGTATTTTGATTGGTCCATCTAGCTTTTGTAACAACGGTTTCCTCATGTGAAGGATTGTTAATTAATTCGAAACTTTTAAAACCATTTATTTTACATTCAACATCATCACTTGATAAGACACCAAGGGTGTTGAAACAAAATGGCTATTTTTGTAGTGATTTTATAACATATTTCTGTTATAATATTTTTTTTTTTTTCTAAATAAATAATTATATAGTGTGTGTGTGTGTGCGCCATGCTTATTAAAAGGGGAAGTAACTTATTTAAACTTAAAATTTTTGAGTGTCGCTATTGAATCTTACCAAGATATATATCACCATCCAGATTTTTTCAAATATCTCCTTTCCTAACCCAATATACATGTCTATAAAAAAATTTTTTTAAATATTTTAAAAATTAAAAGAAAACACTTAAATTTCAAACTGTATATTATTTAGGGAAAGACTGAACATGTTTTCTACTTACCAAATCCTAGAGCAAAAAGAGAAAGAGGGTGTTTGTATCTCTTCCTTTTATAGTCCTGAATACAATGCTGCCTAACAGGCAGACAAGGTAGAATAATCCCCACATATGCAAATATATTAAAACAAGGGGGAGGAAGAGCAAGGAGAAGAAAAAAGTTATTATTCACCATGAAGTGATACATTGAAATAAAACACAGCAAAAAAAAAAAGAAGCTTATTGTTCCTCATTTTTTCAGAGTTCAATCGAGGACAAAACATAAATATGTGCACAATAACTAAAATAAATGGTGTGGGGGTTGGGATAAACATCAATGATCGGTTGCAAGGATCTTTTGATTTTCTCCCAACATATTTTGCAGCATCAACCTTTTGCAGGCACACTGAACTTTGGTTGATCATCCTTCTGTCTGTTTCCGTCTTCTTTCAAAGCTGATATCCCTTTCCAATAGGAAATTAATTTTATAGCATTGCAAATACTTAGAAGTAAGTTGTCAGAAATACATTTTGCTAACTTGAAAAGTTTAAAGTTTAATCAATATTCTTTTCAGTCTATAGTTTCAATGGTCTATACAGCTTACAAAGTAATATGTCTAAATTGCCTTTATGTATGTATGTATGTACTTCATTGTACATGTATTGTCTGGTTTAGGTATTAAATTATTTTGTGGATTATTTGTTTAGGGACTTTTTCTTTTTCTCTTGTCACTAACAAATGTCAGTTTTCCTTGCAATTAATGGAATAAAAGATTTTATTCACACAATCAAGGTGTATGCATACACAAAACAGCAATTATAATTTTGTATTTTTTATTTTTTTCCTTCTACTTTCAGTATCCTACAATGTATTCTGACAAGGATCCAATGTTCAACTGTGTGCAAAGAGTTCACCAAAACACGTTAGTATTTTCCCAGTTCTCTCTTGAAATTTGAAGGCTAAAAACAAATGAAGTTTATCACTGTAAATAATCCAGAAAATGTACCCACTCTTAAAAACACAAATCCTAGCCCTTGTGATCAGGATTAAAAAAATAAACATAAATTATGAAAATCTACTACTATTTTTTTCTCTTATTTCAGACTTTTAATAAAATTAGGTTCTTCTTCAGACAAAACTGCAAAACTCTATCAACTTGACTGATCTGGAACCCAGATAAAAAAAAAATGAGACTGACCATCCAGAAAAAAGCTTGAAATATTTGAATTCTTCACTCAAATTGGGGGTTAAAATTTAACCCCAAACAAACAACATGAATTGAGTTTCTAGTCAATCAAAAAAAAATGTCTAACCTAACCCCACTCTCATCTTCTCGTGTTAAGCAACTGGATATCTTGCTCATCACTGGGTACCTCAAACTATCCACATTGTCTTTAAGTGTTTGATCTGTAGAAGTCTTAGTGAAGTTGATTGAAACATGCTCAGGAATGGAGGGGTTATAACAAAAATAAGGGAGGGAATGACTTTCAGAATAGACAACAAACTCTTGGTTGTAGAAACAATAACATACTTGACAAGGATTACAATGATGTAATTTAACTACAGCCAGTTTTGAGTTAATAGGTATCAGTATTATTCACAGTCTATTACAAAAACAATGACAATACTCCAGACTGATGACCGGTTATCAGTTTAATTAAGGTAACTTTGATCTTTGGATTGCAGACAAAATTGGTCTCCAACTCAAGGATCAGTCTGCAAACAAAAAAATTTCTTAGATTGGGAAAAATATTTTCATTGACAATTTCTTCTCGGGCAATCTCAGAACACTCATTATGATTTAACATTCTTTGTCAAGCATTAAACAACATAGATTAAAAGATGGCTTTGGCAAGCTTTCAAATATTACTGTTGTGAACCCCTGTCCCACATCAATATAGCTTTACCAGTTAGTCTAGAAAGTGCTAACAAACAGATATCATTCAGATTTAGTCATCTAGCTACATTCTCCATTATCTTTTTATCAGGCCATATTGTTTCTTTCCTACTTAGTTATTGTAGACATCAATCTTAATTTGTCTATAAATTAGATGAAGCAACAAAAAAAAGATTGCAGTAAAACTAGTCAAAAATTAATAACAAAATTCTAAGGAATTTACTGCACATGTATTCAATTACTTTGAATTTCACATTATTTTGATGAAAATATTTCTAATCCCTGATTGGATGTCCATTTCCCCACCTATATTTCTAATCCCTGATTGGGTGTCCTTTTCTCCACCCATATGTCTAATCCCTGATTGGATGTCTTTTCCCCCCAGCTATATTTGTAATTCCTGATTGGATGTCCTTTCCCCCAGCTATATTTGGAATCCCTGATTGGGTGTCCTTTTTGCCACCTGTATTTGGAATCCCTGAGTGGATGTCCTTATTCTCACCTATATTTTAACCAATATGAAATTTATGCTTCTAAATACTATTTATTTATATTTACCCTCAGTCATTTTTCAGGGACACCTTGATACCCACGATGTCATGACTTCTCTCATTCTTCTATTCATAGAAATTTCATGTGTCATCTTCTTTTTGTATTTAAGGGAATCAGTCATCAATTAATGTTTTTGTACAAAGCGTTTATTTCTTAACATTCAGATGAACTTAAAGCTTCATGAAAATTACTGTTTTCATGTTACAACTTGAGATTATTTCTTTTTTTTGTACAGAAATTCAGTTAGGATGAACTCAGCATTTTGACTGAAACATACCTCTTCAAGAAATAATAATTTTTTTCAAATTTTTTATTTTCATACTACTATCAAATAAGCACTTTAGATCATGAATATGAAAAAATGGAATTGCTAGGAAAATTCATTTTAAATTGATCGTCCTATGCAAGCCAAATAAAAAAACAAACAAATATGCTCATGCACGTAATGTTCTTACTTACCTTTTTCCTATGTTGTGTTAAAATAAAGCTTACATATAAAATTTCAAAATGGCCACAAAATATAAATTTAAAACAGATTATTGCTTACCTTTTCTTTTTACTTTTAATAATTTCCTTTATTTGCTTACATAATCCATTTATATGCATATTTACATAGCAAACTGAATGCCTCTCTTAAGGAAAAGAAAATTTATATTCATGATCTGGAGAGCTTAATTGATGAAAATATGAAAAAGAAATTGAAACAAAATGATTATTTCTTGGAGAAATGCATTTCTGTAGAAATGCAAAAAATCTATGCAAAGGTTGTTGTGTAATATTTGCTTGTCATGAGTATTATTTTTTGTTATAGCAAATTGTAACATATCTAATGCTAGAGTTATTGCCTGGAATACTTTTGCAATATAGCTGAACAATATGATTTTTCACTCAAAGGTTTGAGGTTAATCTTTCCCATTGCACATGTAGCATATTTTTGTAATGGTACATAGAGAAATGAAATTAATGAATCCAAGTTATATGCTTATATGTTGATTCCACAAATAATGTTTATTTTTATCATTCTTTTCCAGACTTGAAGGATATTCCATTTTTCTTATGTTGCTACTTTTTGCTGGTTTATTTTGTCCAGTAAGTAATTTTTTTTTTAATTTCTAACTGAACAATGGTTTTCTCTTCAGTCTGATACATTTCACAATTCATTATTTTTCATGAATTAAACAGGTTATTAAGTTTAAAATATGTTATAATCAAACATGTAGGTTGTGATAAAGTTGGCTTCCCTCATCTAGAAAGTTTCTAAGTCAGGAAACTTGGCTTTGTTACTGAAACTTCAAATTCCAGAAATAAAGCATTAGATACAGAATTAAGTTTTACAATTTCTTTTAATCTAACAACAAAAATTTCTAGAGATTAAATTTGGTCATTTGATTTATTGTTTGTGATCTCCTATTTTACATTCACCAGTATGTGTTCTTTATAATAGTCACTAGAGTGAATGAAATAAAAGGCTATAGTGGTTCCATGTTTCATAATAGAAATCATAGTGGCAAAGTAGCAATTATTCATGGCTAAGAGATTTGATAAGTGTAACTGAGTAAAAGATTAATGTCTTTTACTTTTTGTATAATTGTCCCCCTTTCTTATGAAGAGAGAAAGATTTCATCTTTCTCTCTTCATATATCCATCTCTCTTCATATATCCCTCTTTTTCTTCATATATCCCTCTCTCTCTTTCATCACATATCCATCTCTCTTCATATATCCCTCTCTCTCTCTTTCATCATATATCCATCTCTCTTCATATATCCCTTTTTTCATCTTTGTAGTGATCTCTTTTTCTTCACTCCTCACTTTTTGATTCTTTTCCTTTTTTTTCTCTTTTTTTATTTAAATTATTTTTTTTTTTTTTCATCAGAAATCAAGTGCCATTTGTGGTATCATCTGGATAATCGGAAAAGTTGCATATGCTTTTGGATACTACACTGGAGGTAAATTCTTTCTTGTTGATGGTGGGATGCTTGCCATATTGAAGGTTTAAAAAAGCTCCTGGTTAAATAAGATTCTTAAAATTGTTCTGAATATGATTCCATGTTACATTAATTACCATAGTCTCATTAATTTTAACAAATAGATCCTTAGTCCTTAATTACCATATTTTCTTGTGCAAGAAATTTTGAAAAAAATAAAAGGCAAAAAGGGGAGAGATGCCATTTTATACTCAAGTACACCTTTTCAGAAATTTTTACTCAGCTTAAGAAACCTCTTATTTGAAACAGCAAGATTAAAAATAAACTCAGCACAATAGATAATAAAACCCAAAGTAGGCAGGTGTTATTTGATATGTCGGGAATATTTGTTTCTCTCTTCATTCTTAATGAAAGACAATTTTTTTTTTTTTTTTTTTTTTTTCATCGTTTATTATTACCATATATACTCATGTATCATGCGACCTTTGAAAACCTAATTTTGAAGCTAATTGACTCTAGTAAATGCATATGATGTTTGATCAATGACATGGCCAGGGCCAGCAGTACATATGCTAATTTTATATCTTGTGTATAATGTGACTCCTTTAAAATTAGCTACAAAGTTATGTCTTCAAAAGTCACATGATACATGAGTATATATGGTATATAGAAATATAATAAAGACATATCAAACAGAAAAGTATGATAGTTTAATTAACACCTTAAAATGAATTACTAGGTATGTCTAGTTACCCTTTCCCTAAAAATAAGTTTTGAAACAGAAATAAGAAACATGCAATGGCTAAACATCCAGTTGATTCTATTTAATATCATGAAAAATTAAATTAAATATTCTAGTGAAATGTATGTATGAAATTGACATTTTAATGGATATGGTAAAACTTTAAAAAAATATTAACATTGCGATGGCTGTACTACATGAACTTTAGACAATTTATTTCATAACTTCAATCCCAATGTACACCTCATTCAGAAATCAGAGATATAAAAGCTTAATAGATTGAAATTTAATAAAAGTTGTGTATTTGAATATAACATCAATCAGCAAAGTGACAAATTTTATATTAATTCTCTCTCTCCCTAATATATATATATATATATATATATATATACACACAAAATAATA
Organism: Acanthosepion pharaonis; assembly: GCA_903632075.3. NCBI lineage: Eukaryota > Metazoa > Mollusca > Cephalopoda > Sepiida > Sepiidae > Acanthosepion > Acanthosepion pharaonis. The sequence continues at coordinate 2,299,889 of CAHIKZ030002998.1, read as the reverse complement.
ATGCTAATTGGTAGCAATAATTTCAAGGGGGACATTTATCCAAAGAAAACTATAGCGAAGGAAACGGTAAATTACCTCGTCAAACCAATAGACAGCATGTCACATATATCCTACGACAGAAACCATGGCAGAAAAGAAAGTTACTTGCCGAAAAAGGGCACTTATTCTGCATGATACGCTGACGTCAGTATATTCCAATTAGAAACAAGTCAGTCACAGGAGTTGCCATGAAAGTATTTTGATATGCTAATATTGTGTTGTCAAATGAAAAAAAAAATGCTCGGTCAATAAAAGCAGTTGGTGTTCTCGAACCAGGGAGAAAACGATAAAATTCATGTATTTAGCTACTGCAGTCATCATTGGTGAGTTATTTTTCTGACTGGTTACATGCATTGTGATTTGTGACATAGTACCTACAAATCAAGATTTTGACATTTCTTTCTGTCTCTGATCTTCAAGTCTGAACTTACAGTAATTTGTTCTTTTCGTTCTGGAAGTAATCTGCGAGAAATATTTTCCTTTGCAATCAAAGAACTCTTACAAAAGCTCAAGTGTAGGTAATAAAGCAATATAAAGATATACATTGGAAGTTTTGTTTTATTTGGGTATTAACATGTATGCGTAAGTGTATTCACATTTTTGTATATGGTCATTTATAGTTTTAAATTATTATTTTTATGTTATTATTGATAGTATTATCTTTATTTTTATCCTTATCTTCTTTTTTTTTAGTTGTTTCTAATTTATCTCGATTTATTTATTTTGTTGATGTTAGATATTATTATTATGAAATTGTAATGAGTTTTTGCTGTCTGAAATGACATGACATGACTATTACCGTATTTCTTTTAATACTGATCACCCCCTGCCTTCCTTACCCTGTACATTGTTCAGCTCTTTAGGGAAAAATTTATTTCTAGGTCAGCCTATTGGCTCATATTTGTTTCTTTCCTTTCCTCCATCTCTCTCCCCCTAAATATTTTTACCTAAAAAAGCCCAGTCTGAAGAGATGAATATTTAAATATATTCATGAAATAAATTGTAACTGAAATGGATTTTTAAAGATTGTCATCACATATATAAAATCTGTTTTATGAGAATTAATATTTGCAACATAACCTGCAATTCTTAATAAGTTCTCCCTACTATTCATGTTGCATTCAACATCTAGATTAAGGAATTCCAACATTTTCTTTTTTAAGTTTTGATTTTTTTATTTCTTCAGATCCTGCAAAGAGACGCCAAGGAGCCATTGCCTACCTCGGTCTTCTGCCTTTACTTGGAATGACCATTGTACATGCTATCATGTTGATTCTGAAAGATTAAAGACTAACCATTTTAAATGAATTCCCTGATTTCTATAAAATTGGCAATTCCATGTCATTCAATTATTTCTGCTGAAATCTTGTTTATTTCCAACATTCAACTTTACCCTATAAAAACACTCACTCAAATACTGCTTGATGACTATTGTCACCAGGATTAAGAGTTCAATCCCTTTTGGGTAAATACTTGCAATTTTAATAGCAACTGATTTTTAAATTTCCAATTGAAATTTTTTTTTTTTTTTTTTTTATTAAACTTGATATTCTGGTCAGTGGATTATTCATCAGTTGACAAAACAAAGACACTAATCCAAATAATTCATAGAATAACTAAAAAAAAAAAAGTTTTTGTTTTATATAAATCTTTTATAGTTTAGAGATTTTTCATGAAATCTGATATTGTTGTAAAATTTTCTTTATTGGGTTTTTTTTTTTTTATGGTGAGCTATTATTTTTTCCTGCTGAGAAATTTTGGTAAACTAAAAATACTAATAACCAAACTTTGATAATTTTATTCTATTCAGAATAAATATGCAAAACAATTTTTATATATTTTTAAAGGCACTTCTAAAAAGGTTGCCAAAAATGTTATCTTTTTGACATCACACTTTACGATGAAAATAAAGATTTTTAAAAATGTTATGACAGTTTGTATTTATTTTTTTTCAGTTGTTAAAACAATTATCCATTGTTTATATACATCATATCATCACAATATAAATGGCCAACACTAATTTCTAAGAAATTTAAAAATTCAGTTAATGCAATTAAATTACAGGTTTCAAAATTATTTTTTAAATCTAAATCCAAGTTCTGGGAACATTTTTTTCAATTTTGGTTTTAAAAGTCCCTTATCCAAAAAAAAAAAAAAGTCTTTATTAAAACATATGGGCAAAATGTTGACAAAGATTAAATTCAATTTTTATTTTATTCCATTAAGTACATAAAATTTGATGGGAAAAAAAATCTATCTTCAGTTTATAGAACAATAAGCTGGAATAGACTCTCAGGAATATGCATTTATCACAGTAGAAAAGAGAGTTGCTGACAAGGAAAAAGAATAAACAGAAGATCTGGAGGACAAATATTCAAAGATTTGATTTCAAACAAACTTCTTTTCTTTTTGAAGATTAATTCTTTAAGAAGCAAATACATCTGAAGAAATGAAAATTTCTAGTCTCAAGACAACTTTCCAAACAATTCCTCATAAAAAAAAAAATAATCGTTTATTATAACTGATATGTTCTCACAATATGAAAGTTGAAATATCTGTAACAATGAGAGATTAATGATAAAATATCCCAGATTTTAAAAAGGATAAAAATGTACTGACTACAGTAGTAATAAAGACAAAAATTCTTTTGGAGGAGTTTTAATTTTAGTTTATAATACTTTGATTAGCAATTCTCTGACCATCTACAGATCACATTTGCATAGAAATTAAAAACAAAACAAAGGCACACCTTCAAAATTCTATATGGGAATTATATATATAGTGGATATCTCACACCCTTATCCAAGTTTTACAAGCAAAACTAACCTAATTTACAATGTATTTTGATATCTGCAGATGAAATTAACTACAATTATTAAACCAACCTAATCTTTACTTTTTTTTTTTTAAATGTATCTGTAATTAAAAAATCTCAATCTTTAAAATCCCATAATGCAGAGGTTTAATAAACAAAATGTGCATCTTCAGCTTTTATAAGACGCATAGCTTTAGGGCTTCCTGAAAGACTTGAGCTTAATTTAAAAAGTTTCCTCCTTTCATAAATTTTAAGCAATTCTTAGTATATATTGTCTCTGCCATTTCTACTCTAGATCATTTAATATGCCCGGAGTGACCCCATTTGTGCATTCACTCAAGCAAACTGTATTGCCAATTGAATCAAAAATTACTTTTTTTCTCCCCAAAATTTAGTAGTATTGCACTAACAAAAATCTAGACATGATGGACCGTTTTTTGCTGTATTACAAAAAAAAAAAAAAAAAAACACTATCATAACTCAGATCATAATCTAGGTTGATTATAGAGAAAACAAGAGATTTGTCTCCTTTATCAGTAATTCATTTTTCTCATTTATTTAACAAGCCGTTTTCTTTTTGTTACAGGTGTAATAAATAGTTTGTTTGATTCCAAATCTCCACTTTGTTACCTGCTGATGATCAGAAAATAAATAGATGAAAACACTGATATAAGTATTCAGGCAGCAATTCCTTTAAGTTTGCTTCCCCATACAAAACCCAGTTTTGTATTTGTTTATATATATTATATAAATAATAAAATTTAAGAGCAAAGAAAAAAATTTAATTTTTTATAACCCCAAATATTTAACCATCAATTGTTAAAAAAAAAAGGTAACTGTTTATTTCTTCATACATGTAGACCATGGCATCTGATGTATTACTGAGGGTTTTAGTAATTATGTATGATTGTGTGTGACCTGTAGGTCAGCTGTTTCAGCAGATAAATGTAGGATAATAGTTTAATAAAAGACTCAATATTTTCTCAAATAAAAAAATTTTTAGTAAAGAAAAATAAATAAAAACAAGCTAATTTGTATTCTATATGCACACCCAATTGTACTAAAAAAGATTTAATCCATACTGCTATCATGAACAGTATTATTAAATATGCATTTCAAATTGAACAGAACAAGTGATTTATTCATAAAATTCTTTCTGAAGAGACTTGAGTGAAACATGTGAATTCATTTAGAGACACTTTAGTTAGTATCATTCATTTTCGAATTTAAAACATTTTTATTATTTTACAACACATTTGAACCTCCCATGTTATGTAACACGGCAACACAATTCCTTAACGGTGAGGTTCAAGCTCAAAGCAAAATATCTGGTTTAATGCTTGAGAGTTCTGCCTGGTCATGACTTCTTTAGAAAACAACTAACAGAAATCAAATAAATTAATTTGTAAAATCTTGTATCAAATCAATTTATTGTCTTTAAAATGTCATTTATTAAACAAGATAATGATCTACTCTAATTTCAATTAGAATTTATTTCTAACAATAAATAAGATCTGCGAGAATCTCGTTATTATGTTTGATACATCTTGAAAACAATCCTTAAAGGAAATAAATCAAGGTATTTAAGGTTTTAACATATCCTGAAGTTTTCAGACAAAGATTATTTGGTTAAAAACACTCTTTCTTAATATTTCTGCCATAAAAAAAACAAAAATAAAAAAATATCACATGTATTAACATGTATTAATCTCTGACAATAGAAATCATTCTCAACCATTATGTCATGTTTTTTCCAGTTAGTTTTCCCCAAATGTATAAGAATCTTGGAGAAATTAATTTATTTATTTATTAAGATTAGAAAATGACTATAAGAATGTGGAAGAATGGTCAATTTCAAGTAAAATGCATGAGTTTATGTATATAGCATGCCTGTGCATGGTGAAGTAATGGATTGCAGCTCAAATTGAGGAATCGGAGAGCCAAGTTCAAATTCCAATTGAGCACATTACATTCACATTCTAACCCCTACACCCCCACCCCAGCTATATCAGGACAGACTGAGTTCTACAGCCTTGGGTGGCAACTGGTCTAGGAGATGGAAAACTGTATGTAGCAGTGGCGAATCACATACTATACAGCTAAGGAAAGGATCATTCACATTGACTCGATCCCAACTACAGTCGATGTATAGAACATGTGTCTATTTCTAAGTAGATTTTTAATAACTTTCACCAGACATTTTGTCTTTTTATGAATGGTGAGTGTTTACAATATGGTATCAGTTTTGAATATTCCCAGCTGTCTCACCCACCTTCCAAACATTCATAAACTTTTATAAGAAAATGAGTGATAAACCCACACATACTAATAAACTAATTATTTTAAGAAATGAATTTAACTTAGATGTCCAGTTATGTTAAAAGCAAAACTACAAAATGATGATGGAGTATATATATATATATATATATATATATATATATATATAATAGAAAAACTTAAAAATAGTAATAATGCCTCGTAATCATTGCTAACCATTTTTGTTTGCTAAGGCATTCCAGTAGGAAATATAGATAATCTGGCAGAATTGTTTGATGGATTTCAAGAAAGACTTTTCAAAGAAAAAAAAAATTATTTGTCCTTTAGCACTTACCAATCAGTATATAAAATAAAAAAAAAAAAAAATAAAAAAAAAAGTATTTAGATGTCCATGGGAAAAAAAAATTGGTCCATTGGAATAAAAGGATTAATATGAATGAATAATTACAAAATCCTTTCAGGAATCTGTCAAGATGACCCAGTTTCCTTGGTATGAAAGGCGAGAGAAGTTCCATATAAGGACAATTGTGAATAGTTATTAAATAAAAAATGTCCCTTTGATTATTAGCTTCTTTCATCCAGAAGTTTACAGGTATTTTGTTTCTATGCAGATAAAATCATCATCAAATCGACTTGAATCTCAACCAACTGAAACCTATAAAAGAAAAAAAAAATGAAACTGATAAGTAATACTTGAAATCTTGATAGGTTTGCTCAAAATGAATTACAAATCAAGGTTTTCCAAATATGTGTCTGCCAAATTTGGAATCCAAACATTGTTATTCAATATGTATGATGTGCCTAAAATCATTGCTGAGTGGAGATTCTTGGATTGTGGTCACATCCTGAAAAACTGGTAAATTACAGAATGGAAACATGATACAAGTTAGGATAATTCAAGACCAATTAATCAACATTCATTTCGGAGGCAACATCTTTCTCCAAGTGATATTCAAATATAAAATTTCACGCACAATTTGGAAAGTCCTAACACAATATACAAAAATTATAAAAACATGAATTTGGAAAATATACTTCATACTTTCAAGAATTTTTCTCCAAAAGTTTGAAAGGAAGTAAATTTGAAATGTAGCCTTTTTAACATACTGCCAAATAATAATCTGTAGAGAAAATAGCCAATTGGTCGCATAGACTAATGGAATCTTAAAGATCTGATTCCTATTAGTTCCAGTTGAAGAGACACAAAACCAGTTTTAATTCTTTTATTCTAAGAGGTTTGGAAACAAGAGGTTAAAGAATGTTTTAATCCTAGAAATTAGACTTAATTTTCAAATTTCCACCAAACTGAAATTTTCAACATCTGAAAATATTTTTAGCACCAAAGACAAATGTGAGGTTGCTTCAGCCTTTCCCACATTAGAAATAAAACTTTTTAGTCTTGTAACAACAATTTCACTATCTCAAAAAAACAATCTTTTCTTACTAATCTGAAAATTAAAAACATGATTAGAATACTGAGTACATTACACTGATTTTACAAGATTCATATGATAGGAAAAACGTTCTTTTACAATACATTGACTTTAATCACACATTAAAGTTTGTTTTTTTGTTTTTTTCTTCTATTGACCAGGACTTTGAAATTATATGAATATTTCATGTTAGAAAGGAAAAAAAGCTAATAGTAAACTATTTAAAGAAGTAAGAGTTGCCAACGAATTACAAAGTTAATGATTTTGTCACGTGTTACATCTTTGTAGTCAAGAGAGATAAACATTCTGGTTGTTATCTCTGCAGGTAGATCATAGCAAAACTAAAAGAGTAAAATTTATCTAAACAGAATATTTAAAAGCAGAAAACAAACCCTCCTATAAAAATTTAAGAATTTTGTTTGGATTTGAAGATAATTTCTGATTAATAATTTTCTCAAATCTATACAGTTATAAACAGTCTAATTCACTATTATTATTATTTTATTACTAGTTTTACTCATCTTGTTCAATTATCATTATAACAACAACAACTACCACCACCAATGCCTCCACCTCCAAGCTTTTTGTAGCTGAAGAGGTTAAAGCAATATCCATGAGGTGTGGAATGTAAGTTCAAATGTAATCTTTTTGTAATCTGACAAAGAAAGAATGTGTTGACAGAAAAAGGCAACAATAACAGTATACTTGTTTCATAAAACACAGAGTATTTTCAATCCTCTGAGAGTACTAAAAAATGTGGCCTTGTGCCAAGATTGACCCAGTCCAAAACTGATACAAATAAGTCAAGATAGAGCAAAATAGAAATTTCACACAAACGTGGAAAGGCAAAGTTCCATTTCCCCTGAATTATTAACAGATCAGGACTTTGGTTCATTCAACTTGTACCTCTTCAATAGCTACAAGTTCACATTAGCTACCAATGGCTTTATTCCTACACATGCTGCAATAGACAGGGTCTAGAAAGAAGATTGTAAAGTGTACCATCTTCATCCAACTTTTACTGTAACAGAACATTCCGAGTATCATTAGGGAGGACTGCTTTCAAGAGTAACTGTGCCCCTGCTTTCATGGTAGCTGTGTGGTTAGTGGCAGCCACAACAAGCTTTTGGGCTACTACAGGAAGGGTGTTGTGTACAGGTTGCAAAACTTTGTCAATTTTGTCGATGGCCAAGTTAGCATTTGGTTCATGATTGACAACTTGTTTGTTCAGGGCTGCAAGAAAAAAAAAGTAATTACAATTTTATAATAGCAATAAATTCAGACATGTCAACATTGATACTACAGAAAGTTTTATTAAATGACTTTTATGGCACAGTGAGTTTTACATAAGGGTCATAGTCTTCCCAAACAGTCAATTTGCATAATTTCTTAATTGTATCTTCCAAATTTAAAAAATTACTGTAAATTTCTGAAAGGTTGACATTTAATACACTTTGCTTAACAAGGACTTAAAACTATGCAAAGCAAAGGTTTTTAATTCTCTGGTATATGTCATATAACCATAATTAGCCATTGTTTTGTATGACCATATAAATCTACCTAGCTTAAAAAATAAAAACAAAAAAAAAAAAACACTGTACTTTTAGGAGTATTGTGTGTTTGTGGTCATTCAGGATTGTAAGTAGCATTCACACTGACACAATACAAGCAGAGATACATTGTCAAAACACTTATTACACACTCTGTTAAAATTTAAACAAATTTTTTTCTTTTTAGCTTGGTAATTTCTTTTGAGTGCCAATAAATGTCAAAGCATTTTCCAGATCACAGTATCCCAGTATAGAATTTAATATATAATTTCAATGTCCTTGTTTTCAAAAATATTTAACTTTAAAAAATAATGACAGATTATTTTAACAATATAAAATATTAATTAATGCAAACTTATCTTTAGTGATCCTATTTACAGATACTGTTTTTCCAGGATGAAAGGAGCTAATAGTGAGAACAACAGCAGGAGGACTCAAGATAATGAAAGGAAAAAGAAAAAAAACTTACCATGAGTTGCCATGGCAATTTCGTTTCCTAATTCTCGAACAAACTTTGGCTGAACTGAATCTACAACAACTGGCTTCTGTAGGAGATCTTTGTTAAACACTTCTGAAAGTTCTGGAACATAGAAAAAATATCAAAAAATAAATACTTGCTCTGTAATCAAAACTTGGAATAAAATTTTGAAATCTATAAATGTTAGTGTTGTCTGAGAAAGTTCAAAGGTTTGCTATTCCAATGACATCTTTTACAAATCATAAACAATTGTCATATTGGAAATTTAGATATGACCAAATTTAAGAAAAGCATGAAATTTAACCATCTGAGCAATGATGTGTGTAAGGTTATGGGCAAGGCCAATATGAAGGAAAATTTCTTATTCATATTAGGGTGTCTAAAATTCAATGCAAGACTAGATAAAAAAATATTGTTGGTTTTAACCAATCAAAACTTGTTATTTTGTATTTCTACTAAATATATTCTACCAAAGATGCTTTCAAACTACTTAACACCAACTCCTGATCCAATCTGATTTAAAAAGACATACTTTAATTTGGTTTTATTATTGTTTTCATTAAAAAGAAATATCAGACTATATTTTTTTTTTTAAAGCCAGTCAGTTATGTACCATGCGTGATACACACTTAGACAGATTTTTTTCCCTACAGTAGGTTGCCATTTCTTTCTGCAGTAGACCAGTTGCCATCCAAGGCTATAGAGACCGGTCTGTCCTGCTATTTACCCATAGCTGGGGGGAGAAGAAGACGATTCATACCTTTTCCAAGTGTAATAGCACATAAGTGAATGTAATGGATTTGACTGGAATTTGAACTCAGCTCTCCAATTACTCAATCTGAGCTGCTATCCATTACTCCACTGTAAATTCACAACTGCTTATCAGCAATTGAATCCAAATCTTATTTCATCACAATGAATTCTTTCACTGTAATCCAATGCAATAGTGAAAAATGCCTTCCAAAAGCTGAAGTATTAAGAAACATAAAAAAAAAACCATTAAAAATAAAGAAAAGAGTACTGAACTGTCCTGTAGTATCAGTCCTTCTATATGGTAGTGAATACTAGACAATCTCCTCACAGATGAAGAGCCATGGCACATAGAAGAATCCATTGCACCTAAGTCATGTGAAAAGACATACATACTTTTTAAGTTTCTTAGTAGAGTAACTACTGCTTAGACAAAGCAAATTGCTTATAGTTTTTAGGCAATAAACTTGCAACAGAAGAGACTTATTGAAATATAAGATTGGCTAAAAACTAGTCTCAACCTGAGTGCAATGAAGGTTTCAACTCTTCTTCAGATCTGTTTCTATGATAATTGCTTAACTGTTGCCTGCTGGCCACTCAAGAAAATTTATTTGCAATGTGTCTTTAATCCAACGCCTCAAGCAACAGAGATCAATATCAGACAACAGGGTTGTTTTTGTTGTGATTGATATTAATAAAGTCATTTCCTCTTTCTTACCTTCAACTGTTTGGTGATAGGCAAAATGAAGATACAAAAGAAAACAAAGATGAAGAAATGTGATTGTGCCACAAACAATCATCCGCTGAGATTGTCCTGATGTCCGAGAAAGAATTACAAAAGCCTGGAAATAAAAGGTAAAACTGAATAACAATTTTTTAAAACAATTTTAAACTCAGTGTGTGTGTGTATATATATATATATATATATATATATATATTAGTTGCATGGATATTAGTTTGTAACCCTGGGTTTCATGCTTTTGCATTCATCACAGAGTTTGTCTGATGATTGCAAAAGTGTGAAACCCAGGGTTACAAAACTAATGTTCATATAAATGAATATGTTAGCTCTATCACAGATATTGAGCACTTTTCACTAATTACTGCATATATATATATATATATATATATATATATATATATATATATATATATATATATATATATAAAATGAATTGAACAAAGTCTGGCAATTATTTTAAGACATTTTTTTTTTTAATGTTTATATGTTCTTTTTTATAGATACAAATATTTAAATAAATGCTCTGTTTATAATAAACATTTACCGGCCTGAATGTCCAAGAAATTTTCATAGAAAATATTCGTCCTCCAAATGTCTTAAAATAATTGTCAGACTTTGTTCAATTCATAATGTCCTGGGAAAGACATTAAACTGCATCCAACAGCAAGGCCTCTGATCAGGAGGTTTTGAGGAGCGTGGAACCACCTCTTAATTGCTGATGTTCCCAGGTCCACCCTGACCCGGGGTGGTAGCACCTGTTAGGGTCCCAGCTATGGGCAAATAGTGATCTCCCAGTCTAGCCCGCATCCTGGGTATGACGATAAACTACATCCGAGTCCATGGGCATTACAGTAAACTGCATCCACGTCCTGGGTACGGCGATAAACTACATCCACGTCCTGGGTACGGCGATAAACTACATCCACATATTGGGTACGGCGATAAACTACATCCACATATTGGGTACGGCGATAAACTACATCCACATATTGGGTATGGCGATAAACTACATCCACATATTGGGTACGGCGATAAACTACATCCACATATTGGGTACGGCGATAAACTACATCCACATATTGGGTATGGCGATAAACTACATCCAACAGAAAGGCCATTTTTGAAAAATTAAGGTTGTCAGCTATACGTTTTTGGAAAAGTAGTATTACCAGCCATACATTTTCGAAGGAATAATATTGCCAGCAGTGTGTTTTTGAAAAATGACATTACCAGCCGTACGTTTTTGGAAAAATAATATTCCCAGCTATGCATCTAAAAAAAGAAAAATATTACCAGCTATATGTCTTTTAACACAATCTTATTCAATGGAATTGTAACTGGGGTCAAAACACTGTGAAAGGATGATGTTTTAAAAAAAAAAAAAAAAAAAAAAAAAAGTAATGTTGCCAGCTATATCTTTTTGAAAAAAAAATAAAATAAAATAATGTTGCCAGCTATACCAAAATCATTTTCGGCATAAAATGACCAATAAGGTTGGAATGCCGTTAAACAAAACAAACAAACTCAATTCATAATGTGTGATGTCATTTGTTTACATTTGGATATGCATTGAGCAGGTATGAATGTATGTTCTGAGAAATTAAATTAATTCATAATTTTGGGGAATTTTCCTTCACTCATGGGAGATGGGTGCAGGCATTGCTCCAACTGGTTACTTCTACTTATTACCATTTCCCACCAGTGCTTTCCAGTGGGTGTGGGCAGCTCCTTCAACCTCCTTAATATCTCATCTGTACCTGCTAATCCTTCAGTGGGTGCAGGCAGCCCTTTTTTTTCCTTGATTGATTGCTCTTCTGTGCCTGTCACTTCCAGCATTTGGTCGAAGACTAATTAAAAAAAATTATGATTCCAAATGCTATTATCTCATAAGTGAATTGACACAACAATTGGCTTTCTCACCTTTGACCCAAGAGACATTCCCAGGGAATTTTTGCAACTCACATTATGGTGACAATTCATTCAGCCAAAGGTCAGCATTCTGAAGGTGTTCAATTGTTTTCCATTCCGATATCTGACAAAATGAAATCATTCACGTTTAACCCAATTCTCCTCATGTCAGATCCAGGCATTGTTTGCCGAAGATTGTCAATACTTGACCTATTTGCACAAACTGGGCATTGCTTTTAGACAATCATCTGGTCTATTGTATAAATCTCGATTCTCTAGGAACCATTTATTATTGGTCTATCATTCTTGATATTTTTTTAACCCTTTTCATGCTAAGTTATTCATCATTATCTCATTTTTGTTGATATTCCAAGTCGTTATTATTAATTACCAGCCATCCAAATAGTGTTACAATAACCTTGTAAATTTTAAAGTAAATCAAGCACACTTAAAACTGTAGCCTGCCTTTGAATTAGCAAACATAAAATTTTGTTAGTAAATTTAGATAATCATAAAAGTAGACCCCTTTGAAAAACTGACCACCCAAAAGCTGAAAGAGTGATCCCCTTTTTCAGTTAATGGAACACAAGGGGATGGATAGGGGTGGTAAGTCCTCCAGCTAGCATCCATATAATGAGTGATCAGTGAAAGGACCAACAGTCAATAAGTCAGTCAGTTAGTCAGCCAGCAGCCAGTGAGATAGTCAGGTCAGATGTATGTGCATTTGGGTCCTTTTTCCATGGCCAAAAGTTAGTGAGATATCAGGAGTTCACTTTCTCAAAGCCAAAGGAAGACATTGCCGATTAATTGAAAAAAAATCATACTGTTTTGCTACTTCCCAACCAGTGTCTTGAAAAGCATTTGTCGTTATTCTATGATTCATGGCTCTAATATTGAGACAAACCTGTGAACACAGTGTATACATATACATCTGACCTTGGATGTCATCATAGCTTGTGCAGCGATGTGCAGAAACACATAATCACAAAACATACGAATGGAGTTATGTAAACAATATGTCAATAGTAGCCTGCTGACTACTTGGAAACTACACGCATTCATAAAACAACGTAAATACATGACACTCATCTTATGTAGGCACATCCTGTTTTCGTCTATCATTTCTGTCTTTGACTTGCACCATGACTTGGTCTTAAATAAAGATCACCATTATTGTGTATCAAAAAAACACTTGTCGAAAACCATAGGAAGTTGATGGACTAAGTGAACCTTCATATGGGGTGACATTCTCACAAACTCTCAAAGAAGACTGGGTGACTATAAATATTAATTTTGAATTAACCACTTGTTTCATACAGACAGACACCATGTCTTAAATTTTTCAACAGTTCAACCTTGTTTTGGGTTGGTATAAAATTGTTATATATATATATATATATATATATATATATATAATATATATATAAATATTCATCCGATATCAAAAAGAGATTGTAGCATCCAAACAATATTGGGAATCATTATTGTTATCAACATAGGCATATTTATGTACTTGAACCAAGATGATACCTATAATAGGTTATAGGTATTGTTTCAACTTGAACACTGATTGACACATCTAAATTATAAGCCAGCTTCAGCAATATAATAAAATTGACAGTAATAAATTAATCTGATATCTACAAGAACCTCAAGTGCCTTTTTTGCAATTTTGTCTAAAACTAAGAGAAGAATGTTCATCAGCTGCCAGAATATCAATAGCTCTATGTGTTTATTTAGAGCTTCTAATTCAAAAGAGTCTATGTCTGTTACATCTTAGAAAACAAAAGACTAGCAAGGTTTCTCTTTCTCTAGCAAACTAGATCTATCAGGGCTATTTCATTACAAGCTGCACCAATGAAAACAAGTGAGCCAAGAGCATAAAATATAACACACACTTACCATCCTTAAAGTAGAGAGGCCACCAAATATTGCCCATAGAATGTAGAAGACAATATGGTTATGTGCAGAGTGAATGACTGTACTTAAAAACACCACCAAACAATGACCAAATAAACCATAACCCTGAAAAAGAAAGACAAAAAATTGTCTCTAATAAAAATACATAAATGATGCCTGCAAAACAAGATCATTTGTGAATTTCCACCTTGATTTATTTAATGGAAATTTAAGCTGTGAAAAAAAAAAAAAAAAAATAGCAACAAATAATAATAGTCTTTTCTTAAAGCATAGTCAGAAATCAATATGCAAATTTTCAGAAACTTATTTTGCCATTTTACAAAAGTGAAAATGTCAAACAAATCATTTGTAAATTTAATGTCTTGAGTAGAAAGTTACCCAGATACACTTCAAAGTTAAGAAGAAACTAAATAGAAACTGGTACCTTTACTTCCAGTAGAAATTCTGTCCAGACAAACCAATCTTTTCACTGGTATAAACTGACTGGATGATAAAGTATTCAAAATTGCCTCAATAAAACAAAGAGTTTCATTTTCGGATTTTTCAGACTATAGCTACAAATAAAATGTGCTTTTTCGTGTGGAGCTGAAAAAATATTAATGTCCCTTTAAGATTTGAGCATGGTGTATATTTACAGTCGGCAACGAAGTGACTAATTGATTTACCACTTTCTTTTGTTTTTTGGTAGATTTGGTCAAGTTGACGACAACAAAACAACTACAGTGATTGATTAGAAGAAAAAAAAAAGATTTAAAATTAAGCAGAATAAGTCCTAATTTAATTTTTTTTTTAATTCACTTCACAGGCCAAAATATCAAGCGACCTGTTTTACACTCCTTGGACCATTAACAAAAGTGTTATCATATGGAGATCGTCTGGTTTTATTAGTTTTGTTTTCGAGTAGATTTGTTGAAGAAAATGATTTCTTGCAAGAAAAGAGAAAATTACATACCAACATGGAAAGAATTTGTATCATAGAAAGGCTGATGTTACAGAGGTAGGACAGTAGAAAGATGGCCCCTGATGAACCAAACCAGTAGGTGAAGCACACCACAAAAGAGGTCCCCATCAATGTGCCTTCTTGCTGTGAAGGAGTTTTAAAAAAATAAAAATAAAAAAATAAAAAAAATAAAATAAAAAGACATACAGCCCCCAAAATTGAACTGAACAGAAATAGGTGAGTAATATGTTAATATGAGGGGGACAGTATCAGTACAAGTGGAGTTTTGATAATGAAAACCACAAATCTAACTCCAAAACCATACAATAAACTAGTTATCTGCTAATTATCATGAAACTGAACCAAACGTGGTTCGTCATTATACCAGATTTATTTTTAAACTAATTTACCCAATATTTACATTAGTCGGACTATTGTCCTCATCTTTGTCGCCATATTTGTCACAACGTTTCGGCCGTTGTACGCTCCGGCCTTCTTCAGGTGGTTGGAATTTCGAACTGAATCCTTTATTTCGATCACTGGGGTAGACTGTTCTAGTTCCATGTGCCATGTTTGATGGATGTCACGTGGAACTAGAACAGTCTACCCCAGTGATCGAAATAAAGGGCACATATGCTAGGCCACAAAAATCTCCTGAGCCGACCAAGCATAGAAATAAATACAATATGGGAACCAGTAATAAGGAGTGCCAGAGAAAAGCAATGGTAACAAATTTGCTATATGAACTCTGGTAAAGACATGCAATGATAACAGCAAAAATTGCAATATGAGCACTGGTAAAAATGATGCTGAAAACATTAGGTTTATAATACTTAGAAGTTCATACCCAGATGTCCTCAAGGACACATGGCACAGTGGATAAAGGCGTTGGTTAGATCCAGTTAAGGCAGTGGAGACCTTTCAGAGGGAAAATTAGCAGGAGATAACTGATAACTGACAACTGACATCCATCAAACATGGCACGTGGAACTAGAACAGTCTACCCCAGTGATCGAAATAAAGGGTTCAGTTCGAAATTCCAACCACCTGAAAAAGGCCGGAGCATACAACAGCCGAAACGTTGTGACAAATATGGCGACAAAGATGAGGACAATAGTCCGACTAATGTAAATACTGTACATAATACCTCATCTCAGAAATATAGACAGACTCTAATTTACCCAAGCTACCAAAAATTTTGGCATTTTAAATACATTTTCCAATTATAATTTGTAGTAAACTTTTCATTTTTGAACTTTTTAAAACATAGCTTCATAAACATCTTGCAACAATCCACCATTGTCATAGACACTGTCACTTGGAGACAACTTCAGTAGAGCAAAATTTACATAGATGTAAAAATATAGATTGTCTACCACAAGTTACCCATGCCCAAGATTAATTCTCCCCAATCCTTTGTAACATAGTTCATGAACATTTACTTGATGTCAGAGAAACCAGAAATTCAATTTACAGTGCTTTTACATTATTTGTCATGTAAGCATTTTTTTGATATCATTATTTTTGTGACTAATGAAGAAGCAACAGTTTAAATAACAAAGAACTCACTACTTTATGGCCAGAAGATTTCATTTGAAACAAAAGAAGGGCAATCAGTGTGAAAATGACCATCATTGGACCATACAATTCTCTTGGGACATTCTGCAAAAGAACAAAATATAAGAATATAGTGTTACATTGCAATATATAGACTTTGCATAAAAGAAAAGAAACAGTCAATTTGAATAAGGAGGCGGTTTGAGCTGTGATAAAAGGGGATTCCAATGAACCTAAGATCTTTTATAATATAAGGTGTATTCAAGCAGAGAAGGAACTGTAGACAATAAGGGGAAATAACTCAATATTAGTGGATGAAAAAATAACTTTAGAGAGAAGAAAGTAACTTTTTTTTGCAAAGATTTATGATGGAAATCAGCAGGGGAAAGAAAATGTAGCCAATATCATATCTCAAGATAACCAAAGATGAATTCTACAGTTCTTCACATGAACCAACCATGTCTGGAACCAAGCTAATGTTGTGTCTCTTTTTTTTGCTTTTCAAAAGATGGTCTAGAGTTAAATCCCACAAATGAAAAGAGAACAGAATGTCTACTTACATTTTACTTTGCATTAGCAATTATGAGTGGGGATCAAATATGGATTGGAATCTGAGAGAACAATAAGATAAAGAATGAATAAGAAACGTTTATCAATCTAACATGTTTTGCTTTTATTGAAGATTCATCAGAGAATGAAATCTGGAGAAAAAGAAGTTCTGGTATTTTTTACTTTTATTTTTGATTTTTATTGGCTAATTATGTTTTACATGCATTCAACTTGTTAAAAAACATTAGTATAATTTGTAGTGTTCCAAATTCAAAGAGAAACGAGGTTTCCATTTGAAGTTCCAAGAAATTAATAGATTCCAAGCCTAATAGAAAAACCATAAATATTGCTTTATGTATGTAAGTGTATAATAATTCTAGTTGGTCTATGTGAGATTCAGATCGTTATATGGAGTAAACATTATGTTTGTTGGTGCTTCACATGTTGATTTGGAAATGTTTTTACATACATACCATTTGTTTTAGATAAACATAAATTCTTATAGTTGGTAATATTGTTATTAGTAGTCTCTTGAAGTTCTACATTAAGAATTGTTCATTTTTTTATTTAGGGTGGCATTTGTAAAAATCAAAGTTATGACCAGTTTTTTCCCCTCTGTATTACAAGCAAATTTAAATGGTTGTCTAAATATAAATCTCTTATGTTCATAGATTCAGACTTTTAGATTTCATGTCTCTCCAATATAAATGCTTTTACATTGTAAGCATCTTATTAAATAAGTACCAGCATTTGAATTGGTGTTGGATTGATGTTTCCAATTGTCTTGGAAGCGGTGGTGAAGATCCTAGTATTAAGGATAAGTAATTTATATACAAGTTTTGTAGAAAGTGTTAGAGGGTAAGACTATGTTTGCTTTTAGAATTCAGAAATTCACAAATTATACTAATGTTTGACTAACAAGTCAGATGCACATGAAACATGATAACCAATGAAAATCAAACAACACATAAGTAAAAATACCAGAATTTCTTTTTTTTCTTCACATCTCATTCTCTGATGTAGCTTTAATAAAAGTGAAATATGTTAGATTGATTTCGTATTTGCTCTTCATCTTATCATTAGGAATTAAGTAAAAAAACAGAAAAAGTTGAAACCACTTTATGGTTTAAATAAATCTTTAGATATCATGTATTGTTTAAGAAAATTTTTTTTTTAATTTTTACATATGATTGAAAATTGGCTGAAACACTTCACAACTTGAATGCAGTTTGGTATTAAGGACAATACTTTTACAGATGTATATTAGATCTTGTCAAAAAATGGTTGTAATGGCAAAAAGCTTTTCTCATCTAGCATGCACTGATGTGGAGATGGTAAAAAGTTCTTAGACCTTAGGAAGGCGAAAAAATTCTGAAGTTTTTAGATTTTGGGAAGCGAGTCATGTTGAGAACTTTTCAGCGCCCTTAATTATCACCAAGTGTAAAAACTAATACTAAGAAAATATTACTTATAATTTGTAAAAAGAGATTCATGTTTTCTTCTATCATTTCAAACTATTGTTCTCATCTTGGTTAATATATGATGTTATTATAGACACAACATTTCAACCAAGCACTCTCTGGTTATCATCAGGTGTTCATTGGATTGGATGATATGGAACATCTTCTGATTGTGATATTTTAACCATGTGATATCAGTTGTTGAATCGGTGTGTCACTACCAGTTCCAAAGATTGAACCCATGAATCTGGTAGTAACACACCATTTGTACACACCTAATACTTTCTAACTGTCATATTAAAACAACATTTTACTTAGTAGATAATATAATAGTTAAAATTTGCTATATTTATAGGAGAAAAGTGTTCAGTACCGGTGATAGTGTGAGGGATTAACACTACATGGTGACTGTCAATTTTATACTTCAATATGATCATGGTCTAAAGATAACATTAAATTGTGAAACTGACAGTCACCATTCACTATTAATCCCTAAGTCCACACTCTCTCTCTCTCTCTCTATATATATATATATATATATATATATACACACACACACAAATAAAGTTTCCTTCTAGATAAAACAATTTTTAATAAAACTGTATTAACAAAAAAAAAAAAAAAATTTTTTTAAAATAATAAAAGCTACTTGTAAATAAATATTTTATCATTTTCCGATGAAAATATTTACCTGTCTTTGCCCTGTTGGTTTCTGTGGCATAAGAGATTGAAGAAGTCTGCAAATCAAAATTAATCTCATCAAGATAATTACAAAAGAAACAAGGAATTAAAATTGACGTCAAATACAAATTTAAAATTTGGTTAGAATTAAAAATACAAATTAGAATTTTTACTTTTCATCTATTGTCTCTAATGAGCATTTTCACAGGCAATGATTGATTTTTTACAAAACATGAATGATGCTATTCAAGTTATTTCCCTTTAAAGAGCTAAGATCTGACGATATTTCAAATAAATTTCCTAAGATCTTAAAACTGCAAGACAAACGATACTTTCTACCTTCGAAAGATTAAACAAAACTCTTCAACAATATCTACTAAAAAATATAACAAATGAATTAAGAGATAAATGTTCCTGCTTGCTTTTTGCCTACCTGCTTTTTACTTCATGGGGTTGAACATCAAAATAAGGTCGCAAGATATCAATATTTCCATAGAGATTCCAAGCTTTGGTGGCCTGCTGCTTCCCTGCCTGCCATACCTGAAAGAATAACACAGATTGGACTTTCTTTGTTTCTTGTTTTTTATTCAAATACTCAAATACTCTTTACTATGGAACAAGGGACATTTGAATGAGAACAAAATTTTATTTATACTATTTACATTGTTTGGACTGTTGTCCTCATCTTTATTGTCATATTCACAACTTTTCAGCTGTTGTACATTCCAGCCATCTTCAGATGATATACATTGCAATTTCAAACCGAACCCTTTATTTCATCCACCAGGGTAGATTGTTTAGTTTCACACGCCATAAAGTTTTCTCAATTTCAGTTATTTCCCTCAGTAATTTAACTATCCAAGTTTTTGTTCACCTCTGCTGTGGCCAGGTATTGAACTCATTCATAACTCTTTGGATCAAGTCACTTGATTACTTCAACCAATGCTTTTATCCACTGGGCTGAAACGTTGTGAATATGATAATAAAGATGAGGAAAACAATCCAAACAATGTAAATAGTTACAATACTGCATCTCAAAATAAAATTCTGTTAGTAATTTTTTTTTTCTTTATATTTCACTGTTTCTATTGTTTGTAACAAATGTTGTCAACTTATTAATTTTCCAGTCAGTTCTCTCAAATCAACCATTTCATTTCAATACACAATGCAGAGCGAATTGTGAAGAAAAATAAAACTGTATTCTATGTTATTTAACATGGTAACATACAGTGAATAATTAATACAGACTATATGTTGATGTGAAATGCTGAAGTATGTCAGGACAATAAACCACTTACCATTTCAGTGACATTTTGGCTTATTCTTTGCCGAATGTCCTCATTTGGATCATTATGACCTCCTTGATATACATCTCCTTCCATCTTCACAGAGTCTAGGAGATATAAAATTATTTAAACGCAATTACAAAAAAAGAATCCTAAGCAAAAAAAGTATATCTTGATTCTAGAGAGTTCTGTTTATTTATCTGAATTAATATTTACATCTCTGCAACTTTTTTTAAAACTCAAACTTTCAAAGAATGTTTATTCCCATTACACACAAATATGGAATTCAGTGGTTTATCCTCTTGAACAATCACAACACACAAATATGACTTTGCAGTCTAGTGCATAAAATCATTAATGATTTTGTCATTAAGACTTAGAATTTTGATGTAATTTAATAATTCTCTAATATTTAAGAAAATGGGAAGTAAAACCCAAAAATTACAAACATGATACATTTAGGCCAGACATCTATCTGTAGTCAAAATTCAATAATAAAATAGTTTGATTGGCCAATTATATAAATATTTTTTAAATTATTTTTATGCACAATTGTAAGTTTCAAAACATGAGCAGTCTAAATGTTAAGAATGTATAAATAAAACTGAAAAATCTAAAACATCTAATCATGTTAATTACATAAATCAGGGATTCATTTAAACAAATATATTCATCTTGGTTGTTTATATTCCTTAATCATTTTCACAATTTTCAAATAAATTACAGACAAAAAATATTCAACAATCAAATATCAGGACACACAGTCCACTCTGTTAACAGCTTGTATGTGAAGACTGAAAAAATGCACAAATAAAAATGTCATTAACAGTAAAAATAATAAATATTTTAAAATACTTGAGTCTAATTTCGGCTTAAGTTTCTCACAATTTTGTTCCAGTAGTTCTCTTGGATTATTGTATCATTCATAAATTGCATTTTAATGATGAAAAACAAAAATGAAACTGAAGCAAAATTCTTTGCAACTTATTTGAAAGCATTTTCATCAATATTTTTTATAACTTTGTACAAAATGGATGACACACAAACCGATTGAAAAATAGAACCCCATATTTTGGAAATATCTTTCTTTTATATTTCCTTTTTTTTTCTTTTTAATTAATGGTTTAAAAAAAAAAAAAATGATTGAATTGTGAGTTAATACTACTAGATGAACAGTTATCATCTAAAACATTAACCCACAATTCAATAAAGAGAAACCCTAAGTCTTTAAGACTTAGGGCTCTCTTTTTGCATATAAATGCTTTGTACAGTTCATACAACAAAGTGGTTGAAAGAAAACACAAGCCATCACAAAGAAAAAAAATTTGGAAAAGTCATATGCTCTTAAAAATATTCTTTAAGCATTTTACCATTTTCACCTATTTTGAGATGTCTTCCTTGCATTGGAAATGAAAACAATATTGCAACTAAGAAACTTTGAGAGAACAATAAAAAAGTAACAAGGTCAAGTCTACACCTGACAATATTTGTTGACTTTGATTATAAATGTACAATAAAGTGCAAAGGTCTTTGTCTACTTTAAACTATTGTAAATTTCTAGTAATTACCAGTTTATAAGTGGATGTTTTGCATCATTTTTTTCTATAGAAGAAACATTGGCCCAATTGGAATCATTTCTATACCTAATTACCTTGTTTTGTAGTGAGGTTCTGACTGAAAGGTGAAGATGCAAGATAACTCCCAAAAATGCCAATATTTCATCAGTAGAAAACCTTCAATATTCTCATTCAATGGACAAATAACAGAGGGAAAAAGTAATAATTTCCTATATCCATAAAGTTTTGTTTTTCTTAAAAGCTTATCAAAAAATGTTTTTATATTTGTTCACAACTTTCTGAAAAACAAATGCATCTGTGAAACTTAATTTTTGGAAATATGAGAAAGATAAAAAAATAAAATAAGTGAGGGGCTCATATCATGTTATTAAAGAATATACCCAAATAAGCAAAACAATACAAGTTTTCAAATCCATTTATTTCTTAAACATAATTTGTGTTGGGTCAAAATAAAGAAAAACTCATGGAAAATGAATTATTATTATTATTAACACAGAATATTCTCTAAAAAAAAAAAAAAAAAAAAAAAAAAAAGTTTGAAACCCAACAACAAAAGCCAGTGCAAAAAACGGAGTTGATGCAAGGCAGAGAGATAATTTTCTCATCTGTACAAGACCATAGGCAAAGGGAGGTAATTTAAGCGTTAAAAAAAAAAAAAAAAAAAATCTATTAGAAAGAGACAAAATGCTTTTTGTAAAACAGGAAACAAACATGAATATATTCCCAGAAAGAAGGAATGTTTTCACATGTATTTTCTAGACAAAAATGTAAATTGTAAAGCAGAAAGATATTTCCCAAGAGCAGACAATGAAAACAAACTATATACTCTTCTTTTAACATATCCTATTAACAGGATATAGGATGCACATTAAGATATAACTGAACCAACTAATAAAAACACTGCAACCAATGAACATTTTATATCCTCCTTGTATACCATTGAAAAATATCTTCCTGTATAGTAAAGATACCATGTCTCTTTATCTATCACATGAGAAAGGAATAGAGAGGAAAATAAAGATCGGAAATGCTATCTGTCCAAAACTTACAAAAAGCACAGCAGATATAATTTTAGAGACTAAGGTAAAGTCTTTTTCCAAGGTAGCAGGTTATAAACACAGCCAATATATATGGAATTTTTTTCTTTTTAAATGAGTGTGCATGTGCTTACATATGTGGCACAAGTGAATTGTTCTCGTCAACCAAAACTTAAAAAAAAAAAAAAAAAAGAGAGCCAAAATAAAATTATTCAACCCAAAACTTGAATCCTTCAACTTCCCAGAGCATTTGTAACCTACCAAGTTCAGTCTGAGGACTTTCATACCAAATATCAGAATTAAAACCTGTAAAAAAAGATGACCCTTAAATGCAGTAAATGCAACAAAAGTTTCAAATGAGAGTAAAAGTTAGCAGTTATCAACAGACATTTCTTCATCTTGATAATCAGAAATGTTGCTTACTGCATAGCATTGCTAAAACATAAAAAAAAAAAAAAAAAAAAAAAAAAAAAAAACACACACGCACACATTGTAGGTGTCTTTTGCAATTCTTTGAAGAGGTAGATTTCATCTGAATTTCATATATTAGTCATTATCAATTAATTTTTATAAGGATTACTTTTAGGAGAGAAGAATCATGAAACCAAAAATTCAACCAACCAAAACAAAGTTTCACCATCAAAATGTTGGCTTGCAAAGGTCTGGATCTTGTTAAAAGCATGCTTACTGACCTTCAATAATTTCTTAAAATCCACTACAGCAAGAAACTCAAGCAAAATGTTTTTATATAAAGTTTGCCATCTTCTTGTTAAGACATTATGTTTATACAAATAAAGGGGCATCAGAACTTTATCAAGCCAATAATCATTTTGGCATTTTTGTTTTACAAATATTCCATGAACTATTTAAGAAATTTAAAAAAAAAAAAAAAAAAAAAAAAACTTTTGCAATTCCTTCTTTTTTTTTTTTCTTTTAAATCTCATGGGCCAGAAAGAAAACTGAATTTAGTTTTAGAAAATTCTTTTCAACAATGTTGAACATATCAGCTGTTGTGAAATTCCTTTCAGGAGAAATTCTATTTTAACATTAAATAAAAAGTACCTACTTTGAACTGCAAAACCAAAACATTAAACAGTCTGTTGGTTATTATCATAGAATTTAACAATTATTCGGCCCTCTGGATTCCAATTCCTTGAGAAAATAAATGTTATACCTACTTCAATAAAAGTAAATCAAGGAGATTGTAAAAAACACCATTAAGCTATTTTCAAGCTTAATGTGTTTTTGTCTTAAGATAACTGCAATTTTTTTTTTTTTTTTAAACTAACATATTTGGCCAATATTTCAAATTACACTCAAATCAAGGCCAGGCACAAAATACAGATTTTCCTCACATTAGACAAAAGATGACATTGGGAAAATTTGCATCAACCTCCTAATTTATATCTGGGATTATAAAATGTTTCTCCTTTCAGTAAAGTTAATGCATGAAGTTTTCATCTTAAATCATTTCCAGGGTATTAGTTTGTTAGGTGCATGTTTCCATAACAACTGACATCAGTGTTTCTGAATATTTGATGATTATATTATTCATTTTCAAAGATTTTATTATAAGTACATTCATAGAAGAAACAAAGAAATTACATCTAAGTTTATTTTCAAACTAAATTGATTACAATCAAAATAGCTAAAACCTTATCTTTACCAAATGAGCCACATAACAGCAATTATTAACCCAGAAATTCTCATCATCCCATTAATCAATTAAAGGGAGAAACCTACAATATCAAAATTTTATAAATATTTAACACTACAATTCTTTATTAGAGATTTCTAATTAATAGTGGATTTATATTTTAATCTTTATGATTAATGCCCGATTTTACAGTAGAGACGAATGGATTACTTTTTAACTTCATATAAAAATAACGAAAATGAGAAAATTAGCAGTCAATTGCTGAAACCTCCTGATGAATGGACCAAAATCGAATTCCAGCCATGCACAGCTCAGAATAAACCTATTACTATTTAGACACCACAAAAACTACATCTTAAACAGACAAACATGAAAAGAAATTAACAACAAAACTACCTTGAAAATTGCTAAAGAAGTGGCTGAAAGTGCTTGGGACAATAGACACTACAGACAATTTTTACACTCCCTTACTTCCACCAAACAAAAATATGTAAGAATATTAGAAAAACTAAATAAAATATTCAAAATTTTCCTTGTCTGTCATATTCAATGAAACATGTTTGAAAGAAATGTTACTGCCTATATATATATATATATATATATATATATATATATAGTAATGAAGTGTCAGTTATAAACATTTATAACATGCATATACAAGATTGTTTTAAAATATTAATATATTTTTTAGCTCGAAGATAAACATAGCTACTCAGTGAAAAGATGTTTTTTTTCTTGATATCATTAATTGGAGCAGTGAAATGAAAACCTAACAATGAGAAACCCGACTCCTATCACCAATCAACTGACTAAAAATCTTGAAGTAAATTTTTATATTTCAACTATTTTTACTTGAAACTTTTGAAGCAGAGAATCAAAACCTCATAGTAATCATAATAAAGTAATATTTCATAGACTACAATAACAATGGCAGCTTTCAATGCAACAAGGCAAACAGTTCATTGCATCAGCAATACAAGAACAAATAAACTATGTTTATCCAGTATAAAATTTTACATATATTAAAAAAGTAATCTGTGTTAAATTTAAACAGGATCTATACAATTATTTATATGACTCGTATAATATAAAATCATATAATATACATATACAAGTCATCTATATAAATAAATGTGAGTGTCAGTGTGTCACACTTTTTCAACTTTACTCCTAGAGGCCATAGTCCAACATATACCATTTTAGAATCAGGCTGACTCTGTAAGCAAATGAAAAACATTCCAGGCCGGATCTGAACCCACAATCCTGAAATTTTGGATTCCCAAGCTTTCATTACTGCAATTGTTTTTGGTGATTTTTAACATGATTTTTTGCAACAAATTTTTTGTATGATAACAATTTTTATAACTTGGAAATAAATTCGGGAATAATTGAAATTAATTGCAAAATCCAACAAAAATCACCCATAAAATAAAAATAATTGTTTGTATGGAAAGTAAGGAAAGTAAGTAAAAAAAAAAAAAAAACACATACCTGGATTTTGTACTTTCCTGAATTCCCCAGGAGAATCAACCTTTCTTGCTATGAAATAAAAGTGGATATTACAGAATTGATGAAATTTATCAAATCACAATTAAAATTAACTTCTCTTAACTAAACTTATATTGTCAACATACAAATTTCAAAATATTGTAAAAAGGCTTTTTTATAATTTTACATTTCCAAACCAAAAAACAGAGAAAACATGAAATTAAAAAAAAAAAAAAAATTCTGAAAGTTTTAAAGACACGAGAAGGAATGTATCAATGAATTTAGAGTTTGTTTTTTTAATTTAGTTCCTCTTTTAATAAGATTTTTTATTTCTTGGCTAAAATTCTTAGTTTTTGAAGGGTTAAAGAAGTGGTGAACTTCTAAAATATTTTAATGTTAAATAAAATTATTTAAATACTGAAACATGTACATTAGTGGGGATGAAAAAAAAATCTTTCCAATGATTTTCAATTGTTGTTTCAAGTAGAAAATGTAATGAGTCAAAACAATTTATATTCTGGCCAAAAGAGTTTGTGTTCACTTTACAGTATGGCCCTTGACAAAGATATGAATCCATCTCTTCTTATTCCAGTTATGAATAAAATAGTAGTACAGCCTGGGTTGGCAACCAGTCTGGAAGACATGATTCAAAATTGGTTAACGCAACATGGAACTAGTAAATCTTTAGCAAGAAGTTATGACAATAGAGAGTTAGCAAATATTAAAGAAAAAGAAAATGTAAAGAGACATGATCATGGTACTTAGAAATTTTATCATTTAATCTACTCTTAACTACAATAAAATAGGAGGCACTTACTCAAAATGGTTTCAATGAGTTATAGCGCAAGTCATGCTGTCCATTAGAATTGCCTATTGGATTTTCTAATAATTTAGACTTGTACCAATGATGGCCAACAAGTAATTTGTATTTTGTACACCTACTGAGAATCAACCTCGAAGATGTAAACCAAACTATTCAGTAAATTTCTTTTTATTTTTGATCAAAAACTTTAGGGCCAGTTTGCAATAAGACATTTGAACAGTCATTTGTTTTTACAAATAGTTATTCTATCAATACCAACCAAAGTGCAAACCATTCAAAGTTTTGAAATAAATTAAATTTATTGAAAAAATAAGTATCTGTCTAAAGGTTTTGAGAATAGAAGTCAATTTTTTTCTTATTATTACTGTTATACTCCATTGCAATTAAATCTCTTTCTGATTCATTCTGCATACTGGCCAGATGTGAATGCCATAAAGGCAGAGAACAAAATTTTTAAAAAAGTTGTTTTCTGCACAGTCTCCACGCATCACATCTCATCCACAAAGCAAATTTCAGCAATAATTGCAAACATTCTCAACAGAAATGGAGATGCTCCTGGGAACTGCTAAATCTGCTTAAAAGCAGGATGATTATAACAACCATGAGCAATTGTGGGTTGGCTCCACTCAATGACTGTCACTACCAGACTCTTTGCACACAGGATCCAGGATATCCTCACGACACTGACACCAACCAGCTACAAGCCATTGTCAACGCCATCACTTCAGCAAACTCGGCGCACTACAGCAGCAGACTATCTAGCCTCAACACCACCAGGCCCAAGACACCAACCGTCACAAGTGATAACATATCAATGTCAACATCACCCAGCTACAAGCCTTTCTCATCTCCAACACTGTCACATAGGTAAATCCAACTCACTACAGAGACTCCAACTTTGCAACCAAGTATCTCTGACTCCGTAAGGAAGCATTCAGCCTACCATCATCCAAGTAGAACACCAGCTGACCAGATACAAACAATCTTGTCAACTTGGCAACCCACTGCCCTCACCCCAGCACCAACCTCATCACCTCAACATACACGACTTACTACAGGCATTCCCTTTGCAGTCATCACCAAGGCCCGGTTTCATAGAACATGCCTACCAGCCACACCAATCTAACACTACCTTGACAACTAATGAATCAACCCACCACCATGACCTCGATTGACCAACATATGCAAACAAACACATCCTGTAACCTCAGTCAAACCAACACAAGAAACAGGTCAATTTCTGGCATTACACTTACACCTGATCAGCAACAGAAATTGACTTTTCACCGATTTTCAACAACTCTGTAAGACACCCCATATATTAAACAAATACACATTGTTCAAAAACCTAATCATTATTCCTTTCATTTGCAACAAAACACTTATTATAACATTACTGATTTCATCTTTTGCTTTTTTGATTTTGTAGAAAGTTTTTAAATTTCACATTTGTGCAATAAGAAAGAAAATCAGTTTAAAGAAACAATTCAAGATGATTGCTTATGAAATGCATTTATCAAACAAATGCCAGGCTACTGATGCTAGTTAGTACAAAATCAAAGAAAATGAATTTCAAGATAACAAATACAAAGTTCTTTCTCATTAATGCCAAAAGACACAGAGTATGAATAAAGAGAACAACAAAGTAGAAGGAATGAAAATTTGAACACTTCTGGGGTGGTTACTAAAATCCCAAACAGAAAGTGCAGGTTTCTGATGGAATCAAAACACCAGCCTCGTTCTGCTAAGTTTATTCTCTAAATTCTTTCCTATAATTGATTCTATTTATTTTTGTGACAATCAATTGAACTTAGAATAAAGAAATAAACTACAGTTTCTCTTAATTCACTTATCATGTGAATCCTATTTAATCTCTCACATGCTAAATTCTTAATCAACATTCAAGTCATGCCAGTATAGCAATCTTGTAGCCATGTTGAAAAGTTTAAAAATAAGAAAAAATTTTTAAATAAAATAAATAAAAGCTTTTTTTTTTTTTTACAAGATATTAAAAACTGAAATGATAAAGAATTACATATTTGTGTTAAGTCTGTAGACTTTAAGAGAAATGTATTGAAGAAAGCAATTTACCTCGAAAGTCACTCTCATAATCAGAAGCATCATTGTCAATCAGTTCCATATCATCAAAATCAATGACTGATGAAGACTGACTCTGTATGAATAGAAAATATATACATGACATATCCCCAAAGACGTTCTAAAGAATAAAAAGGCTAGTAAACCAAAATTTGAGTGCTTACAGAAAATATATTTTCTCTTGGTTCAGGAATCATTTTTACCATTTGATGAGAGAGAGATATGTTTGTTATTAGAATTGAGAATGGGCCGTCCAAAAAGAAATAGTATGTGGATGTGTTTAAACAAGGTTAAGAATAATAGAGAGTGGTATTTTCTCTCTCTTTGTTTGCACACTAATTAGTCTCATTTATATAAAAAAAAAAAAAAAAATGATACTCTCAAAATTAGTTATGCTTTTGAAAATCTAATTAATTTGGGATACGAAGAAGAAAAAGAATTTCAAATTTAGTAGTTCTAGGTTTCCAAATTTAATCCAATCTGGCAACACTGCTAAAAAGTACAATTTTTTAAAAAAGTAGTTAATTTCTGGCAAGAGTTTATCTCTACACATTACTTTTAGGTAGTTTAATAAATAAATAAATAAAACAGATTCCCATCTTTTACTCATCTTTGGAATACAATCACCCAAATTCTTTAAGAGGCATAACAATAAAGAAATATCAAAAAGTGAAATATGACAGTTGGTTATCAAAAAAAGAAAAGAGATTCAGTTAAGCTAAAATGAATATTTCTCTAGAAAAAGAAAAACATAAATGTATTGAACCCAAACTTTTTGTCTATTTAGAAATAAATAAAAATGTTACTGCTGATGTAAGAAAATGTTAACTGATGCAGAAAAGCAAATCACTTTACGGTTGAGACAGAATACATTATCCAGGTAGTGTAACTCCAAAGTTACACTACAAAATGAGCATACATGAGGAAAAAATGTCCAAAACTTTATAAAAACAAAGTTTTATAGCCTAAATTATTGTTATTAAGTGGAAAGACCAAAGGATTTTTGATTAAATTACATTTTTTAATCCTTTTTAGAACATTCAAAATTTTGTTGTTCTTAAATCAATGGGTGGCCATAAATTAGTGTGAAATTTGAGTGTCTTTTTGCAATGAAGAACATATCGATTTGGAAATTCTTGCAAAAATCAGATAATTGTCAGATTTTAATGAAACCTTCAGGATTTAATCACAAATGAATTATTTTAGAAACTTTTCTTTACTTAGAAAATCTTAATAAAAATTTTATTTTTATTTTTACATTTGTTAAAACATTTAATTTTATGTAATTTTGAGAAATTTAAATTTTGTAGTGCTTAATGTTTATTACTTATAAGGAAAAGTCCTTAGCAATTTAAATCATCAATTTGTTTTTGTCAAACAGGACCTGCAGTTACAGAAAATCTGCTCTGAAAAAAATAAAAGATGCAATAAAAAAAACTAAGAAATTATTTAATTAGAAAAACTTTTGATTTTATGGACACTGTCTTAATAAAAATTCTTTTTTTGATGAATAATGAATTTTTACAAGAATTGTTTTCATTTTGTTAATTAATGTACATTGTAAAGTGTTATCTTTTAAAATTAAATATTAATTTATAGTGGTTAGGTGATATTAACAGAAAAACTATATTTACTAATCATAAATCGAAAAGCTTACTAATTCAGTGCCCCACATCAGTATTTTAAAAAGAATTTGGAATTGTTTTTGTGTGTAAACATACTAAAGAGAATTATGGTGTGTTGACAGATTTGCCAATATGGCCGATTTTAGAAAAAATAATTCCAATCAATTTATTCGGTTTGAAATACGGCAAAGTTTTTGCTTATTGGAAATAAAACTAAAATAAAAGCTTCAAAACAAGTTCTTTTTGTTTTGTTTTTTTTAATTTTTAAAATAAAATGCATAGCCTTCGGTATCGCTTTACATTTTTTGGAGGTACCTAAATGAAACTTTTTGGGACGTCTTTTTAGAACAGTTTGTGAAGTTCAGAACAGTTCGCCGGTTCGATGAGGTTAAGAAAGAGAACTGAATTTGCTACATACAAATTTGGTTAGTTCCCGCTAATTTTGTTTTAAACCAAGAAATACAGTTAATGGAATAAAATTATAAAAATTCGAATGCAAAAAAAAAAATTAAAAAAATAGATAAATAAGTGTAAAGAAAGTTACTGACATAGTTCGGTGACGACGAAAATGCGGACAATATGTCAGGGTTCATTTCCTATTACGTTCATCACTTCCCTACTTTAGTGACACTTTGCTAGTTTTCACTTTTAAACTTCGTTTACACATTTTCATAAAGAGCAGCACAAACTCTATAAAAAAAACAAAAACAAAAAAAAGTGAAAACTGAAAAGATATTCATGTTAGTTTAACCGAATCTTTACCAAAAGCTAATTTTTTTGTTCAATTTATCGAGAAGTAAAAAGAGACATGATCAATTCATTTCTTAAAAACTAAAAAGTGAAAAAAGAAGAAAAGAAACGTAAAACCAAATCAAAAAGAACTATTCGGATTGTTATCATTACGATTGTTTGATGACAAAATTTATAATGAGGTTGACAGAGTAAATAAATAGTTTTCATTTTCAATTTTCATTATTTTTCACACACTTTTCAATTTCGGTGGAGTTGTACAATACAGGCAATCAGAAAGAATAATTTTTTCTTCAAAATATTACAATAATTAATTACATATTACTTCAGAACTCCAGATCACAAATCAAAACAATTATATTTGTAATTTTTATTTTTATGTTATAAAAAATAAAAATTGATAGGGAAGGGGTCCAGTTTGCTATATAAATTCATTAAGCTTCCCCCCATAACATTTTTTTCTGATGGCAGTGTATTGTTGCATTAACTCTACTCACAAATCGTTGTTTTTAAATAAATTAACGTTGCGGCCGAAGAAGTATCGGTGTAAAATTAAATAAATAAATATGAAGAATTCTATAGTCCGGAAAATCTCTAACTCCAAAAAACAACTGAAAGGATAACTTTTTGTTTCTCACATTTGAGTTATTTTAAAAGTTAAAATTTTCAAATAAAAGCGTTCGGTGGATGTTTTATAGTTTTCTGAAAATCTAAAGACAAACAAAAAAGTGAAGAGGCTTTCTTTGAGCAACATCAGATTTGTCGAAGAAAAGAGAACTGCAGTAACTGTAACACTTTTTTTTTTTTCGAGACAAGAAACTTGAAGTTTGTTCAAACGAACAATAGAACAAAAAACTAACTGTTGCGAATAATTAGAGATAAAAGAAGACAGAAGGAAATAATGTTAAAAAAATATCAGTAATTTATTTTTTCTGATTTCTTTATTATCCTTGAATGAAGATAAATAATTATAAGGAAAATTGTTCTGGAGAGGGTCCCCGCTTTTCAACGAACTGTAAATTTCGATTGAAAATAACTTCGCTGAGGACTGAAAAGTGAAAACCGAAAAGATTATAATTTTAAAATCAATACTTGTGTAACTTATTATTAATTATATTTATTGCAAAATAAGCAAATAAATTTAAAAAATCTGTTAGATTCAGTCGAAAAAGAAAAATGTCACAACCTGAGAAATCAAATTTCTAGGTGTCATCTGCAATGATCCCTGAAAGGATTAATGAAATTTATATACCTAAATTAAATAAACTGAAATTAGCAAAGGAGTCTAAAAATATATCTCTATATTGTTATTGTTTCATATTTACATTCCTTCCTAAAAAAATAAGATTATTTTTAAGTGCTGCTTTCGTTAGCCTTTAAAACAGCAGGTATTATTATTACCACATCACTAATTTTCTCCGTTCTAAAAAAAATTAAAACACATTGTCTGTATGTTTTTTTTTTTAGTTTATTTTTGTTTCTAAGTTTTATTGTTCTTTTTTTTTTTTTCAAGCCTGCCATGCGATATAAACAACTAAAGTATCAAACTTAAAAAGGGTTGTAAAATAGATTTAAATTTTGAAAAATAAAATACTAACTTGAAGAACTTGTTTCAGTTGGTTTTTGTTTTGGTTCACTATTTTTCTTGCTTTTAGTTTGCGTGGTCTCTTTTTCTTTTCTTTTTTAAAAAAAAACTAAAAATACAAACCAGAACTTAGAATTTGCAGTCGTAAGCAATCGACAAGGACAAACTGTTTAGCTTAGCCAACCAAAAGACAGAGTGCCTGAGCGAACAAACCAAAAGCCAGCCAGTCATCAAATAAAAAATGTTTTTTTTTTTTTCCTTTAAAAAAACAAAACAACAAACTTTGCCAACGTGTTACCTGAGACTGGAGATGCCAGTCTGCTTTATCCGCCATTGCTGCAACGAGATTAAAATAGTCACGTGACTTCCTGTGAGATTTCCAGAAGTTGTTAATGGCGAACGGCGCAAAGTTTGGATGTACAATCTGTTGGATTTTAAAATTTACGCATTGACTTGTTTGGATTTGTTTTGTTACCCTGTATCTACTTAAACCATAGTTGAATTTGAGGGTTGCACGAACGGTATGAGATGTTGATTATTCTTTCTCTCTCTCTCTCTCTATATATATATATATATATATTTTTTTTAAAACAGTCTTTCTTTCACATTTAAAATTGATAAGGAAATAATTTTTTTTTAAAGAAAGCTATCATTTACTTTTTTGTGCGCAGTTTTAGTAAAATGTTTAATACCTAAAGACAATAATACACGAGTTAGTATATGAAAATACTTTAATTGTTAACATTTAGTTAAGGAGTTTAGCAAGAAAGTTTCTGTTTTTACATTGACCAAATAAAACTTATTCAAAAAAATAAATGGGCCTCTTTGAAAAAATTACGAAATCTTGATTGAAGATGTAGTAATTAGTTTTTAATTGCTTGTGTACGCTTGACAAGAAGAATTAAACAACTCTTAATTTTAAGAATGATTTGTAATCGTTTGAAATTTCATTTAACACTTTTTAGTTTTTTTTGGACAATGATTCTTTTAGTCTTGCTTGCTTGCGCGTTAAACTAGAAAATATGAAGATAAAATACCTTTGAATATTTAAAATCAAATCTGTTTATTATTTATTATAATGGGCTAAATTATAATCTGTAGTGCAACTAGGTAAATATTGTCATCTCGTTAAAGTTATCTAAAACTAGTTTAACTGTTTACATTATTGATTTTTCGGTACTTCGTTTTCTTTTATCAATTTTCCTTATCTGAGGTGTGCATGTTTTTGGAGAAAGTTCCTTGTGTAATCACTTGAAAAAAGTAATTTGCAGTATTTTACCAAAAAATTAAAATTCTTTACAAAATATTCGTAAAAATTCCTTTTAAAACACTCCGCTTTAAAAAAAAATTATCAAATTCAAAACATTAGCAATAATCTGAAATTTGCGACATTATTTTTTTAACATTGCATAAGGAAATGAATTGACTAACGAACCCAACAAAGAACACCACAGAATCTTTAAGAATATATTTTTTTGATAAACATTGTTTTTTCATAAAGAACTGAAGTAATTTAAAAAAAAAATTAAACTACGACTCAAGGCCATTTCACATGAATGGCCTTGTTAAGGGGCGATTTTCTTTTTACACATGAATAATTCAGAATATGAATCTTTCAAATTTGAGACTTGTCATCTAGGACTCTGAATAAGGAGCCCCGTTTCTTTTCAATGAAAAGAAACCGGGCTCCTTATTCAAAGAGTCCTAGCCTTGTTTTATTTTATTTTTTATTTTTAGCAGATTTCAAAATGTCACTCACTTTTGTTTTGAAGCAATAAATAAAAACAACATGGATCTAAAAACTAAATTTATGTC
This sequence comes from Acanthosepion pharaonis, assembly GCA_903632075.3. Lineage (NCBI taxonomy): Eukaryota > Metazoa > Mollusca > Cephalopoda > Sepiida > Sepiidae > Acanthosepion > Acanthosepion pharaonis. The sequence goes on along the minus strand of CAHIKZ030002998.1, from coordinate 2,265,050 downwards.
GGATTTTTTTTTTTTTTTTTAATGAGGCATCATTATTTACCTTTTCATTCGGGTCAGCAACACTCATCTCTTAACGTTTCAATCGTTGTATCTTCCGGCCTTCCTCAGGCGTCTACCGTTGTACACGCACACCGCAGATTCCTCGGAATTTTCAACTGAAACTTTTATTCAGTCCACTGTTCATATACTGCTTTCTATGCTTCGGTGATATTTCATATCGCTTATCTCTCGTCTATTTGCCTTTGTATCATTTGCCCATCTTTTCCAATGAACCAGCTTCAAAATAGCAAGAGAGGGTTACTGTGTGTACCTATAAGTTAACTGACACCTGAAGATCGAAACCTTTTTAGTTACACCAACCAGGATGAACATGCTGGTCCGAATAGAAAGGCATCATAATGGCTTGAATTCATTTTGGCATCGTAATTTTATTTTTAATAAACCAATAGCAAAAGAAAAAGACGAAATTTTCTTTATTTAATTTGCTTAATGTCTTACTCTTCTTACTCTTACTTAAAAAAAAAACACTTGGCAAAAAATAAAAAATACCCTCCTCCTTTCTTTTCTAAGCTTTTCACTGCAGCGTAACTTAGTTAAATTTACTTTTTATAAATTTAAAATGCTTCTTTTTTTTTCTTCTTTTTTTTTTTCAAAAAATGTTTTTTTGGAAGATTTTTTTTTTTAATTCAGTTGTAAATCAGCAGATAAAACGTTTGAAAAATACCAATAAAAACGATTTAAATTAAATGAAAATACCTTTTAACTTTCGAGATTATTACAAATCTCGATGTTTTTTTATTTTTTTGTTATTTCTCCTTCCTTTCTATCAGAACGATCACACCTTTTCTCACATTTTCCCATTTTCTGTCCATTTTCTTTTATATCATTTTGAAACGGAATCACACCAATTTAAATATACATTTATTTTAATGTTTTTTTATCTAATTTCAAGATATTGAATTAGAAACAAAAAAGTGTGCTTCATAATTTCCAGAATATGACAACAAATCTGAAGAAGGCTAAAAAAAGTTTTACAGCAGCGGAAATGTTTGATTTTTGTAACTTGTTTGATCAGTCTGCAATTCCTACATTTATTCTGTTTTACTTTCACTACTTGACAGACAAATGATTTGATTTTATTCTTTTAACGACATTTGTTTTTCTTTTCCTCCATCTTCAAGATAGTTAGTGCTGTGAAACATTGTCTAATCTGCTTGTTTTTAAAGCCCTCCTTCATAATTTCATTTTTGTTCATAGATGAGTGAACATGCTCAACCAAGTGAGATTTCAGTATCCAATAATTCCGATCCCTCGTCGGAATCAGATAGTATGGATTATCCAGGGAGTGACGTAGATAGTAATGGACTCAGCATCTCGGCGGATGAATTGGTAAGTTCTTTTTTTCTGATTGTAAAAAGTAATATGATGTCAAAGACCAACAGTGTTGTTGTTTTTTGTTTTACTAATATTCACCCAATACAAGGCCCAAAAGCCACTCAAGGTAGATGGTTACTGTGTGAACTTATAGCGTAGAAAAGGGCAAGTATTAGAGCTGAAGCAGACTTTAGAAGGAACCAGAGACCTAAATCCTAAACATGAAAACCAGGGATAAACCTCTACTCAAACATTATAAAACAGAAAAACACCAACTGAAATGTGGTATTCAGTGGAATTTTTAAATTACTACAATCTTTTTCAAAATTGTTCATATTCTTGGAAATAAAAACTAGTATTATTAAATATTTCTTCTTCTGTGAGACAATCTTTTAACATAGCCTGCTATATACAAAAGTGATATTTTAGTATCTTTAGGGATCCTAGTTTCAAGGTATGGTAAGTTATCAAATGTTTGGCATCCCATTTCATCCAGCAACACTCCTCCCCCTTCTCTTGGACATGAGTAGAGGCTCACGCCTTGTTTCTTGTTTAGGAAGGGGTTCCCGGTACTCTCTCTCTGGCCCCTGTACTAGTGTAGCTCTGTTTTTCCCGTGATGTGTGCAGTCTGTTGCATTGCCTCTTCATTCTGAGGGTACACAGTTGACAGTTCTCTAGTTGCTGTTTCCGATTGGTAGTTAGGAGCCCTAACTCTTGCGTAGCATCTTGAGCAACCGCTCTGATCAACAGTTGTATAATACCGGGGTGTTTGTAGTGCCATGTCGCGCATGGAAAGGTGTCCCTGCAGTCACCTCCGGTGGGCAACCCTGAGGCCACATTATGATGCAGGCTGTGCCAACTCCTCTCTGCCTATGTCACGGTCGATAACTGTCTGCTTCTTTTACTTCGGGCTTTCTCATCTTCCAACCATAATTCCACATGGTGACTTACAAAGACTGAAAAAGTAATCGTAAACCAGCTCCTCAAAAATCACCTAAACCCCTTAACATTTCATTCTCCAACATCCGTGGCATTAGAACAAACTTCTGCAGTATGGAATCTTTCCTCACTGCAAACTGCCCAGATATACTGGCTCTCTGTGAGACCAAACTTGTCTCGTCTATCCCCTCCTCTGATCTCTCAATCACAGGCTACCTTCCTCTCCTCAGAAAAGACTCTCTAACCCACATGCACAGCCTTGGTGTCTACATCAAGGACCATCTCCCTCTGGCCAGAGAGTTGTCTCTTGAATCGCCAGATCAGTCGTACATGTGTCTCCATCTATCTCTTCTCAATGCGGTAAGCTATCTCTTCTTCCTTTACCGCTCTCCATCCTCTCAAGACTGTGGGATACGCGATAGCATTTCGGACAGCATAGACAAGGCTCTCTCTCTCTCCACGTGTTTGCTCATATATTTGTGTTTGGCGACTTTAACGCCCATCATACCAAATGGCTTAAGGATGCTGCTACTGACCACGCAGGCATTCAAACACTTAATTTTTCAGTTTATCAATCCCTCACGCAGATAGTTAACTTCCCCACTCGTTTTGCCTTCAACCGGGAAGGTATGGCCTTTTTTCTCGATCTGTGTTTTACCTCCATCCCTGAGTCTTGTAGCATCACGCAACTCTGCCCTCTTGGTAACTCAGATCATGCTGTAGTATCTGTTAACATCTCCTTCAACTCCACTTCCTGCAAATAACCTCCTACCACTAGAACTTCGTTCTACTATCAACGAGCTGACTGGGACTCGTTCCATGATTTCCTCCTGGGATGATGTCTTTACGCTCCCCATCCAAGAATGTGCTTCTGAGGTCTCATCCTGGGTTAAAGCTGGAATCAACGCTTTCATCCCCTCAAGGAAATATAGGTTCTCCGCTGCTTGCTCAGCCGCCATTGCCAATAGGAACCACTTCTTTCACCTATTTCATAGCGACATGTTGGACTGCAATAGACGTCTCTTTGCTTCTGCCCGTAATGAGTGTAAGCGTGTCCTCAATGATGCTAAGTCACTATTTGCTGCTCGGATGAAGGAGTGTATTGCATCTCACAAATTTGGCTCCAAAGATTATTGGCGTCTCTGCAAGAGCGTATTGAACAATTGCAAACCCTCTATACCCCCTTTTTTCAACCAGTTCGAAGTCCTGACCTCCCCTGCCGACAAGGCTGAATGCTTTGCTCGGAGATTTTCATTCAACTCAATGCTCAACTCTTCCGGTGTACCCATACCCGACTTCCCTCTTAGAACTGAGGCCCTATTGAGTGGGTTACACATAACCCTGTCTTTGATATTGGGCATTATCTCCAATTTAGATCCCCAACAAGGCTAGTGGTGGGGATGGGATACCAGCCATTGTCTTGAAGAAATGCACCTGAACTGGTGCCCGCCCTCTCTAAACTATATAACTACTGCCTCAAGGAATCTTGTTTTCCTGACTGCTGGAAGTCCTCTTCAATTGTTCCTGTCTTCCCTCTGACCCTTCTAATTACCGTCCTATCAGTCTCCTACCCCTATTCAGCAAAGTCTTCAAAGCCCTAATCAATACCGAAGTGGTTAACCACCTTACATCCCATGATCTGCTCTCAGACAAGCAATATGGCTTCCGCTTTGCCCAATCTACAGCTGATGTGCTTATGGCCATCACTGAAACTGTCTACCAAGCTCTTCAAAATAACGGAAGCTTGTGCCATGGACCTAGACATCTCCAAAGCATTTGATAGGGTTTGGCATACTGGCCTTTTTCGCAAGCTCCAGGGTTATGGCATTTCGGGTCGATTGTTTGACCTAATACAATCATTCCTGTCAAACTGTGAATTGAAGGTCGTTCTCAATGGATTCTCCTCCAGTTCCTATCCCACGAACGCAGGTGTCCCTCAAGGCTCCATCCTAGGCCCCACTCTATTCCTTATCTACATAAATGACCTTCCTGATGCCATAAATTCCCAAGTTGGCATCTACGCGGATGACACCACAATTTACTCCTGCCTCAAAAACAAATCTAGTGTCGCTGACAAAACTAACCTGGCCGTGCGTCTCAAAAAGGACCTCCAATTGGTTGTGAACTGGGGCAGGAATTGACTGGTCAACTTTAATGCCTCCAAAATAAAACTGCTCTCTATTAATCACCACAGAGATCCTTCCCTGCCCTCCATTAGAAGGTCTGACGCTCAACTTCACGAGAGCACCTCTCGGCGGCTGCTTGGTCTCACGTTGACTGCTCACCTGAGATGGAACAAATACATTGAGTCAATTGCTTCATCCACCACAAGAAAAGTTGGCTCCCTGTGCCGTGCCAGGAAATTTTTCTCCACGGAATCGATCCTTCAGATCTACAAATCAACAATTCACCTTTGCATGGAGTATTGCTGTCATATATGGTCTGGAGCCCCTTCTGTTTGCCTCGGGGTTCTTGATAAGCTCCAGAGGCAGATATGCAATATAATTGGCTCTGTTCTGGCATCTTGTCTACAGTCGCTCTCTTACAGACGCACAGTCGCCTCTCTCTGTCTTTTTTACAAATACTTTCATGGTAATTGCTCCGAGGAGCTGCATTTGCTGGTTCCCAGACTTCATAAATTCAAGTGCCCTACGAGGCTGGCATCCTGCTCTCACCTCTCTTCTACTCCAATAGCTTCATGTCTTGCATCTCTTGCCTGTGGAACTCCCTTCCCTATTCCAGTTTCCCTGAGAGCTATAATCTCCAACTATTCAAATGTAATGTCAATCGACATCTCCAGTTGCCTTGATCTATCCACTATCCTTCTCCTCATCCTTTCCTCTATCATTCCTATCTGATCTTGCTCCATATCTTCTGTAACACCTTGCATCCTAGTGGCTTCCCGCCTTGCTTGGAGTGAAACACTAAAAAAAAAAAAAAAAAAATCCAGCCACATTTTGAGAAATTATGGCCTGGTTCAAAGTTGTATTTTTTGTCATCAACATTTAATTTAAAAAGTAGTTTAGTTTTCTCAATATGAAATTTTTCAATAACATTTTGAAGTTTTATAAAATACACACTTCCAAAATTTTGTCTTGATTTTTTGACATAAGGCTATTTTTATAGTAGAAACACCACATGTATATTGGATAAAAGGCAAAAAATTGGCCAACTTCCTTGATACTTTTGGCATACAATAGGTATCATGGCTTAACATTGACTCTATCCTTTTTAGTGCAATAGGAAGGTGTTCTCTAGAGGAATGGATCTCCTGAATCTGAGTCTTATACTTATATCCCCAGCTACAAAAAAATGACCAGGAGGGTTCTAACATAATAATGTCAGATAAGTGATCTAAAATTATATTATATATTTTTATTCCGTTTTTTTTTTTTTTTTTTTTTGCTTATTTGTGTTTAAAAAAAAATATTTTTATATCAGCTAGAAAAACTATCTTTATTGTATTGATTTATTGTTGTTTTCTCATTTTGCTAGATCCATCTTCGTCTTACTCAGCCCTTGACACTTAGCTGAGACAACAAGATCTGAAAGTTTCTCGTTTCATATCTCTCCCATATTTGTGTTGTTTTTCTCTCATCCAGAATTCCTACAGCTTTACAATGATAACTGAAAATGGTTATTGTCTTTGTTGGCATTTTCCCAAAATATAAAAATCTCCCAAATTTCTAACAAATGCCCAAAACCAGACTTGTTTTAAATTGATCCACATAAGTAAACATGAATGATTTTAGTAATATCTGATGTATCATCCAACAATTTTTTAACATTCCCTGCATAAACAGAGGAAGGGAAACCTCTTACATACCATAAAATACAGTATCTGTTAGCCCATATTCAGAAATAACATTATCATAATTTCTCTCTAAAGCCAATTCTATTGTCGACTGGTTCCAAAAGTATTTTTACCCTTTTATTTTTATCCACCTACTATCATTGTTTGAGAGGGATGGAGTAAATAATGGCTAACATTGAACCCTCCAGTTTTTGACCAAACTATCAGATTTCATTCTCCCCACTCTTAGACTGGGGTTCATTATTAAGGATTCGCTTTTCTTACCTTTCAAGAAAAGATTAAAGCTATAAAGCACTGATCAGTTTGTCACCTTCAGAAGCAAATAACATTGACTTTTAGTTGGGAGAAAGTCTCATTCATTATTGTTTGTATTTTAAAAACCATTAAATATATTTGTCTACTTACATTTATTACTTATATTAATTTCCTTTTTTAAGATTAATGCAGTAAAACAAGGCAAAATCTTTTTCATTGTTGTTGTAGACAACAGAGAGAGTTGTTCCGCCTGAGAATGGTGCCTCTGCTGCAATATCAGAATTGTCAGGGGAAAGAAGAATTGAAGAAATCACCTTTTCTGCACAAGTTTCTTATTCTATTGCAACAGGAAGAATGAGTTCAGTAGGTACCTATGCCCCCTTTCTGTGTGTGTATGTGTGATGGTGGTGGTGGGGAGTATCTGTGGAAGAGAGATGTACTTGTGGTAATGCTGCATTTCTACATTCTTCAAATATAAAACATGTGCATAAACCTTACATTCAAACAACACCATCTATTCAAGGCACAGGAAATATTATGCTGGCCTTTTAAACTGTCAATAATTTCATTAAGTCTTGTGTATTATTTGGTTTCCTCCAATCAAAACTGTGTGATGTCAGTTTTCTTACAAAAGTCATCAGTGATCTTCACAGATGACATGATACATATGATATCAATGGTGATCTTTTCAGTAATATTTGGAAGCATCAAATATCTTGTAATGGGATTACAAAATGGCCTGGCAATATTTATTTAAATTCTTAGTTCTTGAGCATTTCTTCTACTCTCCTCCCTCCACCTCGCTCCTTGGAAAAGTACAGGGTGCAATGAGTAAATTGTTGCCATTTTATATTTTTAATTTTGTGCAGGGACATTGTTTTTGTGTTGACTGCACAGTATAGTAGGGTCAATTGGGTACTGTCTGTGAGAAAAAGAGCACCATGACGCAATTTACTCCGCCAGAACTTTAGAAATGGCATGCTGTACAGCTTAGCATTCGCACTAGAAACTCCAATACAAACATTTCAGAGTATTTGGGTGTCAGTTCGAGAACAGTGCAGAGGATTTGGAAAGAGTTGAATGAGTCTAGTGGTGATTATGAAGGTGTTTGGATTGATCACTAGTGATGATGTGATGCCTCCCTCTTCCCACAGGGCCTCAGACTCCACATAGAAGCTTACATCAAGTGCCTTTAAGAGGTAGTGTTGTCCTGGGTCAAGAGGGTGGCTGCTGGAAAATCTTATATCTGGCAATGGGACTCTGCACCAAGCTGGGGAATCCAGTCATGGCTGTCAGACAATTTCTGTGACCACATCACTCCTTACATCTGGCCACCTAACTCCCCTGACTGCAACCCCCTTGATTATTGTGTAGGGTGCAGTTGAGCAAGAAACCAACAAAATTCCTTGTAACACCAAAGATGACCTGAAGGCAAGGATTATGGCAGCATTCACCAACATAAACAAGGAGACCATCCAGAAGAGTTACAGGAGATTCCAAAGTCATCTGGAGGCCATGGTTGAAGCCAATGGTGATTTTATTGAATAAATTTACTCTTCAGTATTTCAAGATATTTTTGTGTAATTTTAGTAAATATATCTCTTAAAATGAGATGTCAGTGTTATTTTCATTTGTGCATAATTTAAATGACAATTTATCTATCGCACCCTGTATAAACTTGAAAACTTAAGTCCATGAACACTGACAATGGGTTTTCACTGTTTCAAGCCTTGACTGTTAAGAAAGCTTAATTCATTAAGAACTTTAAAAGGGGAGAAGTTCAATTGAGTGCTCATCAAAACAGCTGCTCAGTAAATTTCTCATATTAAAGGTGAAGATCTTTCTGCTTATCTTTTTTTATTTTTACTTCTGTCTAGTGTTTATAAATAATAATGATTTTTTTTTTATTATACTATTCTTAATCCATATGAATATCAGTGTGACAAAAAGTTGTCTTTGTGAAGAAAAATATCCTAGTTTTAAGTTTATAGAGTGATAACAAAAGAACAGGCTTGTTAGATTAAACAATATTTTGCTATCTAAAGAACTTGCTCTAAAGATTTAGACTAGAGAATGCAAATGGATTAGTTTAACATCCTCCCACCTTGACACGCTTATGAGTTGGGAGGGGGGAGTGAATAACCCATAGTTGGCAACATGTTCCAAGCTGTCACTATTCCTCTATTTGTGGTGGATCCGTTACCAGTTATTCACTGGTTACAAAACTGTTATGAGATAATTAGAGCCAATATGCAGAAGTACAAGTATGCTTGCAAATGTCAAAACAAATTTATGGATACTGCTTTTTAAAATTGTTTGTCAATAAAATAAATATTTCTCCATCTTAGGCTGTTCTTAAAAAATATATATTACTGAAAAAGACAAACTTTTTCACTTCACTTTTTTTTTTTTTTTTTTTTTTTTTTTTTGTAGCTAAATTATCAGCTTTGAATTTCAGGCAAGCAAAAATGGTAATGGATATATTTAGACAAATGCAAAAAGTTGGTATTTTTTTTTTGTTTTTAAGATTTCTTTTGCTTCATTTTATTTTTTGCTATTATTCAGATAACAGATGAAAGTATATTAACTGATGAATTTTCACCTGCTTTCTCTTGGGTGCAGTCTGATGAAAGCCATGAATCGGATGTTATAGTCGTGTCTTCTGAGGCTGAGTCAACAGTGCTCCAACCAGGAGAGGTTTCTTTGGAGACTGTGCCAGCAGAAGTTGAGCAAAGTGGGGTGTCTTCCGAAGCAGAGTCAGCAGTGGTCCAACCAGGGGAAGTGTCTTCCGAGGCAGTGTCAGCAGTGGTCCAACCAGGGGAAGTGTCTTCCGAGGCAGTGTCAGCAGTGGTCCAGCCAAGGGAGGTGTCTTCCGAGGCCGAGTCAGCAGTGGTCCAGCCAAGGGAGGTGTCTTCCGAGGCCGAGTCAGCAGTGGTCCAGCCAAGGGAGGTGTCTTCCGAGGCCGAGTCAGCACTGGTCCAACCAAGAGTAGTTTCTTCAGAGACTGAGCCACCAGTGCAGCAAGCAGTCTCTCTCTCAAGCGAGATTGCAGCAGATGTAATCCCATCTCCAAAACGCCGAAGAGTCTTTTCTCCGAAAGGTGCAAAAACTGTAGATGATGACGATGTAAGTGTAGCATTCCCAGTTGATTTTTTTTATTTTAAGTTATTGTTATTTAATCACATTAACTCTAAAGAGCTCTTTGAATGGACTTCAAAACTGTTTGAATCATAAAAATATCCCCAGTGGTCCAAAAGTTATGAGAATTTAAAACCCCAGAATTTTGGTGTTCAAAATTGGTATCATTTTGGACAAAAATTACTTGAAAGCACAAGAAGAAATTTAATCATTTTTTCACTGCTTCTTTATTTTTGGAGTAATTTTGATAAATGTTGGCAATCTTATGTAAAATTGTATGTTCTTTCTGATTCTGCACTCAAATTGTACATATCTCTATTGTGTAACCCAGGTACAGATATTGTTTTTTTGTTTTGTTTCATTTTTTTAAGTTTACCACAAGAATATTCAAATTTTTCATTTAAATACTGCATGTATACACATATAGTATTAATTTAAATAAGATCAATTTGAACATAAAAAGACCTTTTTAAATACCTGCAAGTAATAGAATACCTCTTTATTTTCAGGATGAAGAGAAATCACTTGCAATAGATATTCACTATTAATCTTCAAATAAAAGGGAAAACATTTATAAAAAAGAATACATACGTAAAATGATAAAATGCATCATAAAATTACATTCTTTTGTAGCCGTAAGAATTTGTTTCAAGGCTCGTTCACTATGTCAAAATTCATTCAGTGTACAAAGAAATTACAATTTCAGTATATATTTTATTCATTCAAAAATATATAGCAGAAAACTTTTCATAAGTCTTGAATGTTTTCATAACATGGAATTTTCTATAATCTCCCATAACTTAAGTATTCTGGGACCAAACCAATTTCAAAATAAATTCTATCTTCTTGACATTTTGCACATCATCTCTGTCCAGCCAAAAATATATTCCTTTTCTTTCCATAAATGCTTTTCACAGATCTTTTCTTTCTGTCTTCATGAGTCTATGAAGGATATTGGATGACATACCATGCAACCATTTTACCATACTGGGACTGTTACATTTCAGTCATTGAATTGGTGATGCATTGAAGTGCTTGATTGCCTTCAGTGACTATGGTCCAGGTCACCGAAATGGTGCTCACATCCCAAATTTGTTGTAACAATAATTAATATGTTAACAATGTTTTTACTGTTTCTAGATTTCTATTAATAGATTTATTTTCAATATCAATATTAGCATATCTTTTTACCTTGTCCATTCAAGTTCTTTGTCTAGAGAGGGTCTTCTGCTGATTTTGCCTCCTGGAAGAAATTCAACAAGTTGTTTGGTTATCATTCTCTTCATTGTGGATATAACAATCTTCATACAAGAAAGCAAATCATTTTTCTTGTCTTCCTGAACACTGAAAAGGCATTTTGCCGTGCCAGTCCTGTTTGCTATGTTCAAAATAATTTCCTCCTCTGTATTGAGAGTAATGGAAGAGTCTTGTTCTAGATGTTCCAAAAATTTGTGGATACTTTGGATATTAATATAAAGTTCAAGGTATGATATAATTGATTCGGTAATTAAATTCCAGTAAAGTACAGCTATTTTCAAATAAATCAGTGCAAAAACATTGCATTGTCCTGGGTATAACAATAAACTGCATCCAGCAGCAAGGCCTCTGATTGGGAGATTTTGAGGGGCATAGAACCACCTCTTAAATGCTGCTGTTTCCAGGTCCACCATGACCTAGGGTGGTAGCACCTGTTGGGGTCCCAGCTATGGGTAAATAGCTACCACCTTTCCCCAAACGGGATTCTGAATACTACGAAGGTGTAAAGATGTGTTTCTATAGGAAAAATACCAACAATACAAATTGGAATAATTAAAATGCACATTCACGAAAACCAATTCACAAAAACTACAAATTTCCCTCAATGGGACCACCTGTTTTTCATGGGTCACGACTTGTGATGCCCAGAGATGGGGTCCTGGTGACTGAATGATTCCTGATTTGGTATAAAATGACTAGGAGTTTCCACAACATGTCACTTTGGTTCCTACCTGAGATAGACTGGTAGATGGAATAGCCCAATCTATTCCAATCGGCTAGTCATATAGTGGCAAGGGCTAGTTGGGACGAAAGATAATGGCTCTGACACAGCTGCAAATCTTTACACCATACTATACTTGGGTAGATATGGTGGGGGGAATGTGGATGCTTGAATCCAATTTCATCACGACTATACCAGCAGATCAGGGTGAATGGGATTAGTCTCCACCAACTCGGAGGCAGGTAGGGAACACAGACAGTAAATATAAAAATGTGTGGCTACACCACCAATTGCTTAATTCATTTGAGTGTTAAAATGCCCAGAACTGTCACTCTGCTCACCAGAAGAAATTAAAAATGATGACACCCTAAAAAAGCAAGAAGTAACAGATGTTAAAAGAATTCAAATAAGAAATAACACATCAATAAATACAAACACTTACATTTTGACATTCAACAAACCTACTCTACCAAAAGAAATAAAGATAAGATACTCAATAGCCAAGGCAGTGCCATACATTCCTAATCCCCATGGATGTCACAAATGTCAAAAATTTGGTCATCTACAAAATCAGTGTACAAGAGCATCAGTCTGTTGAAGGTTGTGGGGAATTTGAGTTCGATCAAGAAGAGTCACCCTGTGAAAGGCTTCCTTTAAGTCCAAACTGTAAAAAAAATCACTGAGCAGACTCTAAAGAGTATAACATCTTGGAAAGGGAAATAATAAGAATAAAATACCTGCAAAACATCTTGTTCCAAGAAACCAGAAAACAGGCTGAATGTTATTCACTTCCAACATCCTATGTAAATATTGCTAAAATATCAAATCATCAAAATGACATCAAGAGAACAATGCAATAAGAAGCCAAGGCCTTACAACTCTAATAAATGAATTAAAAAGTCTTATAGATCTGCTAAAATGTACTATATCACACATAAACCAAACTTCCATAGTCAAAACAAATCTTATCCCATCAACTTCAAACAAAAAAAGAATCTATAGGTACAAGACAATTAACTCCAAAAATCCCAATCCAAAGTACAAAAATCCTTCAAGAAATAGAACCCTCTCAACTTCTCCCAAGAGAATCAAAATGTGCATAAAAAAAATAACACAACCCAGTACATCATTGAAGAACCAAGAGAAACACAGATGAACAAAACTCTATCCCATCTCAAACAAGGGAATGGTCATCATCCAGACAAAGATTGTCAAAAGAACCAAATGGAAAAACTAAAGAAACAAGATCAAACAAGCAGAAACAAAAGACCTTCAAAGAACAAAACATGACAAGAAACAAAGCACTTATAGACCTGAGATCATAGAAATTATGGACATTTCACCCACTAAACATAAACCGGGCAAGCAAAAACTCATAACCCACTAATACATCAACATGATGCAAAAAATTATTCATTGGAATTGTCAAGGCAAAATTCAAACTTAATGAACTACTCCTATTCATAACTAATCAACTCCCACTGTCATTTATCTTCAAGAAACTGTCCTAAAATCTAATAAAAAAAGAAAAAAAAAATCTAATGTAAAAATCTTACTAATTACCCTAAGATTAATTCTGACTTATCCGATTACATGAAAGAAATCCATAACATTCTACAAGCTTACCCAAATCATAAGCATATATACATTAATGGCTCTAAAATCTTGGACAGTTGGATGCTCTGCTATCCTTAACAACATATCAAGGTAAAAAAGATTGCCTGACAAAGCCTCAATCTTTAGTGCAGAAGACTCAGCCATACACTTGGCTTTAGATATTATAGCATTCAGTAGGTCAGATAGATTCATCATCTTCTCAGATTCACTATCCGTACTCACAGCTCTGAAGAATAAAAACCTGGGAAACCCCCTTAATAAATAAATAAATTATTAAATAGGATTGACTCTATTTATAAGGAAAAAAGATGCTGTAATAGTTCTAGGCTGGATACTGAGTCATATTGGCATACAAGTAAATGGAAAAGCTGACAAAATGGCAAAGGAATTGCTGATCATGGCTCTCTCAAATATAAAGGTGCCGCACACCAACTTCCAACCCACCATTAACAGGACCATTAAAATGGCAGCAATTATGGAACAACTGTGAAAACAATAAAACTCTCAACATCCAGCCAATCATAAGTGAAAGACAGTCAAGTTACAGAAAGGTAAGGTGGTTCTAGCCAGATTCCGTATAGGACACACATATATAACCCACCAACATCTACTAAAAAATGAGGAATCACCAATATGTGTACTATGCTAAGAACCATATACCATTAAACACATTCTACTAAATTGCCATAACTTCCAGCAAACCAAAACAAACTCTACAAATCAGATAACTTAAAGGATCTATTTGAAAATACAATTTTTGGATTCAAGTAACATCATAAATTTCTTTAAAGTAATTGGGCTCTACAAGTGGAAAAAAATTTTTTTAAAAAACTGTATACCAAACCTGCTTGCTTACATTGTTTTGTAACCAATTTTTGAAGGAAAAATTATTTCCTGCAATACTCTTGACAAAATCCCCCTTTGCAAAATGTATCAAGTAAACCTGATTTACAAAATGATCCCTTACAAAGAATATGTACTCTATTCATATGAACATATCTGAAAATTGTTGTCAGCATTATGTAATCCTTTGAGGTTGATATGTTGTTAATCTAAATAAACCACACCAAAGCAAAATATTGCAATATTGTGGCAATAATTTCTGACATCAAATCTGCTTTAACTGCTTTTAACTTGAGGTTTGGATTTGGTACCATTTCCAAGACTTCAATGAAGTGATTTTGATGAAGAAAAATTTCAGCTGATATCTGAAAAAGTGCATTGAACCTATTGTCTCTTTTCCCATTACAGATTTTATAGAATTTTCTTGACACAAATCTTCCCATAAATCTCTGATTCCATAATGATCTCCAGCCTTGTGCCACATTCGATCCCCGTGGGTGGATTGATAAATACCATAATGATCTCCAGCCGGGTCAAGCACATCGGATGTTCTTACTACTCTCTCTAGTAGAGTTCTTGGAGATCTCCACAAGTGGAAAATTGAAATAGTCTTGCCCAAGTTGACTATACTTGCCCACAAGTATTTTCTCGTGCTACCAAAGGTAGCATATGTATAGAATCCCAAAGTACATGTGCCATGCAGTGGAAACTCAGGATAGGACTTGGATCCATATTTTCATCCATATCATTCAGCATCTCTTCTCTACATTCTAATAGAAGTTGGCTTGCTTTCTTCTCATTACTTGCTGTATCACTCAAAGAAAATGCGAATTTTTTCAATGTTGATTTCACATATTCTTCTGAATTGGTGGTTTTGTTTTTGCTATATATATATATTAACGAGTTCTGTAAGTTTTTTTTTTTTTTTTTTTTTGCATTGTGAATTTCATTTGCTGTTTCTCCGGAAACCCTGTCAAACCCTAAACTGATTATTTTACCAGAGGACAGTGTGACTGAGGTGTCAACAATCTTTTGTTTGCGTCTTGTGGTACCATCTCTGTTTAATACCCAATGATTTGATTCAGTCATCTTATCAGATATAAAACTTTTGGCAAGAAAATGGCCCTCATCTACAATGTTCTGGACAGTTGTACTGCTCGGTAGATCTTTGTTTTAAGTTCTTTAGCAAAGAGACACTTTCATACACTCATTATCACTTGAGATGCCATTAGTGTAGCAACCTCTAGTCCAGACAACTCAATTACACACATTCTTAAATTATTGTGAAACTTCTTTTTCTTTCGTCTTCACCATTCTTGCCAATTTGAGCTGACAACTTTTTCATTTTTTGCTTCTAATACTGAATACATGACTAAATTCAGAAATACCAGCTAACAAGATACACTTAATGGTGCCCTGTAAGATAATCCAATGGTTGAAACTTGGAGAATTAAACCTAATGTTATTTATCTACACTTTCAACTGAATCTGATCATTATAACTTTACATTAGCTACCCCCAAAAAATGTATTTTAAAAAAAAAATGAAAATTCTGTTTTGAAACTTTTATTTTAATTCCAAGTTAATAGATTAAATGTAATGTTTGCATTAAGCAAAATACTTTGCTGTATTTCAAACCAAATTTAAATTGATTGGAATTTTTTTTTTTTAAGTCACTAAAATCGGGCATATTGATAAATCTGTCAACACACCTTAATTCTGTATAGTAAAAACAAATCTTTCAAAAATAAAATATAATTTCCTGAAACTTTATTTGAGGAAGATTAGCTGATTTAAGATGTAATTAATCTGAATTAAAATAAATATTACTTACTTTTAAAATATTGCAGAAAAGCATTTTTTTTTAACACCTATGTTGCGTTTTTATGAGGTGTTGACAGAATTATAAATAACTTGATGTTTGGCATTTTAAGTAAAGAGTACATAATTAAAAATTACTTAAAGGATACAACATGAGCACCTTTTTTTTTTTTTTATCTTTTTTTTTTACATAAATTTTTTAACCTTAATAATCTTAAAAATTTTTAACCTTAGTAATCTTAAAAATTTAGGAAAAGATTCTAAATAATTTAATATTGCATTTTAGGTACTTTGATTTTATAGTTACCAACCTTATTTTCTGATAATGTTGTTTATGGACATCTGTATTTACAAAAATCTGCTCATTGATACAAACAAAAAAAATTCAAAATTCTTAAAATACTGGGGGTCATTTAATTGTAGTTAGCTTTTCCATTTATGATTAGAAAAAGTACTTTTTACTTAATAACAATATCACCTAACCACTACAAATTAATTTAGAATTTTAAATGATTTAACACTTAATAAATTATTATAAAAAAAATGATAACAATCCTTGTAAAATTCATTATTTATCAAAATAAAACCTTAGTTTTATTGATTTTTTTTTTTTATGATTCCTAGCAAATTTTCTGTAATTGGGTGTCCAGTTTAACAAAAAAAATTTGATAATTTAAATTTTCCAAGGACTTGTTCTTATGACTAATATAGGCATTAAGCACTACAAAAATGAGTTTCTCAAAATTTCATAAAATTAAATAAGTGGGGGATAACAGGTGTATAGAAAAAGAATTTACCAATATTTCCTAAAAAAGAAATGTTTCTAAAATAATTTTATTCATTTGTGAATAAGTCATGAAAGTTTCATTAAAATCTGACAATTGTCTGATTTTTGCAAGAATTTTCAAATCAATGTGTTTTGCACTGCAAAAAGACATTCAAATATTCCATACAATTATAGTCAACTGATGATGCAAGAAAAACAAAAATTTAAGTAAAATTTTGACAGTTCTAAAAAGGATAAAAAATATAATTTAATAATCAGAATAATCCTTGAGTCTTTTCCTCTTAATAAACAAAGATTTTGACAAAAAATTTTTATTGATTTATTCATTTAAACAGAATTGTTCCATTTGTTTTGAGTCTTGGACAACATCCGGCAACCACAGACCTGCTTCTCTAAAATGTGGACATCTTTTTGGCTCCATGTAAGTATTTATTTTTTGTAGCATAATGCTATATGATGAAGTCTTTGTGTTAAAAACCTGTTAATCATTAAGGGAAGAGTGGGTAGTGTGTACTGCAGTAAACATATTTTGGGGAATTAGTATATGTTTGGTTTCCTTGTGTCTCGCTGTTTCATGTGCCTATTTACATTTGCTGTTTTTTGGGGGGGGGGCTTAAATTGAAAGTCATATTTCCATGGTGGCAAGGTATTATTTTAAAATATTCTCTTTTCACTGACCTGAAGTCGGGCGTTTTTTTTTTTTGTTTTTTTTTTAAAGGAGAAATACTAAAGTCTTTTCATCGTCCTTTTTATGGGTCCTGGTTGCAAATGATCAGAAAAAGAATGTGTAAAATTCTGTTGAAACCTTGTACTTGTTATTTTTTCCAAAAAATTCAAAACTGAAATAATGAAAAAACTCTAAATTTGTGGAATTTTTCTCAAGTAAATGTAAAGATAATGGTTAAAACTAATGTCAAGCAAGTGAGAGTGGAGGTGATTGTCAACTTCAATTATTTAAATTTAGCTGTTTATATAAAAATCTTGAAAAAAAATCACCTTTTTAAAAATGTTTCATGATTTTTACACAAGACTTATACATTTTATTCATTAGACAAAATTGGGACTTTTTGATAGCATCTAATGTTTAACTAGTATTGGTCTTTGAGAAAAACTGCAAATATACATACTTGTCTAACAAATACATTTATTTATATATATATATATATATATATATATATATATATATATATATATATATGTGTGTGTGTGTGTGTGTTACAGATACATTCTTTATATTCATGAACACATTTCTGAAGATGGCTTTAATTATGCTGAAACATCTTTGTGTAATTAGGTAGGTGGTACTTTAGAATCCATTTCATAATTATTTAAAAAAAATATAATTTTTTTAAGATATCAGAACAACACTTAAGACAAATGTTTTCATAGAAATTCCTCTAGCAACTTTACATTGTGTGTGTGACCTGATTCTGCAGAAAAAAAATGACTTGTATTTTATATGAATATTAATTTCATTCAACTATGGTTTTTTTTTCTCTTTGTTTTAACTCCTAAATGAACAAAATAAAAAAAAACAAAAAACATTTGGTATCTTTCTAGAAAAGATTTCATACACACATATATATGATCTGTCCCTTAGCAGTCAATGTATAATATTGTATACTAAGCTAGCATACATTCTGATAACTATGTAAAATTTTACTCTGGTTCCACTGAAAATCCTTAGAAATTCTGTTTCTACCATCATCGAATGACTTTAGGTAATATAAAATATATAAATAATATATATTTTTCAATATATAAAATACAAAAACAGCACTGCTCTCTCCAAATATTTCTGGAAATTAAAGAATGATGGTAATTCACTTTTTATCAACTGGGATATCAAAGAGCTAAATCTTACAACAGGAAATGAAATAAATGTTACTTATGTCTTGTTGAAAAATTGGTTATCTTAAAACACTTAAATAACCCTAGCTTATTAAACAAGAGAAATGGTTACATGTAGGCATAAAAACAAATATCTGCTTAAATACATTCATCCAGATTAATTTTTAATATAAATTACGGTTTATTTTTTATGTAAATTACAGTTTTTTTTTTTTATATAAAAAAGAACAAGTAAACTTCCATTAATATAAAAAATGAATATTCACAACATTAAAATAAATTTTATATATATATATATATATATATATATATACACACACACACACACACTGTTTATTTTAAATGCTAAATATAATTTTTAAATGATTTATAATTTTTTGGCCTGCTGCCTTCACTTTCACACCCATGCCTTTGAGAAAAGTATGAATCAATCTCTTCTTTACACCCCATTCTCTAGCTTTGAAAGTTAAATAGAGTAGTTTGGGCATTCAAACTTTGAGTGAAAGAGCTAGTCTAGGAAAAATGTGACTTTGAATTAAGAAAAAAAAAAAAAAAAAGCCATAGAAGTAAAAAAAACAATGGCAAACCACTCTATCTTTCCTAACATGTCATGTTAGTTCATAGATAATAAAGAAAGGGAATCTGTGAAGAGCTATGATTGTTCGTGTCCTGAAAGGATATGGCATTTAGAAAAAAAAAAGTTCAGCTGTAATAATGCTAGAGATACATGTATATTGTTTGCTTATTAGCAATCTTTGCAAATGCTTGTCTAATTGCAACTGTCATCATTGCTATATCAAAGATGTGTTTATGGAAGTTAATCCAATCAATAAATAAGATGGTTAATCCAATCAATAAATAAGATGGTTAATCCAATCAATAAATAAGATGGTTAAGAAAATGACATAATAAATAAGAAGAATAATAGTTTCTATTAAAGGGAATTTTCTTTGCTTATGTAGCAGATAAAAACTATTATCAAAAAAAAAAAAAACTTTCATTTATATTCTCATTACAACTGGGTGTGTCTTTTTGAAAATTTCTTCTTTTTTTATTTTCAGGTGTATTGAAAAATGGTTAAAAGGTCGAGGAGAAAAATGTCCACAGTGCAATGCTAAAGCAAAAAGGGCAGACATCCGAATAATTTTTACCCGAAACATCAAGGTATTTTTTTTTTTTTTTTTTTTTATCTAGTGTGTATAGATAAACTTGTATGCTGTTATTGTAATGGTTATCAGCACAGAATATGGAATCCATCAAGACCTGGTTTAGTCTGTTGCCCTCAATTTGTGCTTATACCCGTGGGGAAGGCATGAATCCATTTCTCCAACCTCCAACTATAAGTTAAATAGTATTTTACACTTTTTATACTGGGTCAAGCAATAGCTTGTCCATTTCTAGATATTCCTAATAGTGTCATCTTAATTGATTGGCAACCATCTACATCCTAAGATAATGGTAGTTTAGTGTGTTGGCTACTTCAAAAATAAATGTGTAAGGTTTCTTACAAGAACATTTTACAATAGATGAAATAACGGTAGGGAAAAGGTACATGCACAAAATAACAGACTCATTGATTTGTAATGCAAGATAATGTTTATTCAACAAAACAACAAAAGGTTTAAGAGTTTCTTTTTTCCAGAAGTAAATTGCATACACAAGAAAAATTGTTAATGAATGTATTTGAGTGTGACTTGTCTGTGTGGGTGTGTTTGTGTGTGAAGTATCTACAGTCCTTTTTACTTCAGTATGATAAGTTGATAGCACACACTTTGATAGGAGGAAAAACAGGAAGAGTGTTACTTTAAGCTTTCGCATTGTTTTTATACCCTTGGGGCTGCTGCTGATACTATGTTTATTAAGGCACTACAGTAGCATCCTGATTGGGTCCTGCCAAGAGCAACATCAAGAATGACTCAGCAGTCCAATTCTTGAATGGTCATCTCATCCACAGGTGATACATGTAAAACTCATGCTTAAAGCATGAATTTGATTTTGTCATCTTTGTGTTTTGTTTTGTCTTCTATCCTCTGTCTCTTGATTACATTTGCCTTCACCTCACTTGATGCTTTCTTGAATGACCTGTCATTGGTTGTTGCAATTGCCTGCAAGTTGATTTCTGTTATCTGGATCAAATTCTGAATTTCAAGTCTCACTTGTAGACATCCTTAAATTGTAAAGCAGGGCAGCCTACTGAATGTTGTCCTCTGATTAGCTCCCTTTTATATGTGACCATCTTTCATTCATTGACTATCACAGATGTCATTGTTAATACAGTATGTCTTGACAACAATAAGATGTTGATGATGTATTTAAATACCACAATGATACACACGGCCAAATGTGGTTAAAGCACATAATCTAGTCATGTGACTTGTGTACACTTTAGAAGTATGTGCTTGACCATGAAATGCATCTACAGTAGCCTTTGGTTAGTTACTGTTGAAAGAATCCTGCTTGCATTTGTTTGGTTGTTGCCACCTTAATGAGACCCGCTGCACAACAGCACATTGGATTGAACATTGCAGCTGAAGATGGATAACTTGAAATTAAAAAAAATATTGCCAGTTATTTCATGTCAAATCAAAAGGTCTGACCATCACCAACACAGATTTTTTCAAATTTTGTATACTTATAGAGCTTCATGTTAGAAATTGAATGGTACCTATTTTACATCTCTAGGTCAAAGGGTTCCCAAAATATGACCCTTTGACCCTTGCCAACAAGGTGAATTTGGGAAAATAGTCACAAAGTTTAAATATCAGTATCTCAGTTGTTTTTTCACCTACAAAGCTAAATTATATACCATTTTAAAGTACTTGGATAGATCTAAAAGATGTATTTATTTTTTTGTTTAAAGGTCAAATAAGATAATTCTCAAAGGTATCTTTAATTTTTCTTAGAATTTGACAACAAATTTATTTGCTTTATGGCAAGATATGCACAAAAATTTGTGGTGGACTTTTGACTGTGGCCTGTGTTACAAGGGTTTTACTGAGTTGGGCCAAGTTCAAAATAGGGGATTTTGGCATTTGCCACTATATGCTAATATTTTCATATCTCCCAATATGGTCAAGTTGTATATCTTTAGAAAGCTCTTTGAATGCTTATTAATATTCACATAAGAATTATGATCATAAAATCAACAGAATTTGTGGTTAAATGTTGACCAATTCGGTGGAAAATAAACAACTTTATTTTTGTTTTTGTTTGCCATAAATTAATGTTAAGATAACTTAAAATAATATGAAAATATTCAACAAATGATGTTAATGGCTAACAAATTTTTATTTACATGATACGCTAAATTCACAAAACAATCAAATTTTTATATATATATATATATATATAGGAGTGTTGAAACAAAATGGCTATTTTTGTAGTGATTTTATAACATACTTATGTTAAAATTTTTTATAAATAATAATTATATATATATATATATATATATATATATATATATATATATATATATATAAAATTAAGTTTTAATCTGAAAAAGTGATACAGTGAAATGAATATTTAAAAGATTCTTAACTTTTACAGAGAGATCAAACCATGAAAAAGCATAGTTTCATTGCTGAAGAACAATCAAAGTTTTGTTCTAATAAGAAAAATTCTTTGATGAAGTCATTTATTGCAGATTTTCCTGAGAATTATTCATTTATTTTGCAGGATGTTGCACAAGGCTTTCAATGGAATAATTCTCAAGCCACATTACATCCATTTGTCTGTTATTACAGAAATGACAGAGCTGGAGCATATTAATGTTGTACAAAATTTGCGGGGGGAAAAAAAAACCTATCAATGATGGTCAGATCCTTTTTGATTTTACACAATGACTCTTGTCCTTTGTTTTAAACAAACAACTTTAAAGAAATAAGCAACATTGGCTTTTTTAACCTTTCTCTCCATCCAATGAATAAAGCAAGAGTTTTAGTTGATGCTGTAATTTTTTCAAGATAGAAGATCAGAGGTGTTGTAAAGAGGGCAATTGGTGTGTTATGTTGTGTCTAAACCTATTTTATTATAAGACGACATACTGTTAGGGTTATTATATCAGAAAATGTACATTCTTACTCATTGCCACCTTCCCCTTTATTTTCTTTCTCTCATATTGCACAAAAATATTTGAACAAAAGTAAAACTAGTTTAACACCATAAGTTTTTGCTTCATCCAAGAGGATGCTGTATGAATTGCAAACATTAAGAAACAATTTGTTTTCCATTGTTTTTCTTGTTCACTTAAATCCTTTTTATGAATTTATTTATTATTTGTTTTTGTTTTTTTTTGCATCAATTCAGGCAGTGGATACAACTGAAAGGGATCGTGCATTGGAACAGCTTGCTCAGGTTCAAAAGCGAAACACAGAACTGATGATGGAAACAGCCCATTTGGGCTTAAAATATCAAGTTGTAATGTCTGAATGTAATCGGCTTCAAACAGAACTCAGTAGAGCTAAAGAGGAAATCTTACTGCTCAAGTAAGTACTCAATTACTGAAATGACTGCAAAAACATCCTCCCTCCCAAAATTTATAGACAAGTCATACAAATGCATGCTGGAATTTATTCCTAGACAATAAGATAAGCCACTTCTCGGCCTCATCCATTATACTTCGTTTCTTTCTTGTCTTGAAGTCAGAATAGTGTGATTGTTTGGCTGTATCTCCTTTTATGTGTTAACACCGTTTTTAGTTTGTGAACCTTTTTGCCTCATTACTGTTACTTTACCTACTTTTGTCTTGCATATATATATTATATATGGTTTGCTTAATATTATTTTTGCCCTGTTCTTTTCTTATTGTTTATCATAAACTTTGTCAATTTTGTCTGTTGGTCATTTCTGCTAATTACATTTAACCATGGTCAATTACTCTACAAAGTGTCACAAAATGGATGCTTTCTTTTTTACCTTTATGTAAAAATTTTCACTCAAAGATTTATTGATTAATTGAAAAAAGCAGTTTTATAAATTGACACAAGCAACTTCAATATTGTAAATATCAATACATGATTGTGTTCATACTATAGCTAGGAAAATACTTGCACAAACTGAAAAAAATAATTCCAAAATGTCTCTCCATCACTTGTTAGGGACAGATATTGCTGCTATTAATGATTACTCCTTACTATCATCATATCAACATGGTCAAAGTTCATTCTCTATTTTAGCCAATTTTCCTTTTTCATACACTAAAATCTATTTGCAACATGTGTCAGAATATCAAAATCCTCACAGTATTAATATTGTTGAAGTTATCGCTAACATTTTTAGTTGAGATTTACAAACTCTGTTTCATTCAATAAAATACTTTTTTAAATTTTTCCAAAAAAATTATTTAAAATTTATTGTACTAAGCTGCAAACCCCAGTAAAATCAACTGTACTTTGTACCTTCTCATCTGTTTGAACTTCTTAAAATTTGGTTTCAATCAGTGTATGCCTATTTTAGAGCATTTGACACAGTGACTAATGGAAGTCACAAAATTTTATATACTAAAAATTTTTTTGCAACATGTTGATGCATGTTGAAATCATCACTATTTAGTATTGTTGAAGTTATCACTAACATTTTTTGTTGAAATTTACAAACTCTACATTTCATTCAGTTTTGAAAACCAATTAATGAAATTTGAGCTGATTTGTTTGGAAAAATACTTTGACAAAAACCCTACATAATGGTTGAATAATTTCTTTAATTTTACAGGACTTCATGGTAAATAATATTTTTAAGAAAATTTCTTTCTTTCCCTTTTAACAGTGAAGAATAAATTCTTAGGATTTCTTATTCTTGGGCATGCACCATACAACTCACCATGCATAAATATTTCTATATCACTTTTGTTTAGGAATAAACTTTATTTGTACCCATTTACCGGTTTGCACTTCTCCCCAAAATTTGGTTTTGATCAATCAATTTTAGAAGTGTGATAGACAGATGGACGGACAAATGGAAATCACAGAATTTTACATATAGATAAATAGATTTTCACTCTCATCACACATTGATTTACTTACAACAAATAAGTTTTAATTCTGTTATAATTTATAAATTGATTAGGGTTCAAGATTTTCTTTATTCAATACTAAAATGGATAAAGACTTTTATCCATTATAGCTTGTCCCTTTTCTTTTTCCCTTTTATATACACAAGACAATACAAAATTTAATTTCCTGGGCTTCAGTACAACCTGTCTGTTTTAGTAGTGTAAAATTTTGCCTTCCACCCCTTGTATACACAAGGGCTTGATTGTATCTGTTTCTAATATGCAGAAGTTTATATAAAGATTCTTCACCTGTATCTTTAATTTACTTGTGCTCTTATGTGTTTTGTACTTTATGTAACTCATTTATGAAAAAGTAATAGTTTGGAACAAGCTCTCTTATAATCTTTCTCACATTCTTGTAGGTGCAAATTTAATGGTACCAACACAACAGCATCATCGTCTCAGTTTCCTTGCACTCAGGATATTGAAAGCATTATGGAAAATGGAATGATGAATAACAACAGTCAACAAGCAGAACAAGGCAGATTTGTTTGGGAGAAAACAATCACCATTTCAGATGTAAGTTTCAAATTACATGTAGAGTTGGGAAGTTGGCAAACAATGCTTTCTATCACAATCTCTTTGGCATCTACAATAACATGGTTGGTATTTAACTGAATTTATTTTTTTATTTTTAAACCTAGTATTGCTCATTGGTAGATATGGTCATTTGTGGTGGCTAATGTTTTCAGAGATTTTAAAAAAAAATTTTTTCTCTCTCTCTCTTTCTGCTTACAGCCATGTCATGTTGAAACACTCATTCTCATACAATCACCAAAGTTAAGCAATGGTGAGCCTGGTCAGTACCTAGACAGGTGACCACTTTGAAATATTAAGTGCTGTAACCTTGGTTGTGCATGTAGTATAATGGATAACAGTTCAGAATTATTAATCAGAGGGCAAAGTTCAAATTCCAGATGGATTCGTTCTATTGACTTATGTGCAAATATCCTTGAGAAAAGTATGAATCCACCTCTTCTCCCTTCAGCAATGGGTTAGTAAGACTTGTTTATGTAAAAATTATTACCATCTCTAAAACATTCTTATATTCTAAAAATATTTTCTCACTTTAAATAGCCTGTAAAAGTTGATAAGCTGTATAAAAAAAAAAAAAAAAACAATCAATCAATCAAAACTCTTTCTCTCTCTTACAAAATAAACCACCATTGTTTAATCTTTAAGAAGTTATTAAAATGATTAGATTTTATTAAATTCTTTTTATATTTTAAATTTCATTTAAACATTGCATCCTAATTCAGTCAGTTATGTGCCATGCGTGATACACACCTAGGCAATCATATATCTTTCGACACATGACTGATGAGGCAGATTTCTTTTCCCGCAATAGATTCCAATTTCTTTCTGCAGTAGACCAGTTGCCATTCAAGGCTCTAGAACTCTATCTGCTCTGCTATTTACCCATAGCTGGGGCAGGGAGGTTTATACCTTTCTCAAGTGAATGTAATGGATTGAACTGGAATTCAAACCCTGCTCTCCAATTCCTCAGTCTGAGCCGCTATCAATCACTCCACCATGCCTCCTGCATCCTAATTACCATATTGTTTTTGGTCATGTGACCAACTGAAAATGTAAATGACTTCAATGGACTGCAATTTTTTTTTTTTTTTTTTTTTTAAGTTTTGTTCCACTTTAAAAACTTAGAAATATTCCAAGATATTTTGAATACTAAAAAGTAAAAGCAATTTCTTTTCACTTTTCAGGGAGGTAATTGTCGTGTAATGACTCACAGTTTGTTTCTTGGGACAATTGCCGTGTCCCAACCATCTAGTGTGGCTCTCTTTCCTGGATTTGGAATCAAAAAGGTAAGTAACACCTTTTGGTATATAAGACATGTAGCTGTAAACAATGTTCTTAGAAGGATCCACAAAAAGACATTATTTTCCACTGTAAAATAATTATTTTTACAATTATTTTCTTTGTTATTCACTTAAAGATCATGAAAGTTTATTGATCTAGGGTTTTTTTCCTTCAATTGTTTAATATTAATGCTTTTTACTTGTAATGATGTAAAGTGATAACATAAAAATATGCTTAAGCAACAAATGTTTTCAAAAGGCTTTAAATATTTCTTTCACTTATAAATGTTTTTATATTGCAATAAAACATGTATCATAATACAGGTTGAGAATTCTTGATCCAAAATTCTCAGGACCAGAAGTGTTTAAGTCTTCAGATTTTTTTTAAAATTTTGGAATACAGGCTAATTTAATTTGTATATAGCATCTATAAAATGAGGTAGCTTGGGAATGGAACCCAAGCATAAACACGATATCCCTTTACACTTCATAACACAGCTTATACATATACCCTGAAGGTAGTTTTACATAAAATTTAATAAATTTTGTGTACATACAGATACAGGTAATGACACTAAACATGTAATGCTCATATGGATTTTTAAGTGGTGAAATTAAGATTTCGCATAAAAATGTTTCATACTTTCTGTATGTGTATAAAAAACATGAACACTACTTACAAAAAAAATATGTAAATGCAGGACTTTTTGAATAATATCTTTACTGAGTATGAACCACATGGTAAGTAATCCATGAATAAAGGTGTTGCTGTGACAGTCACTAACAAAAACTGGTGCCAACATAAGCTATGTAACTGGGCAGATGAGGTCACTTACAACAGTTGCACATTACCTAAGAACATTCCTAGTCTTTCTGAAAATTTCCATTTGTGTCAAGTTGTGTCAGTTCTTTAAAAACTTTCAGATTTTGGAATTTCAGATAAAGGATATCCAAACAAAAATAATAATAATAATGTCTTGTGCTAATTGAAATAATAGAAGCTGATTAGTTGTCTAGAGGGACCGATTTTTACATTACAAATGAAATGTGCCTTTTTTTTTTTTTTTTTAAACAGAGTAGCCAATAGGTAACTTTTTAAAAAGTTTTGATTTTTGAAAAATGCTCGTGTGCATTTAACTGTAACAAAATTAAATATTTAACTCAAATACCAAAATGACTGAAGACAAGATGCCAGGCCAGGACCGGTAACATTGCAAATTCTTCTTTGGATTTTGTCAAGAATATATAGATACATGGCAGAAACACCAGACTGGATATGACATCACTATTCAAAATAAGGACAAATGGTAAATTTATAAATATGTATGGCAAGAAAAATTGTTTAGAACAACAGAATGAACCAACTTTCCTAGCAAATGACTCAAATGTTCAACTTCCTTTCGGGAGAAAATGTCAGCCCAATGTGTCACTCTCCAGGGTGTTAGCATCAAGCATGCTGATGGATGACAAAAAACTTCTCTAAGAATAGAGCAATTCAAATTAACAAGCAATTTCTTGCTCCAATTACAAAATAGGTTGATGGTCATTTGTGAGATCAGCTGTCAATGTGACCATACCAAACCTTTTATAAACTATTAATTTACCTATTAATTGTAAATTAATTCTTTATTGCTAAGGGCAGAATCAGCTTA
Source organism: Acanthosepion pharaonis (assembly GCA_903632075.3). Taxonomy (NCBI): domain Eukaryota; kingdom Metazoa; phylum Mollusca; class Cephalopoda; order Sepiida; family Sepiidae; genus Acanthosepion; species Acanthosepion pharaonis. The sequence continues at coordinate 2,237,115 of CAHIKZ030002998.1, read as the reverse complement.
ACTTAGAAAATGTTTTTAAATAAGATATTAAATGCTTGAAGAAAAAATAATATTCAAAGTTCTCTCTGAAAACATTACTGCATGACTTTTACTTAAGAATTGTAATGACTTTGTATCTTCACAGCTGGTGCCCATGGGTTAAATTTAGGGAATTTCTTGCTGTTGAGGGCTATATAATATTTTATGTAATTTAATGCTAATTTTTACTGCGTTAAAAATATCTACCATTACTTATAATCCATAGCATCTTCAAAATATGTATAATCATTATGTTGAAGTAAATAGTATATCTGCAATTGTCAAATAAATTGGTGATATATAGTGGGATAAAAAAAAAAAATGAGTACTTTTTAAGATTGTATGAAGACCATGCAGTATTGTCTGTCTTTACGTGTTAGTGTGTCCAGGATCTGTTTTTTTAATGTTAGATTTTTAAATGAATTGAAAGCTGTTGCCAGAAAACGGACATAAAATGGTTATGAACAAATATCATGAGGATTTATGGTGAATCAGTAAAAAATCTATTGACATTTTGTAAAGTTGTCATGGAAATCTTGGGCTGTTTTGTTTGCCTAAATGATTGGTCACCCTAGTAATATGAATTTGTAATTTTATTGTAAACTACTGTTAACATTAATTATTATAGTTTACATACAGCCCCACCACCTCTCCCTCTTTTTGCCTTTTTATTTTTTTCACAATGTTTGGCAGGCTCTCTCTTTTTGGGGCCTTGAAATGAATTTTCCCAGGTGCAGAATTGTTTGAATATTACTAACACAGACAGAATGAGGATAGGCCTTTTCCCCACACATCAGAACAACTTTTGTTAAAGTCTCAGATAAAAATGTTTGTTTAATTTATTTGCAGATCAGTTCCCTTGACTTCAAGACTACAGAATACATGACACTCCATTCAAAACCAATTCGAAATCTGTGCTTCCACCCAACCTACAATGATGGAGTGTTACTCAGCTGTTCTTTAGACAAAACTGTTAAACTTACCAGTATGATTAGTAACACTATTGTACAAATGTAAGTAAAACTCAATTTCATAAAATTGCACATATACAGGGTGATTGAAAAGTAATTCCCCATTTTAAAATACTTATAATTTATTTATTAACTATAATTTTTACAAGAAATAGATATGAAAGGAAAGCGTTTAGCATGAGGTTTTATTTAAAATTCGATATGAGCACCAAATTTTGCTATCAGCTTCTTGAGCTGCCCAGGATTTGGATCAGCTGACTCTTGTGGTATAGATGACAGTTCTAGTATTTGCCCTTCAAGTTCTTCCAAAGTCTTGGTTTGGTATAATAGACTTGCTCCTTTAACCAACCCCAAAGAAAAAAAAGTCACAGGGTGTTAAGTCAGAATTCCTGGCTGGTCAATGATACATAAAATAGGGAGTTACTTTTCAATAAACCAATTGTCCAAAATCAGACTCCTATTTAAATGTGAACAGGCATAAGAATAATTAATTACACATGAACTATTGTCCTCATCTTTGTTATTATTACAACATTTCAGCCATTATGCCCTCGGGCTTTCATCAGTTACGTATTACTCTGGGTAAAATTCAAAGTATTTTGAACTAAACCCTTTATTTAATCTATAGAGGTAGATTATTCTTGTTCCCCTGACCATGTCTAAGGATATCTCGTCTGTCTGCACTGCTCATCCCAGAAATTGAACTCACAATTAATATATTGCAAAATTCCCAAATCAACACTATAATCCACTAGGTTATTGGAGTTTTAAACCTAATCTGCCTGCTGCTCATATTTGACTGCATTCATCAAGGCTTCTCTTTTCTACTGTGGCTGCTGTTGAGTTCTTTGCTGTCATTTCTCTTTCTTTTGTTATTGACAGCACCCATATTGTATTTATTTCCATACTAGGCCTATTTGAGGAGGTCTTCATGCTCTAGGATATGCACTGATTCTTTCAGATATCTGACTCTCCAGTGGTCTTCTGTTTATTATTTTTATTTTATTACACCGGGGTTGGGAATTACCTTTTTCCCATCTATACATAAGCCATGCCCAATTCAATTGTCTCACCCTTAAATATGTTTTTTCAGTGTTCTGGATTCACCTTTATATTCTGTACCATAACCACAAGGGACATAGTACACGTAGTTCTTCATCATGTTCTCCATGTTAGGGTTAGCAGAGATTTCTTCATAGGGTTGAGCTGCTTCAGAATAAATGACCTGATGTTGTATGAACCGCAGATCTTCTGAATGTTTTTTCAATAAGCCATTAACAAAGAAAGACAGTTTTCTGTTCTTCCACTTCTATTTCTGCTAGTTGTTAAGAATGAAGAAAAACCTGTGACTTTGATAGCAAAAATATTTAGTCATCTAATTTTTTTTTATTTTTCAAGTCATAAAATTAAGAGCTCTTTTTTTCTGTGTGTGTGTGTGCAAGAAAGATTTAGTGTATGCTATATTTATAAGAGAAAGTGCTCAATATCAAGGACAGTGCAGATAAATATAAGTAGTGTGGACATAGGTGTTAACACGTAGTTGTTCTGAAGGATATGTTTGATGCTGATCATTTTCTGTTGGGATGTGTGTATGGTCGCTATTATGATTTTTGTACAGTGTTATAGGCATCAGACAATTCCTTTCTTTACACTGTATTAAGGCATGGTTCAGTAAAAGTTGGCTTGTGATATATATGAATGTTTCGAAACCATTCTTTGTGCGAATTATTAGTACATCCAGAAAGGCCAACTGGTTTTTGTTTTCCTCTTCCATTGTGAACTTGATCGAAGGTCTTATTGAGTTCACATTATCCAGCAATATTTGCACCACTTCCTGGTGAGGCCAGAATATGAAGATGTCTTCTATGTATCTCAGCCATACTGTTAGTTTTAGTAGTGCCATTCTCTCAAAATATGTTTGCTGTTACTGGTGACAACTGTGAACCCATAGCCAAGCCTTCCTCCTGTTATGTAAAGTTGGAAGAATATGGTCTAGACACAGATCATCAAAATTTCCACCAAGAATGCTGTACATTCTCCAAGGGTGATACCAAATTCCAATCTGTTTTGGACCAACAATAGAGTATCATTCAGAGGAAATCTAGTGAACAGGCTCACCACATCCAAGCTTACCGTCTGATTATTTTGGATGGAAACCTCTCACAAAGTGTTCAGAGTTCTTAACATATAATGTGAACTTCCTGTTAGTAAGTTACTTTATGTCCACCAGGAATCTGCTTAACAGGTGGCATGCCGAACCCCTGCAACTGACTATAAGTCTCAACAAATAATAGTTGAAAATAAACAGCATATTAAGAAATGAAAACTCAAACCCTGTTTCCAATGATATAAAGCATATATTTTATTCATGGCTTTGTTTGGTCAGTCTGGATGAGTAGATTGGCAAGACTTTGGACATCTACTACAGCAGTCTAACAGCTGATCTCATCCCTTCTACAAACTCTACCCATCTTCACATCACAATAGGTGGCATAGGAACTACCCAGTAGATAGTCTGTCCCCCACCAAGGACTGACCAGAACTAATTTCTTCAATTCCAAGCATGACTGTTAATATAGACTGCCAGCTGGAAATAATCAATATCCAGCTTTGCTGTCACTTGACCCCAAATGCTTCCTTTTATTTTATTTGTTCCTCTTCAGTCAGGTGGGTACCAGTGTCATAACCCAGCTTCAAAGACCCCATCTGCCAGCCAAAAAACGGAAATACTTGAGATCAAGATGAAATCAAATCTGAAGTCTTTGAAAATGTTACAAGAGCAAGTACACAGCCTCTAGATCCAAATGGAAAGAGTGTTTATGTTGTTAGTCAATACTGTTCTGTCAGTAGTTCTAATAACTACAGACATTGCTTTATAAATTCACCAAGTTGATCTTGTTAAACATGCACTGCAAAAAGAAAGGAAATTCAAGGCTGTGTGACTCAGATTTATGAAAAAAATAAAGTCTCTTTATTTAACTTTCTGAAGTTATTTTGTCTATATTTTAATAAGAACAAACTTGTTTATTTAATATTTTTATTATTGGAAAAACTGAGATGAATTAAGATTAGAAATCAAAGTGACTATCAAGTCTTTCTTTCTATGGAGATGTGGGTTAGAATATATGAATATGGATTCACTTCACTCAGATTTAGAAAAGGGGCTGCATACTTGGACAAGCTGAATACTTTTACAAAATTCAAAATCACTTCTGTATTTTCCCTATCATATTCACTCTAAGGCCAGAGTGTTTTGTCAGAAATTAAGCTTTGCAGTACATCATCATAAAATTAATCTTGACATCCCATCAAAAAGTAATTAATCATATTGATAAGTAAATTAAAAAAAAAAAAAAAAAAAAGTCATTGTAAGTTCTTAATGTTTTTCATGACCTGCTTATTAATTTTTATTTTTCAGCTACCATTTACCAGTTGGTGCTTGGAGTTGCATATGGAATACAGATGACCACAATTACTTTTATGTGGGCCTTCAGAATGGCTTGGTGCAAGAATATGACGTTCGCAACACAGAATCCTGTGTCCGTGAATTGAATAGTGAAGGTGTTCGCTCCCCTGTTGCCTCTCTTCAGTATGTGCCAGCCTGCCCCAATGCCCATTTTAGGTTTGGTTTCTCTCTACTACTCAAAGCTTTCATACTTGTGTCTTACTTACAAGTCTATAAAAGGACAATATTATTTACCATACTTGCTTATTTTCCTGATTCTCATAAACATTTTATATTTTCTTACTTTCTATGAATTTATTTTTCTTTTGGACTGCAAATCTTTGAAAAAGTACCATCTCCATGCTTTCCACAGATGTTTCATCTACTATATTTTCAGCTTTTCCTAAATTACATCTCAAAAACAAAAAGCTGGAAAATCCTTTGATAGCTAAAATACTGGAAAAAATCCCTGTCATCTCTACTTTCATAAAATTTCTGTTCATCTGGATTCTTAGCTATGTAGAAATTAAGGGCAAAAATAGAGCAAACAAAAGTACTAAACAGTCATAAGTCTAGTTCCTGGAAATTACCAAATCCCATAGACTGACCTAAAACCATTAAGAAACGCATGCAAAATCAAAAGCAAGAAAAATGGAGAAAATGCAAAATAAACTAAATACAATCTTACCAACCCTCAGATAAACTCTGCCATTATGAAAAATCCTGAAGGGAAGAGATTACTATAACATGACTATGAATAGGTCACACTAAAATTACACTTTCATTGTTACTGAAACAAGAGGAACTACTATGGTGTTTTACATTCCAAACCAAATATACAGTAAAACATTTTCTAATTGAATGCATTGATCTTGACTCTAAAAGACACAATTTCCTCAAGACAAACAACCTAAAAGAAGTATTTGAAAATATCAAAATAAGCAGAATTTTAACATTCCTGAAATCAGTTGGATTATATCTGAAAATATATAAAAAGAAACAAAGATTGTCCATTTTCCCTAAATATAAGTCCAAATAAATCAGTTTTGGCATAAAATGACTCTACAGACTTGGTATGTAATTAAACTTACAAAAATTACATCTGTTGGGTTTTAGTCCTAAATTGATTTTCTCAAGACCAACAGATACAAGTTACTTTTTAACCTGACATCTTTTCCTGAATTGGAATTCAGGGTGGTACTTGAAATGCCAAATTTATGTTTTTTTTTTTTAATTTATTTCGACCTCCCCACCACCACTAATATATATATATATATATATATATATATATATATATGTGTGTGTGTATGAAACACTGACCTTTAAGCTACCATGGTTTCAGCCAGAATGATGAAACCAAGACAAAAGGAAAACTTATCTTAGCCAATACATTTTGTCCTCTGATGAACTTTATCAAGGCAAAAGTAAAGATTTTATATTTAACAAGTATTTATAACCAAAAGTAAATATGTTAGTTCTTCAGAATATTTAAATTTAAGAGCACTCATAGATATACATCTGAAAGGCCTGGCTAAATTATGGAGGATGCTAAGTGGCATAATTTAATATCTAATAAATTGCTGAATTTCATATTTTTTAATAATGTAATTATTTTAGTTTACACACACACACGAGATAACAATATTAGAGGAAATGTATGGCAAAAAGGAAAAAGATTTCTTGTGGCATGTTTCGCTTGATGATGTCCTAAAGGGCGAAACGCATCACACAACTTTTCCCACCTTGTCATATATATATATATATATATATATATATATATATATATGTGTGTCTTGCTTAAAATGCAATCATTAGGCTTGGCTGTTGCTATCCAGTGTTAACACCTATGTCCACACTACTTATATTTATCTGCACTGTCCTTGATATTGAGCACTTTCTCTTATAAATATAGCATACACTAAATCCTTCTTGCACGCACACACACACACGGAAAAAAAGAGCTCTTAATTTTATGACTTAGAAAATAAAAAAAAGCTAGATGACTAAATATTTTTGCTATCAAAGTCACAGGTTTTTCTTCATTCTTAACAACTAGCAGTCTAAAAATCATTCAAATTTTCATTGGCTCTTCTTCTCTACTTCCATTGTTTTAGCAACTTTGATAAATTAAATTTCAACATTTAATTGAAAGTATTCATACGAAAAGTAAATTAGTAAATATATAATAGAATATAGAATCCCGACAAAGTTTTTAAGAAATATGATAAATGGAAAAAGTTTCATTAAAACTAGATTTGATTATGCATTTCACATTTTTAAGCTTCATCAGATCCAAAAACAAAGGAAAGAAATGTGTTTGTGTGTATGCTTAAATAATGAATCATAGTACTTTTTCCCTAAGCTGGTGTTTCTCGTGATTAGAAAAAGAAAATGAGTGACTTTTAAAAAGACCATTAACATTTATTCTGTATCTTTTCTTTATAATTCTTAGTTCATGTTAAAAGTTGTTAATATATTTTTCCCAGCTTTTTTGCATTGAATTAAAGATTAATTAATTAAGCCTCATCTCATTTTCAAAATTGCTTGAAAGCAAGAAATGAATCCAAGACAAATCCTCATTCAATTCTTCAGAATGGATTGAAAGTAAAAAATTTATGTTTTGAGGTCTATCCATGTGTTTCCATGTCGACAACCCAAAAGTCACTCATTTTCTTTAATAATGAGTAACGCCAACTTAGGGAAAAAGTACTTTGATTCATTATTTAAGCATACACATTTCTTTCTTTATTTTTATTTTTTTTTGGATCTGTTGAAGCTTAGAAAGGTGAAATGCATATTGAAATCTAGTTCCAATGAAACATTTTCCATTTATCAGCTTTCTTAAAAAAAAAAAAAAACATATATAAATGATTTTTTCTTTAAATTTCAGACCTGGAGGTTTATTGGCTGGACAACTGAATCAAGTTAGTTTCCATGAGAGAATACCTGGTAGTGACTACAAAACACACCTTCTTCATTTGGATGGTAATAAGTTTTCAGTATTTTTTTTTTTTTTTTTTTTTTAGTAGCCTAAAATGGCTACACTTGGTGAATGTCTATTGCATTTGTCTGTGTATCAAACTTTAACTGAGACCATGAAAATGCTGGATTATTACTTTAAAATAGGTACCTCCACAAGATCGCTAAAAAAAGAGTATAGCATGATGAAAAAGACGCCAAACTTGACGAAAACAAAATTTTATCGTCTAAATGTTTGTTATTATTAAGAGGAAAGATCAAAGTATTTTTGGGGTATTTTTTTTTTTCCATTTTTTTAATCGTTCCTAGCACGTCCGAAATTTTCATTAAAAATCTAGGTTTTTTTTTTTTTGAGTCAGCAAAATTGACCTTTTTTTTTTTTTTCCATTTAAAAAAAAAAAACTGGAAATCTCACTTTGAAATTCTTTTAAATATCAATTATCATTTTTTCAAAACTTATTTTAAGAAAATCAGAAATTATAATGTTTATTTAAAATATTTTGAACCAAACTTAGCTTTTGTGCCAAAAAGATGTAATTTGAAAATAAAACAAAGCAGCTCATAAACTTTTGCATCTCTTGACAGGTGATGAATGACATATTTACGAATTTCATGAGGCTAATTTGTTCTACGGAAGGAGAAAAGTGAAATAATTTACATTTAAGTGAACAAATTATTTACCTCGCTATTTTTAACAAAAACTTTCAGCAGTCTATTTTTTTTTTTGTACTTAGCTTTCACCTTTACGTTTATGATGCTTTATGGAAAATATATTATAAAGAAATTAAAATAAGACTGTTAAGAGTGACATTATATTTCATATTTCCTAAGAAAGGTATCTAATTAATTTATAGGTACCTTTCTTATGAAATTTTATCAGAACTACATAAAATACTATAATTTTATGTACATTTATTACATTTTACTGTTAATTTTGATATTTCATTTATGGAAAAATGTCATAACTGAGATTAATATAAAAATAAGATCATATAAATTTCATAAGATGATACTGATACTTGTAGGTACCTTTCTCAGTTGAAATTGAAAAATCAAATTAACTTCTCCACATGTTTCGCAAAAGTAAAGGCCTTAACAGCGGAGAACAATGCTTAACTCAAATAACGCAACTTAATTATATTCTGGTTGGTCTTCCATACTTTAAAATATTTAAAAAAATATTTCTACCATGACTTTAATAAAAAAAAAAAAAAAAAACATATTTATAATTTCAATTTAGTTTGATGGTGGTTTGGTTTCTTGTTTTGTTCTAATGATTAAACAAATTTTAATTTACATTGGCAGAGAAAATGAAATCACAAAGGAACTCTATAATTATTTTCTTTTCTCAGGTAACATAAGTAGTTTATGCTTTGATCCTCACACTCGGCAGATGTTGGCCAGTTTTCGCTCCTCAACCAGTTATCCAAAAGTCCGGCACAAGGTGAGGTATATGTTTTGCTTTTCTCTTGTTTAGTAGAATTGATCAAGAGACAATTCTAATAAAACAGCTTCCCTGATCATTAGTCTTGAGTTAACTTATCTTCCCCAAATATCACCATAAACTGTACTTTTACCCATAACTCTCTACAGGGTGAACATTAATGTACAAAAAAAAAAATTTTGATTCAACCCAAGTAGTTAGTGCTAAGGAAGACTGAGCAATTTTTTGTTACGAATCCCCTTTTGTGCCATCCTCTAACCCGATGTAGCTGTATACTAAATGTAGCTTGCATGGAGAACCTGTTATGAGAATTCTCACCATTGTAAAATTGAACTAGAAATTGTCCTCCTACCAGCAATTTCATAAGTGTCACTACTATTCTTTTCAGATTTGTGAGTTAAGTGTGATTGATGAAAGAAGTTCTGTATGCAGTTGCAACACCATCCAGACATTTTACGGCGGTTCAACACAAACTCTCCTTTCCCGCTCACTTTTGGTTCCTCACCCTCAGAACAGAGACCACTTACTTGTGTGTGCAGGAGACGAAGCTTCTCGAGGGGTAATATTCAGGTTTTTATAAGAAATATTTCATGTGAATTTCAGCTTATATATCATCTTCAGAGTTAGATTTAGTTTATTTGGTAATACCAGGGTTATATTGTAGACAGACAAGTTATTTTAAATATATAAATTTTAAAATATTTTATGTCTATAATTGAGTCTCAATTCTCAGTCTTGTTTTGCTGCTTAGAATTTTATGCATCTAGCAAAAATTGGGAACTGACATAGTATGTACTAAGTTTTAATAACCTTTTTAAAAAAAGCTAGGAATTTGAAGATTTTATCTTAATTTTCATACAACACGTCCCCCCTCCTCCACCTTTTTTTTTAGATGAAATCATGTATACATGTTGTTAGTGTTTTAAGATTTTCAAGGCGAAAAAAAAAAAAACATAATACACTCAAGCTTCACTTATTTCCTCTACCAAAATAAGCTGCTGGGTATATAGTTTGGAAAACTGGAGCCTTGTTCATTGTTGACATTTTTCTCTTGTAGGTAAAAATCTGGAATAGCAAGAGTTTTCAATTTGCTCAGGATGTCCCATGTGATGGTGCAGTTGTTGACTTGTGCTACATTAATATGAACCAACACCATTACCTATTGGCTCTCACAGACAAGCAACTCAAATGTCACAAATGGAAAGAATGAGTTTCAACTTAAATAATGTGCTGAATTCTTTATGGTTGCATTTGACCGGTGCATTGAAATTGTTATGATGGTTGACTTTGTGCTGAAACCCGGAGAGACAAAGCTAAACAATCATCACCTTGTTTCATTTTTTTTTTCCTGCTGACAAAGCCATTTTTCAGAACTTGGCTTACCTTCCAGGCACAGACCCTAATTTCACTTATGGTTGCTGCTGCCTTTAACTAAACTCCAGCCTGTCATTTACTAAAATTTCAGGTTTTAGCTGTAAATTGCAAAAAGTGATTTTAATGAACAGATCTGATTTTTGTACAACCCTTTCCACACTTAGCCATGTTATTTATTCCCTCCCTAGTGGAAGAGAAAAAAATAAAATCATGGAAGCGATGTGATAAGTTTTTAATATTGTAACTCTTCTGCTCCCCCCTCCCAACCAGAAATAAAAATATTTTTCTACACCAGTCTTTTATCTTGTGTACTTTTCTACATTTTCAAGATCAGATGATGCAGTCTATTTTTTTTTTAACTATCAGTCCTGCATATATAAACAAAAACAAATTTAATTTCATTCAATCATTTATTATCAGATATGAATCATGAAATCTGTCAAGTTTTCTTTCTTTCATTTCTTCAATCTTCAGATTGAATGATTCTCAACTGGAGCCAAGTACATCATACACACTTTACATCTTCAGTTTGGTACGTCTCCAGTGTCTTCTCTTGGCATTGTACCTGCAAAAATAAAATAAAGCAACTAGACAATTTACTCAGCAACAATACTCAAAATGGATACAATTAGATAAAGCAATCCTACAGAAGGAAGGGCTAATTTCAAGACTTCTCACACAGCAGCAGTATGTCAGTTCACTTCAGGATAGAGACAAGGTGGCAAAAATATAAAATACCCCCCCCCCATACTAGAACACTTCAATTAGTTCCTGGAACAACAATGGATGGTTAAAATTGTCGAACTGTTGCTAGATAAGATAGAGATTTACATGGTTGCAGCATATTTATTAACATACAGCCATGAAGGTGCAAGAATATCTTAAGGTTATGTTAAAATGGCCTGGCAACAAACCACAATCCTACAGAGAATGTGGAATTTACATGTAGAAATGCAATAGAGTAGATAAAGTTTAAAATTACAAATCAATACCTAGGTACCTTCACAGGAAATCACCATAATAATGAAAAAGACCACAAACTTAATAAAATATTATCGTCAAAATGTTTATCAAGATGAAAGACCAAAGTATTTTTTGAAAAATTTAACCTAATACATCCAAAACTTTAGTTAAAATCTTGTTTCGTTTACATCATTGCAGTGACATACCATTGACTTTTTTGAGCTTTAAAAGTAGGGCTCTTGAGAACCTAAATCACTTAATTTTTTTTTTTTTTGCAAACTAGCACTTTTCTAACTGAAAATCTGCTCTGAATTGAAAAATGATGAATGCAATAAAACTATGACGTTTAATTAGAAAAGCTTTTAATTGCTTTTGCAAATAAGTTATTTTCTGATGAATAATGAATTTTTACAAGAATTTCATTTTTTAAAATTATAATAGTTTAAAATCTTGTAAAATTCTGTATTAGGCTATTTCCTGAATGTGATATAGGAATGGAATTTACGAATCCAAAATTGAAGATTAAATAAACGTAGTTACATTTTTTTTTTTTTTTTTTCAATTTGCTCCCTATTCTCATCTATGAAAGGATAAATGTGACATTATTATGAAACGGTCAAATGATCTAAGAGTTTTGTCTTTACAGAAGTTAAGAAAATTGTTTCAAATTTTTATTTTTGCAAAAGGTAAATAAAAGTCAATTGTGGAAATGTTCATTTGTAAAAATTACTAGGTAGTTAAAAACCAAAAAAATGTGTTCACTTAGATTTCATATCATTCTAGCCAGCCATACTAGCTGTCATCGCTTTGTCACTCAAGCAGCCGTCCATTATCGCCGCTAATAAGCAATCTATATAATTTCTATATGAAATAGATCAGAATATTTTACTTACTAGAAATAAATTTAATCATTTAGCTTTTAATTAAAGCTAAAATGAAATCAAGAATTTTTTCGTTTTTAAAAATTCATTTTAAACTTTCGAAAATTTATGCCAAAATAGTGGAGGTACCTAAAATAAACCATACTGACCTTGTAGTATTGCCTGTCTTCATTCTGACCCACTGAGGAACAGGTCGGTTCTGTTTCATCTTCTTAGCCAATTTCATTTTGGTTCGGAAAGATTTGTGGGCACCCTGAAAAGGAGGCAGAGATCATTAAATAAACATCACCTGTGTTTCAATCACCTTTTACTAAGACTTTCCCCCTTTTCTTGCTGTTACACAAAATACTTCAATCTCAGAAAATGTTAATTATCTTCAAACTGGAAGTGTCAGTAGCAGAACTGGAAAAATTTCATCACTGAAAGAAATTTTTGTGTAACTTTACAATGCAGTTGGGAGAAGAAAATGAAGTCACAACTTGATATTGAAGGCTTTAGAAATTAGAAAAATGTGAAAGTATTTAAGGATCAGAATTGTCAGAGTTTTCTTCATAACCACAATCTTTTTCTGTTAAATTGTAGAACCTATTTTTAACAGTAACAATTACAAGAAAATTATTTATGATAGGATTGCCCCCTTAATTAACACTTTAACAAAGTATATACCTGATAAATAAAAATTGAAATTATAAAATTTCACTTTTTATTTAATGAGATTCCCTGATGTAGCCTTTTAAGTTAAAAAAAGGCTACATTACCTTGAATCTCATTAAATCCACAAATGCTTTTTTTGCCATTGTAAAAAATCTGACATAATATATAATCACTTCCATTCTCAGAGACAAAGTATCATCAAAAACCATTCAGTAGCAGAACTGGTTAAAATATCATCATTGAATGGAACAAGTCTTTGCAATACTTTCGCGAATTTATTGAAAAGAAGAAAAAAGTCAAAGCCTCTATCGTGTGTGTGTGTGTATTTAGGCAGCAATCCTTCTTTCATGCACATTTAATTGAATACAACAGACAAGGTGCTTTGATTTAGTTTGTTTTTTTTATACAATTTCTCATGCGACCTAAATATTCTCTTTTCAGATGATAAATTATACAAGAACTGTCTGAATGTTACCTTTTTCCGAGTGCTTTTGGCTATATATTTAGCCATTTTCGAGGTTGAAATATATTTTCAACCTTTGCATATTGCAGTTGAGAATATTTGATTTGAACTAAGATTCAGAAAGATTGAGGATGAAAGAAAGTTGTCTTTTCTGGTTGACCAATGTTAAGATGAGAATATTAAAAAATGTTAAACTTGCTTCAAACCAAATTTTTTTTATATGAAAAATTTAACATTTTCTTAAAGTTTCAAAAAATTTTTTTCATAAGCTCTGAAAGTCTCAAAATCCGACAATTTTATGTAAAAATTTCCATTTTTTTTTTTTACTGGAGAAAAAAAAAAAAAAAAAATTTCTGATTTATGGTCCAGAGCATTTTACGGTAAATTTTGGTTTTGCTTCGAGCGCTAATATCCCTTAAAATTTTTCCAAAATCGTCATAATTCCGTGCAAATGTACATGCTGAACTCGAATTAACAATTATGAAGAAACCTTCATAATTTTGGAGTTATTGACAAGAAAAAATCGGACTTTACTGCCATCATGATTACTCATTCACTGCGTAGTACCTACGCAGGCGTAAGCAGAAAGATTGGCCCATTTACTTCTATTAGACTTTTCCTACCGTAAAGAAATGTATTTTTTTTTTTTTTTTTTTCTATTCAAAACGGAAAAAGGTTCTGTTGTATTATTTAATTTGTTTTTTTTATAAATAAAACTACACTTACCAAAAAAAAAAAAAAAAAAAAAAAAGATTTCTTCATAATTTAATTGTTAATTCGAGTTCAGCATGTACATTTGCACGGAATTATGACTATTTGGGAAAATTTTAAGGGATATTAGCGCTCGGGAAACAAAACCAAAATTTACCAATTCTAATTATAATTTGCAATGTTTTAAAAGGGATAATGATTTACTCTAAAGAAAATAAAAATGTTTTCATTTTCCTTAGCGAATTTTTGGATGTATTGTACATGTCAGCCGACAAAGGGTCACCACTCTTTCCACAAAAACCTATGGGTAAAAAAAAAAAAAAAAAAAAAACACAAACTCTCAGCTAAAAATAAAATAGAGGGAAGATAATCAACTAAGAGATCAATATCATAACTTTTTTTTTCTCCGTCAAATGTGCGTGAATTACCTTAAGTTTCGGTCAAATAAAATATTTACGCGGGTGTATGTTAAATTTTCACAGCTTTTAGTCACACCTTTAAAAAGAAAAATCCGAAATGCAATACTACCGGCCTCCACTCATTCCACCTTTTTGGCCTTGTGGTGCCACAATTGCTGTATTTTCGAGCAATAAATCTCGTATTCATTGAGATGATGTTGAGCAGAAACAAGGGGAAAATGTTTTGAGTTCTTGAAACAGTTTTTCCTTTCATATAGTCAAATAAACGGGAATAATTCTTGGCTAATACATTTTCTCTTTTCGTTTTATTTCAGATTACTAATCGAGTAAACGATTTCTGCAGAGTAAAAACTCAATTTCAATTACGTTACGCTCATAATGTGGCCAGTTTAAATTTTAAACTTTAAAATAAAAATGGAAGAGATAAGTCAGTATTTTCTACAAAGAATTCATTTGAAACGCTAAACTTAATGTGCTTCCAGCAGTTATAAACTGGAAATAAATTAATTACATTTTGAGGATAGACTACAATACATAAAATTGGATTTCAGATTTTACTCATATCTTTTATATTGGTGGAGATATACCAACAGACACTGCGACCAGACGTTTTATTTGAATTTTAAAGAAATCACGTGGTATGAGTTTATTTTGGGTCTCGTAGGGGAGTACAATGAATTTTACATCTAAATAACTGACACGACTCGTTTTTTAAAATTTAATTACAAGCAAAGTTATATTCATGATCTGCAGTGAACAGACTTGTGGATATGAAGATAACAAAATGATTATTCCTGGCCGTCTTGCCTACATATCCACTTTGTTTTCAAAATTAGCAATTCACGCAAATAAACCTTATTAGTTTTTTTTTACTAAAATAAGAATGTTCCGACCTTCCTAAACTAACTGATTAGACAATTTTTTTTTTCTTTCAACGCTATCGGAGTTGATCACATTAAATAAATTGGTTATTATATTTCCCGGTTTGCTTTCAAATTTAAAGTCGCTTACCGTTTGTAAGAATCCACGTGCATTTTTTTCACCTTATTTAAAAAGATAAGTCCAATAATTAATACCATTTTTATCATATTGTTCTATTCAATACGAAGCCACGTCAGCAATTTATGCAATGGTAAGTTAACACATAAAATTATCATTTTAAATTTAATTAACATCATTCATTACACCTTCGGAATGAAACAATTAAAGATGCCAATAAAACATTTAAATAATAACATATGGCATAAATAAAACTATATAATGGCAGATTGACTTTCAAAGACAATTCTAAGATATAAATAGGTTTTCGATTATCAGTCTTAAATGACGATATTTTAAAAAATACTTGTGCACTTACCATTTTCACGTCCTCACAGGATATTAATTATCCACGGAAAGACCAAAAAATGTCGACCGGAAGTTAACATACATATGAACATTTTATCTTCTGATTGGTGCATATCTTTAGCATTTTTTTATTCATACAATTATTAGAATATTAAATTATTATTTTAAAACTTTTATTTTAATATTTTCATTCGAGAAAATTGCTTAATATTAATATTTTATTTATTTAGGAAATACGTAAGTGCGGGATTATTGTAGCATCTAGCAACGCGTTGTAGTTACCACGTGTTCAGCAAAGACTTGTTATCATCATCATCATCAACAACAACAAAAACCAGGAAAATTAATAAGAATTACAATAAATACACCTTTATTCAGGTTAGTTTCTCCTGGTCTTTATTTATTGATAGAATGATGCCGAATGTTTCAGGAAATCTTTCATTTGAATAGTTTGAAGCTATTTTAAGGTAAAACAGAACGTAACGATATTTTATCAGCCGTTATTATTTGCTTCCTTATCACAAAAAATTCATTTACACTGTTTTTACGGAAATTAAATTAAACAGAAAATATCAGACTTTTTAGTCTTTATTCTACCTATAAAAAAGCAAGTAAAAGCTACTCATTACTGCTAAAATTAAAAAGCAAGTCGATGTTAATTTTTTTAAAGAAACTAATTTTTCAAAAAGGTATATAATAAACATTTTTTAAATTTAAAAACACTAAACACTAAACAGTAGTGATTCAAAAGATAGCTTTTCCTTCCTACCATCTTTACGAGCTTTTCTAAATTTATGACAGCTAAGTTAAATCTTGTTTATAAACCTTTTTAAAGAAGAAAGATATTTCAATTCTTCTCTCAAAACAAAAAAAAAAACTCATAACAATTGATTGCACAAAGAACCTTAAAAATTAATGACTATCATTCATTTTTAAGCCGTTACAATTAGATTTTTGCAGTTGCTGTAAATGTTTTTTACTTTTTTTAAAGAGAAGAAAAATGTAAACCGATTTAAAAATAAATCATTTTTTTTTGTTTTTCACATTGTTTTTCTTTACTTTTTCTGTTGTAAAATTAGTTACTACACCGTGTAACAAATGACACCCAAACTGAAATGGTACACATAAAGAGGCTCAATAATTGGCGCAAAAAAGCGACGCCAAGATTTAAATTTAAAAAAATATCAAATTCAAATGAATCAATTAAAAATATTTCCAATGAAAAGATTCTAAGTCAAATTCCAAATGTTTTAGTTTTAGTCTCTCTGAAAATACGTTTTTAAAAATGAAAAATCTTTCTTGAAACTTATTTTAGTTTTCTCAAGAATAGTAGACTGATTAAGTAAGCAAACAATACTTTGTTGGTGTATTTCAAAATGAATTTAAATTGATTGGAATACTTTTTTTAATCATTAATTTAAAAACGACCATATTTGCGAATCTGCCAACCCGACATGATTCTCTCTATTAAAAAATCTTTCAAAAATGAAATAAATTTCTAAAACTTTATTTGAGGAAGATCGGCTGATTTAAAGTTTTTGAAACCAATATTACTACTTTTAAATGTAAAATATCACAGAAAAACAGTTTTTAAAACACTGAGATATGGGTGTTTTTACGAGATTGAATTTTGTGTATTTTGGCATTAGACTTCTTACTTTAAAGACATACCAATAAATTTTAAATTTACGGATTACTCCAATCCAATTACTGGTCTTATTTTTTGAATGTCATATGTGGACATCCGTATTTATTGACACACACAAAAAATGCACAAATTCTTTTTAAAATATTGTGTTCATTGAATTGTAGTAAATTTTTCCATAAAAGCAATTAAAAGCTTTTCTAATTTAAAAAAAATATCTTAGTTTTATTGCATTTTTTATTTTACGATTAAGAGCAGATTTTCAGTAAATGGGGGACCTGTTTTACAAAAAAAAAATTGATGATAATATAAATTTTCCAAGGACTTTCTTTAGCCTATAACTAATATAAACTAAACATTAAATTCTACAAAAATGAATTTTCTCAAAAATACATAAAATTAAATAAGTGTGTTAACAGGTGTTAAAAAAAAAAGTATTTTTATCAAGATTTTCTGAAAAGAAAAATTTTTTTTTAAGATTTTAAAATAATTTCATTAATTTGTGATTAAGTCCTGGAAGTTTCATTAAAATCTAACAATTATTTGATTTTTGCAAATATTTCCAAATCAATGTATTTTTACTCTAAGGTCACCTGTTGACTCAAGAAAAAACAATTTTGAATGTTCTAAACTGGATTCAAAAGTATAATTTAATAATCAAAAAATCCTTTGGTCTTTCCTCTTAACAAAGATTTTGACAATAAAACTTTGTTTTTATTAAGTTGGGTTATTTTTTCATCATGTATGCTCTTTAAACACTCAATCTGACAGAAGCGACATTAATGGGCATTTCTACAAGAACAAATATCACTCAGCATAGTTAATTTGCAAGGAGAATCAGAATTTCTCTGATAAATTTAGAAATAAGTTTCTCAAAAAACAAATTTTTCACACTTTGAACATGATTTTTTTTGCTTAAAGGACACTTTATCATCTTTTACAAACACAAGTCTTTTGTGGACTTTTTCACTTCTAATCATAATTATTACATTATTTTTGCATACAACATTTGACATATTTATTCAGATTCATTCAATATTTTAATTCAGTTCACTAGAATATTTTCCTTTGTAAAAAAAAACAACAAATTCTTTTCTGCAGTCAAAATGTCTTTGTTTTCTTTTTCTAAATTTATCACTAAATTGTTATACCTAAAAGCTTTCAACACAGCTACATATATATTCCATAATAATAGCCAACTTCAAACAATTTTTCTTTCCTTAAAAGTTCAACTCTAGATAACATCATTGCAAGTACAAGAACTCATAAAAATTGCAATTTGTATTTATTTACCGTCCTTTAACTTGTAGAGATTACTCCGCCTCATATGCCAGGACACTTGCTAAGTGATGTTCTATTCAGGACTATAAAAGGAAAAGGCATAAACCCACTCTCTTTCTCTCCTTTTGCTCACTCAGAAACAAGATTCAGTAAATAGAAAACATATCCAGAAGTCCCTGCCATGGTCAATTTCCTTCTCTGGGCAAACCAACTTTTTAATTTCACACAACCACATGGCACATCACACACACACTACAGCTAAGCAAATCAATGCTTTTTCTTTCCATTTTAGAGTTATGTGTGGAATATATAAAAAATAATTTTCCCTTAATCTACTTTTTTGAGCTATGTTCTTTATATATGTGTAAAAATTGGTGGATGGACATTTGCAGCCCTAGACAGAGGTGTCCCTGGATAATTGCGTACCTCTGATAATTTTTTGAATTTACATTTTTTTTTTTTTAAAGAGTTTAATATAGAAATTTTCACACCAATACCTTTAATTACTCTAAACAAGCAGAAAGGTTGTTACTATAAATGAAAAATGAGAGAAAAATTTACTTTTTAAAGCAAGAGAAAATTAAGCTTTCAATTCACTTCAGCAGTGCATACAACAAATATCTAATAGAGTCTGGATTTTACAGATTATATTTTTATTTGGAACCCATGGCTAAGTTATGAAAATCAAACACTGGTGGAAAAATATTTAGATGAGGAAAATTACAGCTAACACTATCATAAGAAAAATGCTGATGAAACAAAAACATGCTGGTGATGTGTAGAGCAATCTTGCAACACTGTTAATCTGTCCTTGCATTTTAAACAAAAATAAACTTTTAATATTTTTTATTTTATTCCTTTTGTAAAAATTTATAATTACTGCTTATGCTTTTTTTCAAAATTTATGGTAATTGCCTTTAAAATCTTCAAAAAATTATGAGAGCTACACAATTATCCTGGGACACAATTGTCTGATGTCCATACACCAGCCATTACTATTATTACAATCTGAACAGCAAGCCTTAACCCTTTCCCTTCTTCAACCACTGATGTTATCAATAACCAATTATTGTTTTTGTTTCTACTGCTGGTAGTGGTAGATATATTAAAACATTCCACTATTACTAACCTCTGTCTCCCATTGACAAATGAACTTAAATGCAAGCTGAAAAAAAATTCACTAATCCAGGAAGAATTACTGGTACAATTTGCTACATGTGCAAAAAATATACTAACCCTGCTGGAAACAACATTCAGTAATTCAAAAATTCTACCTGTTAACAAAAAAAAATTAAAAATAGACTAAAATACACACAAAGTTTTCAACATGAAACAAGTCACATTAATATATTTCAACATTAAAAAACACAACTTTATTGACCATGTGTCAAACATGAACTATACATTGACTCTCTTTTGGCAAAATTTGAAAAAATAGTAACTATAAAAACATTAATACTTTGAAAACACAAAATACACCATTGATTTTCTTCAAAATTCTACCAAATTCAAAAAAATGTTACGCAGACCACACAAGAAAATATTTTAAAACGCAAAATACAACTCAAACCTAGAAAAAAATCTTATTACTCAATCTTATATTTCCAGCTTGCTGTAATTTTAAACCATCATCAGTCTCTTACAGATATAACAACTTGGAAAAATAGATATGATTCAATTAATCTACCATCAGCTCACTGATGTTTCAAGAATTCACAAGATATCTGGGAACTTGATTAATGATACAAGAGGTATCTTGAAATATTGACACTAATGCCTGATATCTTCTACAAAACATCTTCGTGAACAATGTTTGATGCTTCGACACACACAATATCAATTTCATCAGTAATCAACTCAAGACGTTTACAACACTTAACACTTATTTTTTTCTAGCTGTTATATTTGTCACCAAAATGAAATTTACCATTTTATTTATAAATTCATGAGCCCCTGAAAACAATGCTAACTGGATACATGGGAAAACAACCACAAATTTACAAGCAGAAACTTCTGCTAATATTCAACTACTTTTTTGTCAACATGCTAATAATTCATATTTTAACAATACCATTCATATTTTCTGTTGTTACAAAGAACAGAACACATTCAAAAAAATTTTACATTTTCACAAAATACATATTTCCAATTTGGTGGAAGGTATCATTGGGA
Organism: Acanthosepion pharaonis; assembly: GCA_903632075.3. NCBI lineage: Eukaryota > Metazoa > Mollusca > Cephalopoda > Sepiida > Sepiidae > Acanthosepion > Acanthosepion pharaonis. The sequence continues at coordinate 2,216,348 of CAHIKZ030002998.1, read as the reverse complement.
TTACTCCACCTTGTCTGTGGCTTCCTGTTAGAACTATAAAAGAAAGGGATATAAAGCCTCTCTCTCTCTCTCGATCAATCAAAAATAGGATGCAGTAGATAGAAGATATATTCAATAATCCTTGTTTGGTGGTAGATTTCTTTTCTTGGGTAAACCAACTTCTTAATTTCACACAATCATAGGGCACATCACACATTTGCGCACAGCTAAGCATATAACTATTTTTAATTTCTCTATTTTGGTGAGCTATTTATAAATATAAAAATCCCCCCCATGTGGAATTCACTTATTTTAAAAGTTTTAACCGTAACAAGCAGTTAGGGGCCAATCTGCTACAAACCACCAAATCCCTAAAACTAAATTCTCAAACACAGTTTTTTTACAGCAGTTTTGCTAGCAGTTTTTAGAACCACACAAATAGATTTACAAAAACTAAAATTTGCTGAAATTATAGAAATTCAGCCAAGATAGCTATAGAGTTCAAAGTTCATTTAGAGGACATTCCCAAAGAAATCTCATTTGATACATTAAAAGCTGCCATAATGAAAGGTTCATGAAATGCTAAGGAATCACTATTGTGGTAATTATTGGCAAACATCGAACTGGGTGACAGAGCACCATGACATTTACTGAGATATGAAATGTTGCTTTGAGCAGATTCACATGGCAACAAAATATTTTACAAAGATTATGATGAGATAAATTACCATACAGACACTACACAGATCCTTGCTCTGTTAAAAGATGATCAGCCAATCAGTTTAAGTGCCATACATGATACACACTTAGGCAGTCATGACTTTCAATTCATGACTGACTGGACAAGATTTTCCTACAGTATGTTGCTGTTTCTTTCTGAGGTAGACTAGTTGTCAACCAAGGTTATAGGACCCATTCTGGCCTGATATTCAACCCATACCTGAGAGATAGATGGATTCATAACTTTCTTGGGGGTATTTGCTTACAAGTGAATATAACAAACCAACTGGAATTCAAACTCAACTCTCCAATTTCTCGTTCTCAACCGATATCCATTACACCACAATGCATATCCATAAAAGATGAAACTATTTTAGAAAACCTAGCAGACATTGTTGACAATCTCCAAGAAAATTTGTATTAAAAGAAACTGAATGTGAACAAATAAGACAACTAGAAACTTCAGCTCAAGATATGACAAAAGAATTACAATCACATTATCTACATTACAACCATGTCCCAGATTTCAACATAGAAAGAGTTTCAACAGAAAATTTAGTTTCTTTGCAGCCCAAGCTGATGGCAAACACAACCATCAGCAATCTGCAGTATGTTGATTTGATTGTAATTATTGCAGAAAAATGTACAAACAAAATGCTGCACATTTCAATTGGAAAAACTCAAGAAACAACTTTCTCAGGGCTCAAGAATTGGTGGTGCAAATAGAGACATCAACATTCAAATTCTGAAATTTAAAAAATAATAAATTCCAATAAAAAAAAAAACTTCAAAAACATTTTACACCAACATAAAATTCTGAATCAAGTTCAAAAAGTTAGTCTCTGGGAGCCTCTCTAAAAACACTTAAATAAACTGACAAAGTAAATGATGTCTGTTATTTTTCTCACTCAGTTTTGTTAAGTTTTGTTGGAGAATCTTTATGATAAACTTAGAAATACAATCTTACCTGCTGAATAAAGCCTCAATTTCTCTCAACAAAACAACAATTGTTTCTCAAAAAGGAAATTTTCACACATTGAAGATGAATTTTTGTTTAAGGACATTTTACTATCTTTTATGCACGGAGTTTTATGGATTCTTTCACTTTTAATCATATTACATTCTTCTCACATTTGACATGTTTATTCAAATTCATTCAATATTTTGATTTCATTCATCAGAATATTTCCCTTTGTAAAAATGTATAAATATATAAAAAGAATTTTCTGCATTCAAATTTTCTTTGTTTATTCTTTTTCCAATTTTATTACTGAAATTGTCACTTAAAAGTTTCAAGACTTTCAAGTTGGTAGCTGGAAACAAACTATATAATATAAATCCATATCATTAAAATTTTTATATTCAGGTTCTCATCACCATAGTGAAGACATCAAGAATAAATAAATTTATGTTGTTTCAACAATAATGTTATTCAAATGTTGAGATGATTTTTACAAATCACTTAAAATGATGTCTTGTGTGTCTCTTGTTGGTCCAAAATTCACAATTAGTGTGTGTCAGTAACAAAAAAATCTTAATGCAGTGCATGAAGAACTCATAAGAACTGACAATGGTCATAATAAGGTTTCTACTCATTTTAAAAGAAGACAAATTCTAGTTTTATTCACTTGCTACTCATTACTTTAAAAATTTTAAATTATCATTGTTCAGATTCTTTAAATAAAATCCAATAGACCATTTGAATTATTTTTAATAAATGTTCAATTTTACTAATTTATTTAAAATTAGTAATTGTTTAAAATAAAATTCTACTTTGTTGCAAGCATTAGTGAGAAAAATTATGGTGTATAAAATTCAATAATTTAAATTCCAAATATTTGACACATGAGTAAAGTAGCATTTAAAGAAGGCAGTGACTGTCATTTTAGTAAATTAAAGGAAATCTTTTTCCACAGAAGAAAAATTTCATACAATGGACAATGCATTGAATTTTTTGAAAACATGATGTTTTTAATTACTCCATGTAAAATGTGAACAAAACACAAACAACTAGGAATTTAGAAAAGTTCAAGGTTTTAAATCAAAGATGATGATAATATTTGTTTTGTTTTACAGCTTATCAACCTCTCATGGGTCATTTAAAGCCGGGACATTCTTATATTTACTAAAAAAATTTTCTTTTTTAACTTATGGTTTCAGCTTTTTTTTCCATTTCTCATGGTATCAATTACTTTGGTTTGTTTAGATATCAGATTTTTATTTCTATTTTGTTTTTTGTTAGGTTTATATTTTTTGGTATAAAGCCACTTTTTGAGAAATAATATATCATCATCCATCCTTACTCTTTTAAAGAGCTCCCTCATGTTGTTTATTGAAGAAAGTCTTTCTAGATGGAGCAAGAGCTGTACATTCAGTCAATACATATTTCATAATGTATGCAGATTTGAAAGTATGGCATGTTGGTTGTTTTTCCCCTTTCTGTATATAAGTAGTTAGATAATTTCTGTTACTTTAAATAAGATTTAGTGTAAATGTTAATTCACAAAATATATGATATAACTGAAACGAAAATAAGTCCAAGGGGAGATAAGTTGGTAAAGTTACTTAAATTTTGTTCCCTTAGCTGAAGAATCAGCAAACATTTCTGGAAGTGAGACAGATTAGGTAAGTTTTTTTTTTTTAATTTGTAGTCTAAGACAAACTCTAAGTGAAACTATGTAAATGTACATCAAGCAATGTTTCATTATCACCAACATTCACTGTGGGCTATTTTATATTTATACATACATACATAGAGAAGTCAAGTCTGGTCAATACCTAGATCGGTGCTTGGAAATACTAGGTGCAGCTTACAGTAAGCTTGGGTGTGCAGATGGTGTAATGGCTCAGAATTGTTAATCAACGAGCTAAATTGGGTTCATTATATTCACTTACATGCAAATACCCTTGGGAAAGGTATAAATCCACCTCTTCTCCCCCAGCAATGAGTTAATTAGTAAAACATGTATCATTAAAATATCTCCCACTTCCTCCAAAAATAAATAAAAATTATGTACAAAATATTTAGATTTCAGTATTAAATAACACATAGAAAATGATATGCTGCTAAAAAAAATATGGTGACTGCAACTTTTATATGATGGCAATCTTCTGAAGATTGCTATCACATGAAATCTGAAGTAAGAAACAATTAACTAAATATTTATATTTAAACAGCTCTGTGCTATACATCAAGAATTTTTCGTTTTTTAATTGAAATCATCTCAAGCATGACAGTAATGCCACTAAAACACAAGAGGTTACAGGGTGTGGTAGAATTAGGGACAGAATCTTTAATGATGAGCAGAAATAGAAGAGAGTAATCAGGTAGACAGTAGATAGCAATTAACATTGCATTTAAACTTTTGCAGATTAAAGTTGGCTGGAAAGCATGGAGCCGGAAGGGAGTCCACAAGTGAGAAGTGCAAGAGAAGAAACTTACCATAGAATTTACGGCTACATCTAGCCAGCTTGACTGTAAATTGATGAGATCTCAACACCAGTCTAGTGCTGTGCTTAAATTCAAAAACTCTAGGTACCATAGGAAAGAGCTCATTCAAACAATTACCACGAAAGTATTTATAGAAAAGACATAGAGAGGCAACCTTACAGCAGTGGGAAAGTGACTGGAGATGAGCTGCCAGATCATGACCAATAATATTGCAGATTCTTCTATGAATCTTATCAACGAGCTCAAGATAAATAGCAGGGGCACCAGGCCATATATGGCAGAAATATTCTAAGCATGGCCGAATGGTAGACATAGATATGAGCATGGATGAATGGTAGACTTATAGATTTGAACCTTTTGTGCAACATCTTAAATTATACATATATTCAATCATGGGGCAAAATCTACTCCTACAATGACAAGTTCTTACAAATTTAAATAAAGTGCTCAATACAAAAATTTAAAAAAAAGATAAATAATTCACTTGCTAAAATATTTTCAGGTAGTATTTTCTTAGTTGTATGTAACTAAAAACACATTGTATATTTTAATGATTTATTTTAAATCTTATTAAATAGGTTCCTTCATAAAGTCAGTGTTCGTTTAGCAATTTGTATTAAAGATGAATAAAGAATGACAATGCTGAAATTGCTTTCCTGAGATAAAACTGTCAGATTATTGTTTAAAAACTGTTCTTTGTTTAATAAAAATTGACCTTAAATGTTGATTAGTTAAGAGATTGATCTATATATAGATTTAGAGAATGTTTCATTCCTATTTTCATCTTTGAAAATTGTTTCTTGGATAAATATGTTACAAATACCGAAACTAATTGTTATATAAATGACTTTCAAACTTTATTTGGGTAGCATTTGTAAAAATGTCAATTAACTTTTTCTTTTAGTATTTCTCTTTCAGAATGTCATTAGGCTGCTGGACAATCACTTCTAATTGTAAATTTGATGGGAGGTCTTCAATGATACATAAACAAATGAGTTTTTTTTTTAAATGTTACACATCTTAATAATAAAAGAAATAAATATATATATAAAAATATAAAAGTGAACATTGAAGTCAACACTCAGAGGTGACAGGCTGTTTCATGCTAGACGCAATCATCAGGCTGCCTTAAAACTATATTTCTTCATATATATATATATATATATATATAAATGAATAAAGACAAGGGAAAACTATTCTTTGCTGACATGTTTCATCCTCTGATGGATTTTATGAAGACAACTGATAAAGTTTGACTTGATAAAGTCCATCAGAGGATAAAATGCATCAGTAAAGAATAGTTTTCCTTTTGTCTTTTGTTTATTTTAGTACAGATATATTCATTATTTATATCTGAATTTGTGTATATATATAGATATAATATGCAAAGTGTACTTCTATATTTTTGTGTGTAATATCTCTAACTTTTTACTGTACTAGAGTTGTTTCCCTTGTACTGGCATTATCAAGTAGCAGTGTTTGTTTTTTTTTTAATGGCAAAGTGTTCCAAGATGAAGGTAGCAAGGGAGAAGAGCAAAGTACAACAATAATAATTGGAAAAATACATTTAAAGACTTAAATATGAAAATTTAATAATAGTAGAAAGTTAACGAAATATCAGTTTCATATTTGTTGTACTTTTTGACAACATGGCAAAACTTGTTTTAGGATATTAGCGTATTCCATGTGGTCTGCAAGCTAACCAAATTTGATTCACAAATCATCGAATTTTGTTAAATAAAAACAAAAAAAAAAAACAAATGAAATAATTAATGTACACTTCAAATTGCTTGTAAGCTATAATAGATGCAACAAATATCTTTTTATTTTTATTATTTTTGCTTTGGTATTTATTCCAGAACATTTACTTATGGAGTTTAAATTTTAAAAAAATTTTTTCTAAATTTCTAACAGAACATGTTAAGTTTATATATTTGTAAAAAGAAAAAAGCATCTTTATATATCTCTTGCATATTTTGATTGATTATACAATCAATTGGCAAGACAATTTTGTTATCAATGTTCACATGATCAATCACTTATTTCTTTATATCAATCAAAATTAGTTTACGTCACAAGAGAGACTTACTACAACATTGTCCATTCTCTCTTCCTTGTCTACCATAATAGTGTATTAGTTACAAGATTCAAGAAAGTTTCAACCCTAAGTGAAAAAGTACAAACATTGTCTGTGAACAGAATTGAACCTCAGTCATTGTTATTGTCTAATTTCTTCAAATGTTGTCAATTCATGTTTAATAAACAAACAAAAAAAAAAAAAACACTGGTACACTGGTAAATGTATTTTGATGATATGTTTTTATCTTCAGATTTGAAAGCTCTCCACAAAGAAATTGAAAGATGATTAATCTAAAGTTTGGCCTATCAACTTCCAGTTTTCCTTTTGCATTATATTCCATTCCACAGTTACAAATTCAACTTTGTCAAGGTAAGTCTATATTGTCTTTGATAAGGTAAATAGGGTAAATCTATATTGTCATTTACACAGGTAAATCTATATTGTCATCATTAAATTATGATTCAGTTATGTCAGAAACTGAAAAAACTGTCAAAATTGAAATTGTCTGGCTTCTGTGACAAAGTTCTTCAATTATTTAAACTACTCAAGACCAACTTTTAAATTGGTGAAGGAGCATTGATAAATTAAAAATAAACAATAAAATAAAATTACCAATAAAACAAGGTATCTGTTATCTCACAAAAAAAAACAGGAGAGTGTTTATCAATGCACCTCTCTGATAAAAAAAAAATGATTGAAAATCTGGCAGTACTAGATTGACATCATTTTACAGCTGAAATGGATAAATGTAACTATAAGTTCTATGCTAACAGTTTCTTTTTTCGCATTTCTCACTCCCAGATTCTTGCTTTCCATTCAACATTGATCTTTTATTGTTCTCTCTTCATCATGATTTTCTTTTTCTCATATTCTCTCACACACTCAGCAACCTTTACATTTTAGCAGCTTTATTTTGCATCAGGGGAAATGATTTAAAAAAACCTTAAGTTTTTCCACCACCTTTCTATTTTTCAACAGTAATTTTCAATTTGTCTCCACTTCTTTGTGTTTTATTTATTTGTATCACTAAGAAAATGTTCAAACTATTCACTTCATCTTTTGAAGAATTTCTGAACACTTGAATCTGTGAATTGTGTTATTCCTCCAAGTGACACTTAAAGACATCTAGATACATTTGAAGATGGTTAGAGAACATGTAGAGCTATGATTTGTTTTATCAGCTCTAATGTAGCAATACCTCTATAGAAACATGAATAAATACAAACATGGATTTATAGAACAAACAATAACAACTATTTATTAGGCAGAACACTAGCACTGTGGAAAAGAAAAAAGATGAGTCTCTGTCAGAGCAAGTACTTCATTGTGTGAATGACAAGCACTAGTCATAAATCACATGTGTAAGCTTTTCGGAAGCATATTTGTTTTTAGCATACAAAGCATGTACTTACAAATAAATTGAATTATCTATTGAGAGATATTAGTTTTCATTTCAAATTCCACATCTTGGAGTAGTGAGTGGGATTTTATGGCACTGATGTGTCAAGTAGTTGTGTCGTTCCTGGTCTGTTGATGTGGTTGTTTCTTCTCTGTCGCTATACCGCTGTTTAAATGCTGATTCTCCTCTGCTTATATTGGTAGAGATAGGCTTAACCTGAGCACAGTTTTAGTTTCTCAATCTTCTGCTTGATTGGTGAATATTGAATCCTTAATTCTGATTTGTTGGTTTTGTTATTTTGCTGAAACTATGTCCACATGTTTACGTTACAGTGTCTAAATATCTAAGTTAACTATATGCTTTAATCCTGGCTACATCCATTCCTGTATGGGAAATTATCTTTTAGGTTTTTGAAGGTGCAACAAACATGTTGAACAAGAGTTGGGCTAAAAACAACAAATATGAGGATGCTAGTTTGAATGATACATGAGATAATGAAAACACTTCCTAGACTTTATATAATAATGTTAATATTTTTCATGAATTTACACAATTTCTGAATTTCAGCATGAATATAACGTGTATATATAATTTCTCTTTTCTATTTCCTGTAATAAAACAGAGACATTTTGGAAATTCATAAAACCATTCTGTTACTGAAATAGCATATCTCATGGCATAAACAAAAATTCCCTTCTTTCAGCAAAGAATATTGGAATTACATTCACATTCAATATTTGTCCCAGTGTAAAAACAAGTTTCTTTGTCTTTTTACAATCTGTCCTCCTAATACAAGGCTCAAGAACCACTCAAGGTATAAGATTACTGAATGTGGTTGTTGTATAAATGTAGGAGGGGACAGTAAGTGCAGATTATGAAGATGTATAGGATAGATAATGTTTGAACGTAGACTTGAAAAGGTTAAGATTGTAGTATCTGGGCAAGCATCCACTCGGGAATCTATTCCACAAAGTAGCAATTCTCGGAAAGAAGCTGTCCAAATGAAACTTCTTTCTTACCAGTGGAATACAAGGGGAATGCAAATGGTTTGCCACTGTGTACATGGCATGGCAGGTTTTAACTGTAAAGGTCTGAACTGGTAGAACTAAAGAATGGAGCTTGTGTGTTTTCCATGAAAAAAAGTGATAGTGTAGTAATAGTGATAATGTAGTAATAGTGATAATGTAGTAATAAGGTTGCAATGTTTCTACTGGGTGAAATTTTGTGACTTTGGTGTATTTATTACAAATTTATGAAGTTCTAATAATTTGTGGATAAAAAGTGGGTCTTATATGAAATCAAAGATGGTCCATAAATACAAAATGATCCTTTTAGTTTCAACTTAATTATAAAACAAAATATATTTAAAATAAATACTTTTTCTTTAACTTTAAGTTTCAGTGTAAACACAGGAACTCAAGAAGTCATTTAAAAAGAGACCTGAAAACTTTTTGGCCTGACTAAAAGAAGAAAACAAAAATCTTGAAGTTTGGTCATTTGGTCATAAGTGGGTCAGGCCTAGAACTCTGTCATATTTCCCCATCAGTAACTGTGGTTGGTGTTTGAATCCATGATTCTGCATGATTTTCAAGGCAGGTACACCCTCTCCAATTGGAAGATTAGTTCTACACAATCTTCTTATACTTATTTGTTCTTTCTGTATTTTAATATATGCCTCTGCTGCTGCTGTATGTTTGATGAACTTTTTCTTCCATCCTTTTCAAGTAAAACAATGAAACAGAATGCAAAGGCTTGGCCAGGATGGAATTCTAACAGTGATTGCCTTTGTCTATGTTATACAAGATCAAAGTGATACAAAAAGGGACACAAGAATTTTGAAGCATCAATATGCTTTCTACATCCAGATTCCTTAGAGAGACTAGGCCACTAGCCATGCATTTCCCTGAAGTTCTTCCTCTAGCTACCACCTAGAATTAATGCTACTATGTCTCTCCCTCTTGTATAAAATGAATAAGAAAAGAAACCATCTTGTGTTGATACAGTTTATGAATTGGCATTGGGATCTGAAGAATGAAAGCCAGTGATGACATGGAACACAGCACTTCTTTCCATCATCAATATCAAACCTTTTATCCACTCTCTATTCATTCACTCTCTCTCACCTTTGCTTTCTTTTCTATCAATATTCAATGGAATCTCTGTGTGACAACTACACATAATGATTGATACACGAGAACTGAATATACTGATTGATATGTGACTGGTAGATATTGACTTATATGTGCCAATGACACATAATGACTGATATGTGACAATAGCACATATTGAATACTTGCTTAAAAGCCACCCTATCATGTGGTATTTAAGCTAGATCCTGCGGAAGGCTCTTAATTGGGCCTTCATCACAATAGGTAGGGAGGAGTAGATGCGATAGGCAACTATAGAAGAACTCGAAATTGATCGCTGTATTTAAAAATTGCATTAATATGTAAGCTTACCATTTAAAAGTTCAACAATAATTCTTTGGCCACCACTTAATTTAAAGACAATTTGATATACGTAAGTCCTTACTTTCTGTACAAACAGTTATTTTTTATTTCATGAGTGATTTTCACTGGATTTCACAATTAATTTCAATTATTCCCAAATTTATTTCCAAGTTATAAAAATTGTTATCATACAACATACAACAAAATTTGTAGCAAAAAAAATCACTGAAAACAATCACAGAAATGAAAACTTGAGAATGCAAATTTTCAGGATTGTGGGTCTAGATCCAACCCAGAATGTTTTTAATTTGCTCACAGAGTTGGTCTGATTCCAAAATGATATGTTGGGCTTCAGCTTCTAGGAATAAAGTTGAAAAAGGGTGACACACTGACATTCATATTTATTATATAGATGACTAGCAGTAGAGCCTGGCATTGCCCGGGGATGTAACAGTAAGAGATAGATCAAGTATCGACTACCATAAAGACTGAAAAATAAAATTGACAAAGATTATTGTTTAAGGTTGATGGACACGCATGTCTTAGTTTTTGTTTTTTTTTACGAATTGGTCAAACCCAAACTCAAACAAAAACATTGTTTTCAATCGTTATGAATCTATCGATTGAATAGAATTTTATTATAAACAATTGTCTTGTAAATGAAATTTTTAAAGTATTCAGAATGTAAAAATAAAGAAAAAAGTGTGCAAGACAATAAGAAACACTACATGCCAAAAAAAAGTGAAGTTTTGTTGAAATTGGTTGAAAAATGTAGGAAATCCGATCCCATATAAACAAACACACACACAAAAACAACCTGAGTTTTATAATAAGTATAACTCGATATGAGTTGTCCCCCTTTCATTCTGGCGACAGAATCGTGTTTTATCTTGTTTTCAAATTGATTTTGTGCAAAAACAATTGCATTTTTCCAATTTTTGGCGCTGTCAGAACCACCGCAAGGTAATTTTACATAGTCCTGTGAAGTTTTGTTGAAATCGGTTGAAAAATGTAGGAAATCCGATCCAATATATAACTGTACAGACACACACACAACCTGTGTTGTATAATAAGTAAGATGTACTTAACAGTAGCTTGTGTGCAAGGTGCCTCCAAATTTTTATTTTTTCAAAACATTTTTATCTGTTTATAATATATTTAATATATATAATAATGAAATGGACAAAGTCCGACAATAATTGTCCATTTCATAATGTGTGACATCATTTGTTTACATTTGATACACCATGAGCAGTTATGAATGTACGTGAGAGATTCATGGAAGATTGAAGTTTATAAGCAGTAAATTCAACCTTGCCAACCAAATGGTACAGGGTACAGGTTCAAATCCTGTCGAAGGACGAATATTTTCTATGAAAATTTCTCGGACATTCAGGCCGGTAAATGTTATTTAATACTGTTTATTATAAGCAGAGCATTTACTTAAATACTTGTATCTATAAAAAGAATGTTAAACATAAAAATGTCTTTAAATATATAATAATATATTTATATATTTTATCATCTTAATAGCAAATTAGAAACACAGTTTTTACATTGAATTCATCTTTTCAATGATAATATTTTATATCTTCAGTGGCTTAGTGTCAAAAAGTAACGCAGAGTCATGATGTGGCCAAAAAGTCCAGAAAATAAACTTAAAGTAAGTTTCTGTTTAAATTTCTGAGAGGAGTAGTTACCATTATTTACATGTGGGCTATTGTCCTCATCTTTGTTGTTTTGATCATTGTGACCTCCTGAGCCAGGCAGTGTGTACTTAGCAGAAACAGGGCGAGCAGTACTAAATAAGAACAAGACAAGATATTCCTAGATATGGATAACAGACTGAGAACAATCTACCCCTGTAGATTAAATAAAAGATTCATTTTGAAATTCCCTGATGGTTTTCCAGATTGACAAGTGCTTGATAAAGGCTAGAGAACATAACAACAACAAAAACATTGTGATAATCTCATCAAAGATGAGGACAAAAGTTTACATGTAAATTGAAATATGTTTTTTTGAAAATCTTGTTCTTAGACATACAATATTTGACACTTTCTTATAAATGATACCCTAGGTGTCACCTCTATAATACTAAAGCAATTTTACATTTTTAGGTTCTTTCTTTGAAATTTCTATCAAAATTCTTAAAGCCCATGAGATATCTCTCATCCAGGCCACTCACCTTGCTGTTGACAGATGACTGTCTCCCCGTGACTCCTAACAGCACAAGCGGAAGGAAAACCAAACTAAACTATCAGAATTGCTTCATTAGAGAAAATTTGTGATACATCCCTCCTTTGTACTATAAGAAAGTTAGGATAAAGACACTTTCTGATATTGCTTTGCTGGTACTATGTGCCAATTTGCTTCAGCATTTTATTTTTTGTTTGCTTTCTTTTTAGTTGTGATAAAAATGCTTGATGGGTGTATTTGCACTTGAAAAAGGAAAGAGTTTTATTTTCCTTCTTGAAACAATGAAAGATCCCTAGAAGTATTGATATAAAGTCTTTTTATTTTTCTTCTAGGGATCTTTCATTGTTACAAGAAGTATTTATGTAAAGTCATGTGGAAACTAACATTCAACTCTAAAAAACTCCACAGAAACAAAAGCATAACGCATGACATCAGACTGATTTGTAAACAAAACTATAACCAACAAAACCTTGTGCAAAATAATACATTCACCTGAGGAAGGGCAGAGAATGGACCAACTGAAATATTAAAGAAAGAGAAATGAAAATGAGAGTAAATATTTTTTAATGTTTTATAAAATGCCCTTTTGATGAAATCTAAACAGTCTAAGAAAAAAATACTGTTTAATGTGTAGGGACATTATTATTAGAAATAAATAAAAATAAAATATAAAATAATAATAATGAAAATTATAAATAAAATAAAATAAAAGAGTAACATTTAAACTTTGTATAAGATAAATTAATAAAAAATAAAAATAATAAAAAATACTCTCAGTATGCAACAAATAGTGTTGCTGCCAGAAATTTGGACATCTTGGCAAAAGATGTTAAATTCAATCTCTTCACCACAAACCCTTGGACAGGCAACACATGTTCAACCTCTTTCTGTAACATGGCATGTAATAATACAAATTAACTTCTGCCTCTCATTAAATTTACCATGAAACATTTACAACCAAAAATGCATGCACCAGTACACATAGAAATAAATGAATTCTAGGAAACTAATGTACAACTTACCATGCTTTTCCTGTTATTTCTGTACATTTTATTTCCTGTCAAGTATGTTTTTATCTCCGTGAACATGAGGCTAATTTCTGCTGCTTTGATGTGAGTGACCCTACATCATTTTGGTAACCCCGACATGCATAAGAAAAACAACCTATTTACTGACAAACTCTATTTTCTCTCTCTCTCTCTCTCTTTTGACAGAATATTTATGGTAATTTCCTAAAGCAATATCTTCAGTATTGTGGATACTACACTGGTAAGTGTTTACTTACATTGGCTTAGATTGTTGATGCAGTGATGTGCAGAGATTTGGTAATGCCTGGGGCCAACTCCTTGATTGCATGTCCCTAACACTCAAGTAGGAGGGGGGGCTATAGGGCAGAGTACTGAGAAATGTGAGAAAAGAAGATATTTTAAATATGTAAAAACAGATGAAACATGAAATAAACACTTTATTCAAATTAAATATAAAATAAATTTTTATTTCACTCTCTGATTGGATACCCTCCCGATACGTATGCCCGGGGCTGTCAGACCCTCTGTCCCCTGCTGTCATGCTCGGAAAATGCATCAAACTTTAAGTTATAAATAAGAAAAAAAAACAAAAAATTCTAAGTCAAATTGTATTTTAATATTAACAATATCAAAAATGTGAAATTGTAAAATCATAAATAAAGACAACATAGATATTTTTAAAAGAATCAATGCACAGAAACCAATTCTGTCTGTATTTTCCTAATCCAAACTTCCAAGGTTGTGTCTAAACATTTATAGTTTTTTTTATTAATGTTTCTTTTATTGTAAAATTCTGGCAGCAGCAAAGCAGTCAAATTGGAACCCAAATGGTATTTGTTAAAACTCAGGATTCAAATTTAGTTAGATTTGCTTTAAGCAATGTCTTAATGTAGCAAACTGTGTAAAAAGAATGGAGTTGATAAACTGAAATACAATTTCTATTGAGATTGCTTGTGTTCATTCTATGCTAATAACTGGGAAAGAGGCAGACATTCTTTTCTATCTTGGCGATGTTAGGTATTTTGACAAAAATTCTTATCATTGGCATATCATAATGTTTGAAGATTGTAGTCAGTAATAATTTGGCCAATCTACTCTCTCATACAACCCCACCCCAAAGCAGTGGCAGAAAAAAGCTGCTATACCTATTGTCAGCTTAAGGCAATGGCTAGACAATTGATATTATACTCTGGCTATAATGTCAGGTCATCAGAAATTTCAGATTTGATAATCAGCAATTACTGATGTTGAAATAGAAAAATGTGTTTTATTGTGCAGTTAACATTACTTACATGTGGTACAAGGCTGCAAGTATAGAGCACCAAACTTACTACTTAGTCATAATTGATCTAATGAGACAAGCTAACCCTTACACTATGTCAAAGTAATCTATTTCTCTTTGAGTCAAGACTACTCAAGTTACCCTAATTTAATATTTGTCTTTTGTTGGTAACACAATTTCAGTTTATAACAGGTTTTTTATGTTGTATAATTTAGATATATACCCAAGTTTGATCACTTTTCTAGATTTTTTTATCTTTTCTCTGCAAATTTCATAGCAATAAAAATTGTATTGTTCTTCTATAAACACCTTTTTTTCAGTTCAAGAAATTTTCAGTAATATGAGTAATTGTTTATCTCAATTTTAAACTGCTCTTTCATTTATTTCTTTCCAGAGAATAAATATTTGGTTGGTGCAAAAATAATTGTGTTTTTTGTTATTTGATGTTTATTTTGTTATCAACTGATATTTAACTCTGTTCCTGTAATACAGTGGTTCCAAAACAGTGCAGCGCACCTTATAAATGCATCAGAAGAGGATAGCAGGTGAGGCAGAATGATTGAAAGACAATACAAGATTTAGAAACAGTTTAAAAAACATTCATATGCCAAAAATAAATATGATTTCAAAATTTAAAATATTATGGATTATTTGTAATTGCATGTATGAGTTTCAGTATAAATAGTTATAAATAATTATTGACCAATTTTATCATTGTGATATTTTTGCATTATATCAAGTATTAAGAATATAATAACTAACTCAAGGAAAGAGTTATCCGAATACGTGGTTATCTCCCTTTAACGATCCTCTCTGTTTTTTATTTTTAAATGTACTTTTTATCACATAAAATTTGGTGAGGCATGAGCAAATTTTCATTCCAAAAATGCATTCCAGAGAAAAAATGTTTGGGAACCACAGCTGTAACACAACCATTTTAAAGTGCAGATGATTGATTTATGCAAATGGTTTTGTTTTCACTGTTCAGCACCTTTGAAGAATTTGTTGTGGGTCAGTGTTTGCGTTGAGAGATAAACACGTGTGTCTCCTGAAATGCCCACAACAAACATGGCAGACTCATGATGTGAGTCCACGAAAAGGAATGTAAAGAAACAACAAGAACCAATATATAAGTACACACAAATGGTAATAATAAATAAAGGGTTACAAGTAACAAAGATGTGTCTAACAAATGAATGTGAAAACTTTTTGAGTGCAAAGTATGTGTAGTGAGTGAATGTGCATATGTACATGTGTGTGTGTGTGTGTATATTGTTCATGCATTTCCCAAAAGGGAAGCGTGTTCTCTGCAAAAGGTTACATGTTGGCGGATAAGATCAGAAGAGAGGGATAAAAATTGTCACTGATCATTTATAGTCCTGAGAGTGTCACTTGGGAGCAGTTTCTAAAATTAGGAGGAGGTAAATCGGCAAATTCATTGATTCAAGGAATCCTGGATTTCTATTGTGCTAAATATATTTGTTTATTATTTGCAAGAGCATCTAGATTGTAACAGTTCTTCAATTAATAAACTTTACTCTAAACCAAGATTGACTGCTTTAAAATTGATGGCTAAAAACTGCATTTATTTCTGCACCAATGGTTTTAGAGTTTTGTAACTGGAAAGGTCAAATAAGTAAATATGTTTTGTGTTGTTAGTAATAAGTATTCATTCTTTCTCACTTTTCCCACTGCAAAGAAGATGTATTTTATTTATAGATTGAGAAATGTTATTTGTTTTATAAGAAAATTTGTCTGTTTCCATGTTGTTTATGGTTACTTTATTTTTCTGATATTGTAGAATGCAAAAAGAGGCTACAGTTGCCTCAGATGAAAGAGAGTAGTTTATCAGCCGAGGACGATAAAGTTGGCACTGAGACAGAAAATGAATTTGAAGAAAGAATACAACCAACCTCCTTAATTGGTACTGATATATGAGTGGATTTTTAGATATTGTTATGTAATAATGTTACTATGATCATATTAATAACCTACTCTATGTTGTCACATAATAGAATTGATATAAAAAAACAAAGTTTTTGTTCAACCCAATACTAAGCTTAACCTAATCTGGCACAAGCCACAATAAAGAAGCAATCGGTAGAGATTGATTTAACTAGCTTACTAATTATTGCTTTATGACAAGCACCTTTAATATATACTAGTTTTTAAAATTTCATAACTAAAGTTATAAAATAATAGAACTATATGATAAAAATGATATAAAAAGCTATATTTTTAAAAATTTAATTCTTATGAATCAGATTCGCCTTTCATTGAATTTATACTTTTAGATAACCTCATCTCAAGCAATTAGATTGATAAAGATGGATAAATTGTTTGGTATCATATTTGTTAGTCTAAACCTATCAAATTTAGTAGCAGAAATGTTAAACTACATGTAAACTCATCAATAATTTCTTCTTTGAATTGAAGGGCAAATAATAAACACAGTTCAAGCAATATCTGTGCATCAATAATAAATTTACAGTATTTGAGACTCATCTAAAAAGATAGATCAGTAAAGATGAAATACTTCTAATATTTATTTATCTTTAGTTAGTATAATTTTAAAATGATACAGCTTGCTTCAAACATACTGCCTCCAAAAACTGATGCCCTCATGTCAAAATAGGTCCTTTCTGGAATGGAGAGTTTTATACCCCACCAAAAATTTCAGCAAAAATTAAACAGCAGTCTTTGCTTCACCCCTGAATTGCGCTGCAGCCATAATTCACTGTAACTGCTACTACAATATCTATCACAGGTAACAATGTAGTAGGACATTTGTTGCATTTAGAACTGCTCGCAATCATTCAAGAGAGTTCTAGAAAATGCAAAGTGTAGCTATGCACAAGCAGTCCAGTTCAAGGTTGATAGCAAACATCTTGGATCCTGGAATATCTCTAACCAAATTCTGAATAAAGGCAAAGCATCAGTGCCTACTATTATAAAATGGCTATGAGGTCATCTCAGGCTCATCAGATAAGGCAAAGCTCTTCACCCCGATCTTTGCCTCTAATTCACACTAGATGACACAGCTATCCCCATCTTGACTTCTCCTGTCTCACTGAGCCTAATCTCAGTAATATTTTTATTACAGTCCAGGAGGCCTCAAGACTTATCAAGTCTTAACCCTAAGAAGACTATTGGTCTAGATAAGATCCCAATGGTCATCTTTAAGAATATTAATCCAGAGTTATCCATGATCTTAGTGAAATTATTTTACTGCTTGAAGGAGAAATCCTTCCCAAGTCTGTGGAAGGTGTCAAGTGTTTGCCCCGTTTTCAAGAATGCAGGTGAAAATGCTGTTTTCAAGAATGTGTATCATCCTGGTCATAGTATAGACACATCAGCCTCTTCAGTGTCATTAGTAAACTTTTTGAACCTATAATCAACAATAATGTCGTTGATCACCCTGTGCTGTTTGTCGCTCAAGAGCGACAAACAGCACAGGGTTTGATCAGCTCAGTCCACTACTGATATCCTGTCATTACTCACAGAGTCAGTGAGGCACTGTACAACAAATACATCTAAAAGATGATCTCATTAGATATTTTAAAGACCTTTGACAAGGTGTGGTATAAAGGGTTACTGCACAAATTCTCCAGCTATGAAATCACTCACTGGAAGTGTTTTCTCAATTATCAAGTCCTTCCCAACAGGCAGGTCCAGGAAGTTAGTTGTTAATGGCTAGTCATCTGATGCCCAAGCAATCAATGCAGGCATCCCTCAAGGTTTGTGTCGCAATCCAACCCTCTTTCTATTTTACATAGATGATCTTCCTAAAAGTATGCTCCAATCATTTGTGAATATCTAGGCTGATGATGCAACAGTATATGGGTGCACCTCCAAAACCGTAGATGACCAGAGATTGGCAGCTGATCTCACCTCTGACCTAGCTTTAACAACTCAGTGGGGGAAAAACTAGCTGGTTACATTTAATGCCTCAAAAAACAAACTAGTGATGTTCCATCATCACCAAGCAGATCCAGAATTTTAACCAATCACAATGAATGGGTGTTCCCTCAGAGAGGCCCCGTGCTTTGAGTACTTGTTAGGTCTTAAACTCAACCCAGACTTCAAGTGGAACTCATGCATATGATCCATTGCTAAAGATGCTGGAAAAATGGTCAGTTATCTTTACTGCTCCAGTAAGTACCTGCTATCATCTACCTTTACAAGAGCCAGATCAGGCTGAAAATAGAGTCCTGCTGCCATATATGGGCAGGAGCTGCAGTCTTCACTTACCAGTCTTGATAGAGTCCAAAAACATCTCTATATCCTTGTCGGTGATGAATTATTTTTCCCTATACATCCCCTTTGCCACAGGTGAAATGTCACATGCCTTATGTTGCTTTGTTGCTATTTCTATGGAAAGTGTTCAGTTGAACCGCATTCCTTAGTTCCACCAATTCTAATCTTCACGGCTTAGACCCACCATGTGACACACATTGTAGTAAACCACCCTCATTCCTTTCAGTGAGATGTATAATCCACTTGAGCAGATTCTTCCCAGAAATTGCTGCTTTGTGGAACTGACTCCCAAGAGGATGCTTACTCAATCTCTACAATCTTAACCTGTTCAAATCTAGGGTCAACTGCCATCTCCCTGTTACCCCATAAACTGATCCTCTTATTTTGTAACCCTCTACCTCAAGTGACTCTTAGGCCTTGTACAGGGTGAACATCACTGTTAAAAAAAAAAAAAAATAATTATGACCACTCCTCATAGATTATCCATTCTTTTATAATTCAATTTTTATTTTATTTTTCTCTTGCAGAAAAATTTCCAGAGGAAATATTCCGTACCACTCAGCTCGTTTTCTCTTTCGAAGCTGGAAAAATTGTGAGTAACCAGTAGCCATTTGGAATTATCTTTTCTCTTGGTTTCACAAAAAGTTGTAAAACTCACACTTAAGGTTTTAATTTAAAAATTTTTAAAAAATCAAAAATGGGAATATTACATTTTTATTAAAAACATGCAAATAAATTTTACTGAAATGTTATTTTCTATTTTGTAAAGATTCCATGAAATAAAAGTTGACAAATTTAAATGAGAGGCTGCATTTTATTTATCATTAATATTAATTTGTCACAAATATTCACATTTTTTACTATAAAATTGCAACATAATTTATATAATTTAAATATTCAAAGGACAATGTATAATTAAACATCAGAATTGAAAATTTAAAATTCAAAAAATTTTAAACCAAAGGAAAACTCATTTTTATTTTATAAAATCATGAAAATTATCACTGTCACTTTTCATCGATTTTTTTGAGTTTTGCTTGCATGATATTAACTTCTGTTTCCACTGCAATAAACACAATAAAAACAACACACATGAAGATATTAGTCTGAATAATTCTAAGTGATGAAAGAAAATCATTGACCCATTTTTCTGGGGAGCGTATGCTATCTTTGGCTTCCTCAGGTTAAAATGAAAGAAAGACAAAACTTGTGTGAGGAAAAAGCCTTAGGATCTCTGAAGATAAATATGAATCATAAATCAAATTAGATTACCTTAGCTTATCACTTCTCAATGTCCAAAATTAGAGAGTGTCCATCCACATATGTGTTTGTTTTATCTATATCTGTATTAGAGCTGTTTGGTATTGTAGGATTTTAAATCAGGAATTTTTTGTTATATATCTACACACACTTGCACATACATATATTAGAACTATACATATATTATGGCACCAAGGTCCAGATTAAATTCTGAAAAAGTTTGCTAGGACCTCACAGAGTTAAATAGCAAATCACTACTGTATAATAATTCCTTTGACAAAAGATAGTACTGAAGAATGTTGCAGTTGTGAATTGCATCCAGCCACAATTATGCATGGAGTATGTTGCGTCTATCAGGTATTGTAGTATTTATGAGCACTCAGACTGACTGCCATGAGTATTAGGGCATGAATAGCTCTTACCAGTTTGAGCCTCATCATCAGGCTTTACTTGAATACAACATGTTCATTTGAAATGGACTGGATAGACATGTACAGGTAAACAACAAAACCTGGAGGGGAAGACATTAGTTTTAATTATTGAATTGTATTTCTCCAATTTGTTCTGTTTTCTTTTAGGTTTCTCGGCTACGAGAACCACAAAATCTGTATGCAATGGCACAACCAATGGGGAAGCAGAACAAAGCTCTTTGGTCTGTAAAAACTTTCTTATTTTTTTACTTTTATTCCTGGAATTCTTTATAGAAATATTCAAGTTAAATGCATAAAAGATTGATTTTGGTGTGAAGACCACAAACTTGAAATCAAATTCAGTTTTCATACATTTTTGTGTACCTGAAAGTAATTAAAATCTCAAAGATTGCTTAAAAGTTTCAAAGTCAATTGATGCTTTCTTAACTAAAAATTATATTTTCAGTAATGGAAGAAGATAACTAAAGAAAAATATTTGCTGGACTTGCTGGTAATGAGTAGCATTTGATTAGCAAATAACATGAGATTAATTTGGTTTATATTTCAGTTTGTGTTCATATTGAACTCAGGACAAAATAGAAAATTGCCAAGAATCAAAATGACTAAATAGATTGTTCAATAAAAAAAAAAAATTGAATGTCTTTCAGAAATCAACTGAATTGTCTACAATCTGAAATGGACTTAAATATAGTATTATTGGTAGACTCTAAGAAATAACATTTTTTATCATTACTAAAAACATTTTGTATCATTATAAACTGATAATGTTCTGATGATGATGGAAGTAAACATTGAAATATTAATAAATTAATAATTACTGTAGTTCCCCATGTATAATATACATTTTTTCTAAAAAAAATAATAAACAAAATTAGGAGTGCATATTAGGCACAGCTACAAAAAAATGTTTAAAAAAATTGCCATTTCATAGGTCGACTCTAGATGCAAAATGACTACTCACCACAAACCTACGACAATTTGACACTAACATTTGGTGATTGCGACCCCATAAAGATGTCAAATGCAATCATATGTACCTAACAATACTTACAAATGTAAAATAAAATAATTATCATAAAACTAAATTAGAATAATATTATTCTATGTTTAAAATCATTTTTTAATAAGTGCAGGAAATGCTGGCTATAATGAAATTGCAGAGGTACAATTTATAGTGTTTGGTTACCAAACAAGAGGTGCATATTATGCATGAGTAGAAGCATTTTACCACACTTTCAGCACAATTTTAGGTGTACGTATTATGGATGAGGGTGTATGGGGAATTACCATATAATATTTGTATATTTGTTTTGTACTTTCTTTCATTCTTTGTTACTGTCTATCAGTTTCTAATGTGGATTTCACAAACTGAAAGGCATATGAAGATTGAATATATTTCTACAATCCATTTCTTCATCAAACTAGTTTACAGCTTATCAATTTGAAGGTATCTGATGCTAACCTATGTGTGTAGATGATCAATATTTAATTAACAAGAATGTGATTGGTTTTGTTAATATTTCAGTGTTTATTCACATCATTATCAGAACATTGTTTTATTTGCTAATAAAAAAAGATGAAAAATGTCTTGAAAACACACTTACAACTCATTAATATTTGATTAACAAACATCATTTTGTTAATATTTCAATGTTTATTCATAGCATAAATGTCCTCAGGTTTTTTTTTTTTAAATTGAATTTACCCTAATCAAGCCAGTAAAGCTACTAAGACACAAGGGGTTAATGGGTGTGAAAGAATTACAAAACAGAAATACTAATAAGGAGTGAGAACAATAGAAGAGTAATCAAGAGGACAGTAGATAACGATTGACATTGCATTTGAATTTTTGAAGATCAGAGTTAACTGGAAAGCATGTAGCTGGAAGGGAATTCCACAAGTGACAAATGTGAGAGAAAAAAAAACTGTTAGCATAGAACTAACAGTTATATCTTGCCAACTCAACTGCAAATTGATGAGACTGAGTTGCTAATCTAGTAATGCACTTAAATTCATAAAGTCTAGGTACCATAGTGAAGAGATCATCCAAACAGTTACCATGAAAGCATAGAAAAGGCACAGGGAAACAACTTTACAGCAGTGGGAAAGTGACTGAAGCTGAGATGCCAGATCAGGACCAATAATATTACTGATTCTTCTTTGGATTTTATCAAGAATCTCTAAATATATAGCAGGAGCACCTGACCATATATGGTAGCAATATTCAAAGCATGGATGAATGATAAACTTATAGATATGTAAGAATCTAGAAAGAAAAACTGTCTCTCACCTGGCATAATGAACCAACTTTCTTAGCAGCTAACCTAGTAATGGATTCAGTAAAGTCTTTCCACTTCATGTCAGGGAAGAATGTTAACCCAAGAATGCACAATGAATCACTCTCCTGGAGGTTAGCATCAGCCATGCTGACAGAAGGCAGGGTGGGGTCTCTCAGATAATTAATAGAGTGCAGTTTATTTTTAGAGGTATTGAAATTAACAAGCCATTCTTTGCCCAGTTAACAACAGACTGTAGGTTGTTTTTGATATCAGCCACCAATTTGACCTTATTGAACTGATCAGACTTACTATCAAGACAGGAGTAAATGGTTGTATCAACATAGATACCAAGTTAAGAGCTGATGCCATGAGGAAGTTCATTAATGAAAACTGAAAACAAAGTATTGACCAGGAATAGAAACCTGGGGGACACTTGTACTAGT
Organism: Acanthosepion pharaonis; assembly: GCA_903632075.3. Lineage (NCBI taxonomy): Eukaryota > Metazoa > Mollusca > Cephalopoda > Sepiida > Sepiidae > Acanthosepion > Acanthosepion pharaonis. Next base: position 2,193,090 of record CAHIKZ030002998.1, on the reverse strand, counting down.
TCAAAAGGATCTCAAAAAGTGGCTACTCAGGTTAAATTTCATTTCATAATTTGATAAGAAAGACTGAATCAGTTCAAAAATTTGGCTGGAGACACCATAACCTTTTAACTTGTAAAGAAAACCAGCATGCCAAGTCATGCTTTTGAGTTGTCCATTGAAGATAGGAGCAATAGAAAACTTACTCTTATTTAATACACTATTACAAAGCTGCCAGTATTCAGGAGAGCCAAAGTTATTAGATACAATATGGTGCCTCATTCTCTTAGCAAAAAAAGACTGAGCTTCTTCGAGGACACGTTTACATTTATTATGTGCAGCCACAGATAGATGTCTGTTATGATTAGAGTTTTCATGCTGATATAGCCAGAAATAGTGATTCCTGTGGGCTCTAGCAGTAGAACATGCTGGTGTGAACCATAAAGAAGATTGAGGTTTCACCTGGTATTTTCAAAAAGGAATATAAGCATCTATGCAAGCTTTAACCCAAGAAGTAACCTCACTGGCACAATTCTCAATAGGAAGGTTAAAAATATCAATCTAAGAGGTGTCTCAAAAGAAAGTCACAAAGTGAATCCCAATCAGCATACTGATTATGGAAACAGGTTTTATGAATAATTCCTGTATAATAGATGATTGGAATGAAATATCAATAGATACCACTGAATGATCCGAATTGCCAAGAGGACAGTGTTGTAAAGCTCTACAAGAGAAAGGAGCGGAGGTAAGAAATAAATCAAGGAAAGAAGCATGTTGTTCAGATTTATTAGAGAAACAAGTAGGAAAATCCATGATTTGAGTAAGTGATTGAGTAACAGAAATATGAAATGACAATATCAGTAACGTAAGAGTGTTTAAGCCACTTGTTGTGATGCACATTAAAATCACTAAACACAATGATGCTTGCAAATGGATGAAGAGAGAGTGCCGTTTCTATACTGTCAGAAATTTTGTCTAATATATTGCAGTCCTGAGAAGAGGGGGAGCAATAAAGGAAAAAGAGAGAACTAACAGAGTGTAATAGTGAAAGTTGAAAGCACATGAAAAAGTTGTTTGGGTATTTGAGTGACAATTCCCTTGCCATTGGAAGATTATCTTGGATGAAAACACCAAGGCCATGTATATTAATGCTGGAATCTTTTTGGTAAAGAGGAAACAGAGAATTCATTGGTAGCAATGGAAGAATTTAAATTGGTTTCACAAAGTGCAACAATATCTGGTGACTTACAAGAAAAAAGATTATACACTGCAGAAGTTGGAATTGATACCACGGATATTGGAGAAAGAAAGGTTGGGGGGAGAGGAGCAGGTGATGTTTTTTGTTTACTGGTTTTCTTGTATTTCTTTTTAAATATGAAAATATAAACAAAATTAACCCTAAATTTTTGTTTCTTATCCAAATACTGATTATCTACCCATGTTTTCAAGTTACTTTCATCTTTTGTGCCATAAACAATTTAAGATGATATTTTCTATTATCTTATCGTAACAACAGTTTTTAATCTACACTATGTACTTTATTCGGGCTATTGTCCTCATCTTTGTTGCCATATTTATCACAATGTTTTGGCCATTGTACGCTCCGGCCTTCTTCAGGTGGTTGGAATGTTGAACTGAACCCTTTATTTCGCTCGCTGGGGTAGACTGTTCCACGTGCCATGTCTAATGGATGCCAGTTATCAGTTATCTTCTGTTAATTCACCTCTCCAAGTTCTCCACTGACTTAACCAGGTATTGAACTCACAACTCTTTAGGTTCTGTCACTGGATCTAACCAACACCTTTATCCACTATGCCATGTGTCCTTAACAGGAATTAACAGGAGATAACTGATAACTGACATCTATTAGAGATGGCATGTGGAACTAGAAAAGTCTACCCCAGCGAGCGAAATAAAGGGTTCAGTTCAACATTCCAACCACCTGAAGAAGGCCGGAGCGTACAATGGCCAAAACATTGTGATAAATATGGCAACAAAGATGAAGAAAATAGTTTGAATAATGTAAATAGTATACATAATACCTCATCTTAGAAATATAGACAGAGTTTTTTATCTTCTTAGGCCGAATGAGCTCCAGGTAAAATTTGAATGCATTCAACACAAGCAATTACCTCCTGCGCAACCAGAACCATTTTATGAACAAAGTAAGATATTTAGAGTTTTATTTTAACCCAAAATAACAATTTCTCTTGTCTAACTAGAAAAACAACATTTGGCAAAGTTTAACATACCCACAAAAAGACAGTGTGTGAAAAGGACATTTTTTCCTCTTGGCACTACTATTTTTGTATACTCCCTCAGCAATTTTCATTGTTTTAAAAAGATATTTTTAGAATTTTAATAAATTTCACCAGACACAAATTTGATAAAGAAAATATTGGAAGTATCTACACCTACAAATATAAGAGAATTGGAATATTTTTTAGGGTTAGCCAATTTTTATAGCAGATATTTGCCAAAATATAGTAAATTAATAGAACCCTTTTTGGAATTACATAAAAAGAATAGCAAATTTAAATAAATACAATAGCAGAATATAGCATTTAAAAATGTAAAGAAACCAATTAGAAGAAAAGCCACTATAAAAAATTTTGCCCTAAAAAGAAGTGAGCATGCTGTATCAGGGATTTTGTCTCAAGAAGGTCACTTTATAAAGTATTTTCTAGAAAATTGATGTCAGTCAAACTATTTGAACATTGAAAAAGAAACATTAGCTATTGTATGGAACACAGATGGAGCTTGCCAATTTTTATTAGGCAGGAAGTTTCTGTTGAAATCTGACCATAAACCTTTGATGTTTATTTTTAACCTCTGAAAGGAGTTACCTCTTCTAGCATTTTAAGATGGGCCATAAAGCTCATGGCCTTTGACTTTGACATTGAATATGTGAAAGGAAATGCCATTCCACATAGAGATGCTCTATCAAAACTAAAATTCAACAATAAATGATAAGAAAGATCAGACAATTCAGAAGATAAAATATTGCACTGGCTTGAAAGTGACGGAATACCCCTAAACTCTCTTGCATTTGAAACTTTGCAGTATTAAGCAAAATTGTATATAGAATAAAAAGAAACAAATGAAGTGATAGTTCTAGGCCAGAGAGACTCTATAAAGAGAGAAGGTACAAGTTAACTATAGAGAAGACTCTTATATGCAATGGAGATGTTTTAATACCACCAGAAAGATTAAGAAAAGACGTAATAAAAAGTGTACATGATAATGTTCATTGTGGAATAATAGCAACACAGAGATGCTTAAAATTACAAGTGTTGTGGCCTGGGTATTTGTAAAAATGCCCAAAAGATATGGAAATGTGGAGGTTTATCTGACGATGTCTCAGCCTTGTTTGAATGTATTTCTTATATATATCAGTGGGAACTCCAGGTGTCAGGCTTGTCGGGCTCAGCCCAAGCAAGTCAACATTCAAGTATATCTATTTCAAAGCAACAAAAATCTTTTGTAGTGTGTCATTTTCATTATTGACTTCAGCTGGATCCAGAATTAATTGTTTTAACTCCATGCCTCAAAATATTGACTGAAATACATTTCATTGATATTGTTCATAATAAAGAAGGAAAGAAAAAAACAACGTAAGTAAGTAAAAAAAAGAATTAAATAAAATTAATATGGCTAGTCGGGCTGCATAGATCTGAGCTGGAGAAATACTTAATAGGCAATGTATTTCTTGCTTTAATTTTATAAATAATCTTTTAAAATCCTCTAATGACTTGTATGCCCTGTTTTTCAAAGAACACATTTTTATTTCAACTTATTGTTTTCAAATGTCCATTTTAAATAATTTATTCCAGACAGTAAAAAGTTTTTTAGTGAAATATATCAATTGAAAAAGGGCAAATTAAATTTAGTCCAACTTAAAGTCAGTGAAAATAAAAAGTGGCAGCCTTAACTCATCGACTGGAAGGTTGGTTGAGGAAATATAATATCAGTCAGTAGTATTAATCATAAGTGTACAATAAATTAAACTAAAAATTCACAGAGAGATACATAAATACATATATATATATATATGTCCAAGTATAGGATTGGTGTATACGGAATAAATTCCAATAATCAACAATTACTATTCTTAAAAGAGTGCTCAATACAGAGTAGAGCAAATATAATTATTTATTCAAAAATTATAACATAAATATATTATAAAATCACTACAAAAATAGCCATTTTGTTTCAACACCTCTGGTGTCTTATCAAGTGATGATGTTGAATGTAGAATAAAGTGTTTTAAAAGGTTCAAATCAATTAACCACCCCTCGCAAGGAGAAATGCTGTTACATAAGCTGGAATGACCAATCAAAATACAAGTATACGAGAATTCAAAAAACTTGACAATGAACTAAGGTTATAATAACTATTTAATGCCTTAATGTTGGGGTTAGACTAAAATGGAATTTAAGTCCTGAAAAAGTGAACTTTATCATACAAAAGGACATAATACAGCTGTAATAACAACAAATGGACATAATTTACTGGCTCACTCTGATGAGATAAGACTTAGAATTGACAATGAAGAAGTTAAGATTAAAGAAGTAAAAAATAAGGAGAAACCTGAAAGGGAGCAAAGGATGAGTACTTCTAATGGCAAAAGCGAATGCAGTAGGAAAGAAACCATGGAGGATAGTATACACGAATCCAACATGGTGTTAGATCAGAATGAAGGTAAGTTCAGACCTAGATCCCCCAATAAAAAGAATCAGGTACACATTTCAAGAGAGAGAGAAAGATAAGATCTATTATAGTTAAGAAAATTCAAAGATCAACAAAGGGCATAAAACCTCTTTGTTTCCAGGAAGTCTAGTGAGATATACAAAATGGACTTACCTTATTTTTCATAAAGTGACTACAAATAAATCAGTCATCAATTAACACAGGAAGGGTTACTTCTACTTCACAAACAGGAAGACAACACAACACTGACACTTCATTTAACCTCTCCAAAATGTCTTTGTAGCCAGACCCTTTGTTTAACCTCTTCAAAATGTCTTTGTAGCCTGACACTTCAATTCACTATCTTATTTTTTCAGTTCAGTAGAAAGATCTTTCAATTTACCATGGTGACAATGTGCAAACATTACTGGAATATTCTAGAAGTTTCTTATTCATAATAAATAATGTCCATATAACTTTTAAAACTTTTACTTGCAGTTTAAAATATATTTTTATAAGTTTACAAATACATTTTTCCCCATCCAATTTTTAAAATTGGTATTTTCAAAGTTATTCAATTGTATTTTTGGTCTGTTTATTTAATAATTGTTAATTCAATATCAATAGCTATGCTTTTTGTAAATTTGGCATAATTATATAGATGGAAAATTTATTAAAATACAATTTTTCAGGCATATGAATATTTATTTCCCCCACTCTCTCTGTTTGCTTCCGTAACTATGGTATATGTAATACTTTGAACATTACGATAGAAAAACTTTATAGAAATATTAGATTCAACAAGTTTCAGTCCCCTCTTCCAATCATGCTAACTTTACCTTACAACTCATGGACTCAATAAGATTCATTTGTGATAAAATGCAATTAATGACAGTAAATAAGCCCTAAGGTTACATTTTTGACAGCATTTGAATATACTTTGCAAAATAAGCAAAATTGATATGAAAATTGAATTTCCTAATCTGACTCTTAGGAGATTTCCTGGTACATTTTTGAAATCTTAAACAAGATACAAAACCATATATATTAATTCAAGAGAGGAAAAAAGAAATCTCTTTTTTTTTTGTTCAGAAAAAAAGTAATTGTTCATTTGGCTCCAAACCTAAAAATTGAATTGTATTTTTTATGAGTTCAATACTTTTACATGAGACTGTACGGGGGTGGGGCTGAAAACTTCATAGGCTGACTATGAACTTTTCAGCCAACCTTCATATAGATGAATTTCATGAAAAACTTTTTTTTCCTTTTTTTATGAAATTTTCAAAAGAAAATTTTCCTTAGTAAAACATTTTATATTATTTTATCCAAAGTGAAAGTGAATTGCAAACTTTAAGGGTGAAATATTAAAAATAAGCCTAGAATGACCAAACAAATAAAAAAAAGACATTTTTTACAAAAGAAAATTTTCTTTTACAAGGTCCATAAAAAAGAAAAACAAATGAAACTGTAAACATTGATGATTTATTTTGCTACAGTTGTCACAGATGATATAAATTTAAAGGTTAAAAAATGTTAAGTTCTTATTAAGCAAAATTGATTAATAAAACAAAATGATAGTAACTTAAATTTTCCTGAAGGTTTTATAGAACAAAATAGTTTTTTAGATTTCTTTTTAATGTTTAGTTGTAATGATTTGAATAAAACCAAACAACTTTTTGTTTTGTAGCTGGAGAGGAATATATACCAATGATCAGGGCTGAACTCCCAAGAAGCCATGTTGTCTATGAATATATTACAAATACAAGTACCTTTGTAAGTAAAAAGTATATCTTTTGTTTTGTTTTTTTTTAAGTTTCCACCTAAATTTTTAAAAATATTGATAAAAATTTAGGTGGAAGCATTGTTTGCTGATAAAAGAATGTTCAAGAATATGAAAAATAAAATTATAAATAATTACATAGACATGCAAGGTTAATAATTTAGATGAATTTTTTTGACCTGCCTGAAAATTCTTGAAATTTGAGAAGTTTTTTTTTTTTTTACTAATTATATACTATGATACATGTTCACAACAAGAACTAATCATGTCTAGAAGTCAACCGTTTTTGTTTTTAATAATATATTTCTATTGATGATTTATTTTACTGACATGTATTCAAGATTTTCAATAAAAATGTCCAATTGATATTCTGGCAGATTTGCAATGTTGCAGTGTGTGTCAAATGGAACAGTTATCATTATTGATAGACTTTTGAGAAGCTACTCTACCAGTTTTCAAAACAAAAATCATCAAAAATATCACATATTAGAACATGTGATATTAACAAATTATAAAAGTGATTCAAGCCATTAATGACCACAGTCAGTCAGCATCTTGGCAAAGCTTTTTTTTCTGTGGCGGACATGAGACAGAACCTGGGACGAGCACAACTGGTCGCGACTTGCCTTGTCCCCGCCAAAAAAGAGCCCGTATTTGCTTAGCATGTAAAGCTACTGCAGTTGAAATGAGGGAGAGAAAAAAGCACTTACCGCTCTGCCGTAATCCATCCTCGGCCAGATAACGTAAAAGAATGAGGGGGGACTGGCATCGCATTTTTATGCAATAACGATGCAATGCATTATGGGACATGGACGCAATGAATTATGGGATCACATGAAGACACAAGGTATTATGGGTACATGAACAACTATAAAAACAACTACTTTTTTCCGAGTCGGGGAGTTCTTCGAGGGACGTTCACGGTTGACGGCAAGAACGGGCAGTTAGTGTGATTTGGAGACAGAACTCAAGAAGGAACGACTCAAGTTTGAAATACCAGCTGGGAGAGCTTGAATTTACTCGCTGGTTACTGTTTTCTTCATTCGCCTTATTTTCTCACTTAACCAATCCACATACACATAGTGTACTCTCTCTAGTAATTTTCCTACTTTTTTTTAATCATTTCCACACACCCCAAGCAAGGCAATAAAGCCACTAAGATGCAAGGTGTTATCGAATGTGAAATAATATGAGAAAAAGAAAAACATTATTAAGGAGAGAGAACAATAAAAGAACAGGAATTAAGAAGACAAAAGTTAACGATTAACATTGCATTCAAAATTGACTGACAGTCAAGAGGCTAGAAGTGAGTTCCACAAGCGAGAAGTGTGAGAGAAAAAACTGTTAGCATAGAAGTTATGGTTACATCTAGTCATTTCAACTTTAAATTCAGCTGCCAATAACATACTGTGCATAAATTCATAAAGTCAAGAAACCGAAAAGGAAAGCTCATCTGAACAATTACCATGAAAATATTCATAGAAAAGGCAGAAGGAAGCTATGTTATAGTTGTGGGAAAGTAACTGAAGCTGAGATGTCAGGACCAATAAGATTGCAGATTCTTCTTTGTATTTTATCAAGAATCTCTCAATACATAGAAGAAGCACCAGACCAGATGTAACAGCAATATTCCCTAGCTCACTTTATTAATTCTATTTCACTGTATGAAGTCTATATGTCACTATATAAGCACCACCTCTCTACTTCATTATACACAAAATCACTTTGAGATGACAAATGATCAAAAATTACTTTTGTAAAATAGGTAGTATTAAAGCAGCAAAAATAAGACAAGCTTTGAAAGCAATGATAAAGTAATCTGATCGATCCACACAAACCAAACAATATTTTTCAACTAATAAAAGTAAGGAAGCCAATCTCCAAAAATAATGATTTCTAGAACTCCTCAGAAACTATAAAGAATTCTGAACTTTGTTAGTCAGCATTTGAACATTAACATGACTCTATGCTACTTACAATTCAATTTCTTTTACAACAGAACATTTTTTATTTCTTGATGAACTTTAAATAATGTGTCCATCAAGTTTATCAATAACACTTTTTTCTATTTCATACATAAAGGCATTTGTACAACTTGATGTATTTTTTGTTATACAAACCTTAACATAAAACCCCTATGATGTATATGCACCATGAAAAAAAAAGCTAAAATTCCTGAAAATCTAAAAATGGCATTCAAAATCTGGAGCAGTTGTAGGAGGATGGAATTATGAAGTTGTCTGAAAAATGGTAGATAATGGGAAAAAATAGTAAATAAGTGTCATTCAAAATGTCAATATCAAAAAAAAAAAAACAGTTGTTTAATTTTACTTAAACAAACTTTTTGCATTATTCAGTTAAGGGCAATATTTGAGTTGTTGTGCCCTGCAATTTATTCCTTCTCATAATCTCTATAAAATCATACACAGCTTGATCTGCCAATCCTTGGTCCCTAATCTACAACACTGGAGAATTATTTTTTCTTTCAGAAAAGTGCTTCCATTTTATGCTTTGGTTCATTCTGTAATAAAAATACACATATGTCATTTAGAAGTATTTATAAAATAAAGGCTGGAAACATTAAATAAAAATGCATCATCTACCAGCATTTCTCCAGTGGAAAAATTGGGCAAACTGACCTTTATGTCCACCAAAAAATGGTATTTCAAAGTGATGTTTTTTCTATTGGCGCCACTATTATTTTAACTACCTTCACTCCTTGACAAATTTTATTGTTTTGAAAAGTGATGATTACAATTGTAATAAAACCTAAATATATGAAAGTGAATTTATACACTTTCTTTGTTCTTGAGAATTGACAATGAAAATAATAATAACTATTTATTTATTTTTTCCATCTTTGATCCACAAGTTTAAGAATGTTGTAAATGTAAAATTATTCTTGTAAATAATCTAATAAATAAATAGTGTTTAATATTTTTATTATAAATTCCCAAGAACAAAAAATGTATAAATTCACTTTCATCATATGTTTAGGTTTTATTACAATTCTAATCATCACTTTTTAAAACAATAAACATTGCCAAGGTGTGAAGGTAGTTAAAATGATGGTGTCAATGGAAAAACTGTCCTTTTGACAATCCATTTTTTTTTATTTTGGGTATAAAGGTCCAACTTTGATGAAAATTGTTTTCTGGCTGTGATTTCAAAAGAATGTCACAGTCATCAGATCACAGAATAGATTTAAATTGCTTCTTGTTAGAAGAGTTAGACAAAAACAAACTACAATTTAACAGGAATGTATTTTATTAGCATTTACTTATATATAAAACTAAATATGGTTGCTTGAACAAAGAAATAAAACCAAGCTCTGACATATTTTTATTTCCATATCTATTCAAATAATCCTGAATTCATCTTTTTATTTGATTGCTGCCTTTCAAGGGGTCAGAATGCGAAAGAATTTGAACACTTGTCTGTTGCTGGTCTGCACATAAATGACATCTTGTAAGACTTATTTTCTGGTTTGTTGTGTGACGCACATTAATATGCAAAGTTGCTCTGCTGACCTTAAGTTGCATTTTGAATTTTTTGCTTGCATGCTTCTCTCCTCTTATTTATGCTTTCTGCATGTGTGGATAGAATAGATAACAATAACCTTAATCCTAACTTTATAATTTAACTACAGATGAAGAAATTTTTACCATAACCAAATAAAACAGTCAATAACATTTTAAAATTTTGCTTTCAATTATACAACTCCAATAAGTTTTAATCAAATGATCTTAAGAATTCACTCCAGCCATCCAATCATAAATCAATTGATCAAATATATTCTTTCTTATATTTTCTTTTTAATTTTAATACAATACATACATTTTAGCATCTATATAAGCTTGGTTCAATCTAGATAAATATTAAGTAATTATGATAAAAAGAAGAACAGTGTTCTCTCATAAATACTTCACTTTATTACAAATAAGATCTACAAATATTCCCCTAATCCAAATAAAATGATTGAAAAAATAACTTAAACCAATATTCAGCCATAAATGGCTTGTATTTCTTGAATATAACCTGTCTAAAAAGAAGAATCATATTTAGTTTATATAATATAATCATTTTTTTCCTTTTTGCTTTTCACAAACAAAAATAAATCTATAAAACAATCAAAAAACAAAAGGAAAAAATGATTATTATTTAGATTACCTACCAAGATACTGGTTTTTTATCTATGATGAATAGAGAAAAAATAAGAATAAAAATTATTTAATAGTTGAAATTATTGCAAATGAAAATGATTTGAAGACTTTATTTTTCTAAGAAATAATTTTCCTCTTTAGAAAAATTTTTATTGAAATATTTTTCTTTATTTTAACTAAAAGTTTTCTTTATTTTTATTAAATATTTTCCTTTATTTTCATTAAATATCTTTCTTTATTTTCTTGAAATAGTTTTCTTTAATTTCTTGAAATATTTTCTTTATTTTCATTAAATAATTTTCTTTATTTTCCTTCAAATTTTTTCTTTATTTTTATTAAATATTTTCCTTTATTTTCATTAAATATCTTTCTTTATTTTCTTGAAATAGTTTTCTTTAATTTCTTGAAATATTTTCTTTATTTTCCTTCAAATTTTTTCTTTATTTTTATTAAATATTTTCCTTTATTTTCATTAAATATCTTTCTTTATTTTCATTAAATATCTTTCTTTATTTTCTTGAAATATTTTCATTTAGTGTCACTAAATATTTTATATCTTCTTGTGCAGTTTATCAGTTCCTGCCGGGCCAATAAAACTTATAAGAAATGTTGTGTGAAGGTAGATGCTCTTGATGAAAACACCTTGTGGTTTGAATCACGATTTGAGAGTGGTAACCTTGCCAAAGCAGTTCAGGTGTAAGTCATTGTCTCTTGATAGTTAACACAAAATTCACAAGATGGAAATCAAAATTACAGAACAATATGTTACTTTGCTTTCAGTGGCTTCTCTTAATTCCTTTAATATTTTAACATTTTTTATAATAATTCAGGTAAGGATTTCTGTCTTTGTTGTTATAATGAACTAAAATAGATATATTTATTTATTTCCATTATTCACTTAATGAAATAATCACAATATTTATTGATAGCTACTTTCTATGTATAGCATCTTTTAACAATATATAATGTAGATGTCATATTATAATATCTATTATTGGTGTTATTTGTAGTTTTTTATGTATATATATATATATAGAGAGAGAGAGAGAGACACAGAGGGAGATGATGAGTCAAATGTCAACTTGATATGCGTTGGGATCAGATTTTTGATGTTAAAATGAAAGACAAAACTGTGTATAAGGAAAATGTGTTTGGATTTTTGAGGATAAGAGGGGCAATAAATTAAATTACTTTATCAGATTTGGTGACCAGAGAGGGTTTGTTTGCTTTATATATATATATATAGTGTGTATTTAGGCAGCATATTTTCATTTATACACGTTTCATTAAATAATATAGACAAGTGTTGTCTATTTATTTTATGTAAAATTTGTTCGTAACATCTGATAAGTTTGATAACATTATCATTAAACGAAGAAAGAAAATTCACAATATTGATCCATATTTTTTTAATATAATCTAAGCTTTCTTACTTAAGCCATTATCAAAGATGTAAATCACAAACATATTAAACAATATACGGACACGACAGTGATGATAGTCTGTCATTGTTTACATAGTTAATCACTAAGCAACGATAAACATGCGCATATAAGACGCTAGAAGCGAAAATCGCACAGCATCTCATGACGTCACACATGACTACACGAGAGTGAATTGTAGAATGAAGTAAGGAAAACCGTTGGTATAAACCAATGGCTTCTGTTACCAATTATAGACATTTAAGAATATTTATATATATATATAAGAATATATATATATAGGTATGTGTTGGATTTTTAATCAGCTCACTCTAAATAGATCTCTCTTTTTGTTCTCTACTAACTTGTATACCACATTGTGCTATTATTACTTTTGTGGTTCTCAGTGATATGTATTTTCCTGGTCTTAGGTTTATTATTGAGAATTGTGAGATTAGTGCACTTAGTGTGTATTGTCTACAGATGAATAAAAATTTAAAAGAGTTATAAATTCTTGTAATTTTACATGATTTGTTTGTCATTATTGATTTGCATTATTATCATCTCTCTCTCTCTCTCTTTCTCTCTCTATATATATAAGCAGGCATTGATATCAACACCCAGAGCAAAGAATGAATGTCCCTTAAATGGCAATTGCTTGCAAAATAATGTAATATACCAAGTCACTGTAAAATTAGAAAATAACAAAGAAAAAATATACATAAGAGTAACTGAAGGACCCTGGAAACAGAGAAAATATGCAAACTAAACATCCTTTGCAAATAGTAAATATGTGAACAACACAATGCTTTCTAAACAATGGATATATATATTGCACAGTGGAGTAATGGATAGCAGCTCAAATGGAGGAATTGGAGAGCTGAGTTCAAATTACAATTATCATTACATTCACTTATGTGCTAAGACCCTTGGGAAAGGTATGAATCCCTCTCTTCTCCCCCCAGCTATGGGTAAATAGCAAGACAGACTAGGTTCTATAGCCTTGGATGACAACTGGTCTAAAAGGACAACTCTGAATTCAAAAACTGCAGAGGGTCATTTTGGAACCTTGTGACATATGGTGCACCAGTTCTCTGTATTAGGCTCTTCCAAAAAGTGTGGTTGTTTCTGCACAATCCTTCACCACTCTAATCACATGATGTGTACAGGTAGTCTGGCTGTTGCTTGTAAGAACTGAGCTGCTTGACCCTCATGCTGGAAACGATGGGAGAGTTCAGTATATTGCACCATATATATGAATATTATATGTACTAAATATGCTATATGTAGAGTTTTAATATGTTAGCCATTGTATTTTCTGATAAGAATTTTTTCTCATTTTGGAATCTGTTTTTCCTTTTGACAGTGGGGAATACGATTATGAGCTGTATGTACACTGTGACCTTTACACCCAGAAACACACTCAGTGGTACTATTTCCAAGTGACCAATACCAGAAAACATATTCCTTACAGATTTACTATTGTTAATTTTCTTAAGGTAAGTTTACCACTTTTTACATTTCTCTTTCAGAAACTTCTGGTTATTGCTTTCCTCTTTCTGAAATTTCTTTAACTTCTGGAAGAAAGAATATGTCACAAACATAATCAATGTATTTAGCATGCTTCCAAAAAAATTTTGATGTTTGGTCATTCAATCAGAATTTTGGGAGTGACTCAAGTCAAAAATAGACCATTGCTGCCATATTTGGGTGAGAACTGCCCAATCCTCACTTTCTAGCCTTGACCAAGTTCAAAAGTGTCTATGCAGCCATGTGGCTGATGAATTATTTTCCACTCTACAACACCTTTCCTATAGAGAAAATGTCACAAATCTCTTGCTACTCTATTGCTATTACCATGGAAAATCTGAGGGACTACATTCATTAGTTCCAACAGTTCAAACCATTACTGCTAAGACCCACCATTCCATATACACTGGGACAAATCATCGTCAAGGAAGTTCTATTTGAACATTGGTGGTTCTAATGTGCATAAAATGGCATAGCTGCCATCCAGTGTGGATATATTTGAGGTTGTATCAAAAAAGTTCCCAGATTAGTCATGCTTAAAAAAAACTAATATATTTACTAACTTTTAATATAATTTCCTTCAAAATAGTCAACTTGCACAACAATACACTGGTCCCAGTGTTCCTACCACTTTTGGAATCTGACCTGGAAGTTGTTTTCTGTAAGTGAGTCAAGGACCTTCTGTGATTCAATCTGGATCTTGGAAATGATGTTAAAACAGTGATTTTGAGCTGCATTTTCAGCTTGGAGAAGAGATGGAAGTTTGCAAGTGCTAAATCTGATGAATAGGTGACAGGGTGCATTGTCATCATGAAGAATTCAATTCTTTGTATTCCATAGGTCCGGTTGCTTTTTCTGAACATCCTCCTACAAATGCCTCAAAAACATTGCAGTAGAACTTTTGATTGATAGTCTTGGCCTGGGGGACAAATTCTTGATGCACAATACCGCATACGTAAAAAGAAAAATCAATGAGCATGCTCTTGATTGAGCTGCAACTCTGTTATGCCTTCTTCACTCATGGAGATGAAAGGCTCTTCCACTGTGTCAACTACTGCTTCATCTCAGGGTCATACTTGTAGACCCAACTCTTGTCACCAGAGATGATTGTCAACATGAAGGGTGGGTCATCAGCGGCTCACTGACAGAGATCTTGACAGACTTTGATGTGATGTTATTCTGCTCAGTGGAGAACAGTGGGCAGGTACAAAGTTAGCAGTGACACACCATATGTTCAATTCAGACATTGGGATTGTCTTCACGGACCCATATGACAGACAATATCTTTGATTGTCCTTCAACGGTCCTCATGCACAAGCTGATTAATTTTCTCCACATTTCCAGAGTCGGCACTCATGACAGGTCTTCCAGATTCTTTGTCATCAAAATTTCACATTGGCTCTTTGTTCCAACTTCCAGTTAATGACAAAATTGCAGGCTAACAGCATACACATGATCACAAAAACACAAATTTCACAAGTTGTGAAGTGAACACAGCAATGTCACTCGGTACACTGGTTCATGAAGGTCAGTGATAGCTTTCACTGCATATGCAACGATGCATTGCCATCTGTTGGCATGCTACAGAACTAGTCTGGAAACATTTTGATACTACCTCATATATATATATATTTATTTATTTTATTATGTAAATATTATTTTTAGTGGATTCCCATATTAGAGTAGACACTCAGTTTATTAAACAGTATATTTATTTTTATCTACTGGCATGAATATTCAAGAAATCTTATTTGAATCTGCATTATCCTTGGCAGGAGAAATCATCATTAGATCCAATGTGTTTTAGAGAGTCTCAGTGATGGAAAAAAGTTGAATAGTGCTTTATAAATGCAAATCAACTTTGCTTGATTGTTGATTCACTCTGTGGCTGAAGCAGTCTAGAGTGTGTTGGATCTAACAACAGTTTCTCCTGCCAAGAAGGATGCAGGTTCGAATCCTGCTGAAGAGCACATATTTTTCTTTAATAAGTATTGTAATGTATGGCAAGAGAGTGTTGAGATTGGGGAAACACCTAACCAGTTGCTCCCCCAGCAACTATGGGGGTAACAGGCAGAAAGGGGAAAGAGATAGGAGGTAACAAAAATAACACTACTCCAGAAATCACAGCAACTTTAGGAACAGAAAAGCCCATGGGACCGACTTCACAAGGCACCGTGTCCTGCCAACCGTTGGTTTTTCCCCAGCTTTTATTAGCATGAGGTCTCTTACAAAGACCCAGATCTTGACCAGTTGCATAGAGGCCTGTATCTAGACATGCCAAACTGTCCTGCTGCTAACAAGAAAAAATGTGGATGTAACTGGTGTTGACAAACATGTTTGCATGTGATCTAGAGCCTCTTTTGGGTCTGTACTGATGCACGTTCGGCACAATAAGATTTCCCAAAGATTCAGGCTGATATACATAAATAAATAAATATAGTGTTTAATGAATAAACAGAGTATCTACTCAGATATTGGTATCCATTAAGAATAATGTTTAAGTAATAAAATTTGTCAGATTAATAAATAAAAATCCATCTCTTTTTCCAAATATATATATATATATATATATATATATATATATATATATATATATATATAAGATTAATACAAAGAAAATTTGCCACTTAGTTGATTTATGTTATATTCATATATATATCAGAACATGTAATAAATAGCAGGAATTGTGGGACCATTTCTTGATTTTATCTAGGTCCCACTCCTCATATCACTTCAAGGTTCTAGAGTCTTTGTATATCCTGTGGGCCTTCCCTCTGTAAACAGAGGGAATGCTTACTGGATCTGAATGTTATTGGACTCTAGCATTCTTGAAATATTTTTTCCTTCCTTCCTTCCATTCATTATATTAATTAAATTTACACACTTTTATATTTTTTATATACCAGAAAATAAACTTGATAAGGCTGAGATGAAACCGGTTGTTCTTTTTTAGCTTTTTAAAATGCCATATAAATTTTGCTTATTCCTAGCTATCGTTAAATTTTGTACTATAAAAAACTTATTTAAATATATATATATCAGTTAAGTGCCACACGCTTGGGTATACATGTATTTTTCAATACATGACTGACGAGGCAGAAGATTTTTCCTGCAGTAGGTTGCCATTTCTTTCTGTGGTAGACTGGCTGCCAACCAAGGCTAAAGAACCCAGACTCTCCTGCTATTCAGCCCATAGCTGGGGAGAGAAGAGATGGATTCATACCTTTGCCAAGAGTATTTGTGCATAAGTAAATGTAACAAACTCAACTGGGATTTGAACTTGCTCTCCGAGTTCTCATTCTGAGCACATATCCATTACACCACAATGCATATCCCACATATGTATAATGAACAATAATATACAATGCCTGTTTAGTTTTTATGTTGTCATTACTTGTCAATGCAGTTCTGATTTGATTTATTGTTACTTCTATGTCTTTTTTAGAGTGACAGTTTGTACAATTATGGCATGAAGCCATTGCTGTACAGTGAAAAAGCTGCATCTGATCTTCTACAACCAAAAGGATGGCAGAGAATAGGAAGCCACATCAAATATTACAGGAACAACCTCAGGTCAGTCACCCCCCCCCCTCTCCTATACAACTCACACATTTACTTATATTATTATATGGATACATATATCTATATCAAATATCTACCATGAAACTGCTTACTTCAAGATGCCTACCCAAACCAAGAAACACATTTACCTTAAGATTCTTTTAAAGTCACTCAAACCCATTTTCGGCATAAAATGACCACTAAGGTTGAGATGCCGTTAAACAAACAATCAATCAATCAATCATCTATCTACATAAATGTCTATGTATGTACATATACATATTTGTATGTGAATCAAGCAAGTTTTAAATATTAAATATTGCAACCAAACTGTAATCAATTTTTGATTAAGAAACAGGAAATATGGATTATGTTAATATTTCAGTGTTTATTCACATCATCATCAGAACATTATCTTGCTTGCTATTAAAAGAAAAGATAAAAGAATGTCCTGAAAACAGGCTTGTAGGACATCAATATTTGATTAACAAACAACAGTCAAGGGTAATTTTGTTAATATTTCAATGTTTATTCACATCATCATCAGAACATTAACCTTTTTATATAAAGAGTATAAATACATTACATATTTTAATTGTATATTGTATGTATGTTATGTGTCTGTGTGAAGTAACTCATGGTTATCAACCTAGAAAATAGAATTAACAAACCAATGATGAATTCCACTTTAAAATTCTTGTGTTATTTTTATATTAATATCTTTAAAAAGACACAAATTCAGCTGATCTTGTTTTCTCACATTGTTAATCTTCATGATCTTGTGACTGGCATTTTATCAGAAAGAAAAGAAATTGTCAGTTATGATTAAGATAATCCATTTCCCTGAGAATTTGGGGAACGAAGACAGACATAAATACCAAGATAGTCAAATAACAAAAAAATGGTTTCTGAGTTGGAGGATGGCGTATTCTTCCAGTTAATAAATTAAAGCTTTGAAAATAAATATTTAACATTTTTCAACCAATGGGCCATGTTCCCACCAATAGTAAAAACATGCTTCGTGATCCTTTTGAAGGATATTTAAGTTTCTAGACAGACTAACGAGAGAGTAAGGATAGCAACAGTTCACAACTGCTCAGCTTAAAAGAAATTCCTTTACTTATTCACCCATCTTGCTCACCAAGCTACGTGACGCTTACACTTTCCTTCTCACTTTCTCCCTTGCCTCTTCTTTCTCACAAATATGTGTGAAGAAATCACATTTCTTTTCATCTTAACAAACAACTACAATCAAGGACTGTAAGAACTTTAACACTCATACATGCAAAGAAAAATTTAGTTGTAAAAAACATGAAAATAAAAATATCTTATATTTTTATATTTACACACCTTTATCACCTTTTCCTTTGTTGTGAGTTGATTCAAATCCTCAGTAAATTGCATTTATACCTCTTATCACTCTTGACAGATGGACGCCACTGATAAAAATATATATATATTTTAAGAAATACACACACATTTTGCAAATGATTGTCATTTTAAGACAGTTTTCTTGATTAAACCATTGGCTCCCAAGCCTCATTTCTCTTGTTGCCCCAACACTATATCTTAATTAATTTTGGTACAAGAGATTTTGTTTTAACACTGTTTCATATATAAGGCAAGGATGTCATAGGTAGTATTTATCACCCATGACCCACCAGTGTTTCGTTCAGTACCTGAGTTCATTTTACAACCCAGAGTCCAACAATGAATGCCTGGTACAGCTCTGAGTATGTAAAAATTAAAAAGAAAAATGACCCCAAAAAACAACAGTAGAAATTCCAAAAGGAAAATGAAATAAAAGACAGAAATCAAAAATATTTAAATCTGGTGTACCATGATCTTATAAGCAATCAATCATAGGATTTTATTCCCTATAATTCTCATAGAAAAGAAATTTGAAAACACACTACCAGAAGGTCGTGTGAGTCTGGAAGACATACCATCATGACCCTCTGGTGGGTTGTGTGGGAGCCAATATGTTAATGCCTACCATAAAATCCAGCATTTATTTATTTATTTATCATCACCCATTAATGGTCAATATTACAAAAATTGGAAAGTATACATTAATGGGTTAAAATCATCTGAAAGATTCAAACAAGTTTGTTTTCCATGTGAAAGAACATTGATATAAAATTAAATAAATGTATTTTTATATTTATGAAATGTTACATGACCCATATAGATGTCAATGTATCAAAATATATTTCTCTTGATAATATCATTGAATTGTGCTATTATGTTTTTGTTTTTTTTCCCAGATGTGAAGATGATGAGGATGACCAAATTTTCTTCAGCCTCACATGGCTTGTTGAATTCTCTTATGATGATGACACTGTTTACTTTGCCCATTGTTATCCATACACTTATACAGACCTTCAGGTGAGATAATCCAACATGATTGGTGATGTAATGGAATAGCCTGTCACCCCCATGAGTGACTACACTATAGGTAGTAACTATCTATAAGTTTGGTTAAGTCAATGAACTACAAAGATTAGCTGGGATCTGTTGAGTATGACTCAGACTTATGCGAGAACTACCGACCTTCCAATAGTAGCACTCACTACTGGATTGACTTGACCTTGTGCATAACTGTTACCTTTATTCTTATTGTACTGGTTTTTTACAGTAAACCTTTACTTATTTTTATCCACTGTGTTTTTCAAGTATATATTCCTGTTAGCATGGAATATAACAATTAGGTTCCTTGAAAGAAAAGCATCAACATTTAGAACAAGATCTCCACAGTGTTATAAAAAAATGAAGAATAACATCTGTCTGACATCTGGTTTATTTCTTATTTTCAAACTTATCTTTTGATTCTTAGTTAAGATTCACTAAATAAATAATAAATTGAAATGATAATATCAAATTCCTGAGATGTATTTTACTATTCAATGATACTTGCAGCAATGAGACACTGTTCACTATGAGTGACAGTCACTAAATGTAGCTGTTCATGCTGAGTCTGTGTCTCTTCATGGTCACAGTATCAGACATGAACATTATGGCTGGGATAATCCCAATCATGGCAACCAAATATATCTCTGTTGTGGGGATGTTTGTTTTTTTTTTCTCCTTGCTTTATGTATTGGATGTATTGATCAATTGTTCCACTCATTTGGTTCAACAACATCCTGTACAAGAGAGTCCTGTATCTGGTTTAGAAGATTTGAAGAAATCTCAAGCAAGCTTGTGTCAGCCACATATCACACAGAACTAAAGTTGACAGATTCCCAAGATTGTTCAAAGTCTTGGAATAATGACAAAAATGACCAGAATATTTTCCCAACGCTATAATGTAGATTCCCTTTGTCTCTTCTATAAATATTGTCATGGTAATTGTTCTGTTTAACTTTCTTCATTGAAATTTAAGTGGAATACTAGATTGGCATCCTTTCCCTATTGTAATTGCTAGCTGTAACCATAAGTTTTATGCTAATTGTTTCTTCTTTTGCACTTCTTGCTTGTGGAACTCTCTTTCAGTTTCCTACTTTCCTGTTAACTACAATCTTCAAAAATTTAAATGAAAGATTAATTGACATTGTTTGTCTCCTTGAATTCCGTTATTTTATTGTCCTCTCTGTTTCATTCTCTCTCAGTAATCCCTTGCATCTTAGTGGCTTTATTACCTTGCTTGGAGTGAAATGATTAAAAAAAAGAGTGAAACAAAATTTATTTTAGTTGTTGGTTACTTAGATGTTCAACTAGCACCTTCCTTTCCTCAATTCTAATACTACACTATCAATCTTACACTAATTAGTAGAGGAGATGGCATGTTAAAAGTGTTCTAAAAATAGAAGCCTTGCCCCAGTCAACTGACCATTCATGCCACATGATTGCCATGCAGCACACAAACTGCTCAAACTCCACATTGTAAAACTACTCTGTAGCAGCCACACACAAATAAATTTAAAAGTAATTTTTCATTATAATTTTCTTGGACACTTGGATTCGTTTTCTATGGATTATCAACCTTTTGCAGGTTATTTAAAGCCAGAAAATATTTTTAGATTGTCAGATTTTTCTTCTTGCGATAGCAAAGGGGAAAAGAGATGTTCATACCTTCGCCAAGGGTATTTGTGCATAAGTGAATATAACGAACCCAACTGGAATTGGAACTCAACTTTCCGATTAACAATTCCAAGCCATTATCCATTACACCAGCCACACATCCAAGCTCACAGGACCTGGTATTCCCAAGGTACTGACCAGGCTTAGGACAAAAAATAAACATTTTAAAGAAATATTTATATATTTAATTATATTTAGTCACATCCGACAAATCAATATTTTATCTGTTTTATTTGTTTGACAAAATCAATTTTGGCCTAAGCTACATTCATTTTTCATTTCAATTCAATGAGATTCTCTCTTTATAAAAGTGGTTTCCACTGAACAGATTTTTTTTTTCTTGATTCAGAAATACCTGATCAACTGCAACACTGATCCTTACAAGTTAAAATTTTGCTATCAACGCATTTTGTGCAAGACTCTAGCCGGCAACAACATCTACATTCTGACCATTACAAATCCATGTGAGAACCAAAGAGATGGAAAGGTAGGAGGAATTTCTGTCTCCCAATTCTGTCAATCAATATTAAAAGTGGCTCAACACTTAAAAAATATTTAATAATAGCAGAGTTAAGGTGTGTGGTGGGGAGAGTTATTGGAGTTAGAAATTTCTAGAATCTATCAGAAACTTTTTTTTGTGTTTTATAACCAAGTATAGCAGATATGGTTTGGCATACATCATGTGGAAAATGAAATTTGCAATCTGAGTTTGGACACTATTCAAGGTGAGTGGACTGAAAAAAACTTTTGGAAGGACGATTCTAATATGTATGTGTGGTTACAGCTTAATCTCTTCAGATAGATACACGTGCAAAACAATATATCCTTCTTTCTGTGCTTATCATCACCACCATTAAATTTATTTTACTGGATACTTTTCCAATTTCAAGTATCTTGTAAATCTTGTTTTAATAAAAAGTGATCTATAAAACTTGCCTCTGCTTTACAAAATGAAAGATTTATTAAATTTAAGGAACACACTTTCTCTTCAATTCAGTTATGTGGCATGCGGGATACACACTTAGGCAATCATGTATCTTTTGATACATGACTGACGAAGCAGATTTTTTTTTTCCCGCAGTAGGTTGCCATTCAAGGTTATAGAACCCTGTCTGTCCTGTTATTTGCCCATAGCTGGGTGGGGGGTAGAAGAAGGGTATTAGCACGTAAGAGAATGTAATGGATTTGACTAGAATTTGAACTTGGCTCTCCAATTCGTCAATCCAAGCTGTTATCTATTACTCCATCATGCCTCCTCTCTCTTCAATTAGTTCTTTAAATTTAAGTTTTACTCTCTTTCTCTCTCTCTCTCTCTCTATATATATATATATATATATATATATATATATATATAGTGTAACCCAGATATAAGAGAGTTGTCGAGACCGGAGAAGAAGTCTCTTATATCCGGGTTTCTCTTATATCCGGGTTTGGTCTACTTTGTTTAGGTAAGTATGGGCTCTAATTTGCGACCAAAGAAAATCTCTCTTATATCCAGGTCTCTCTCTCTCTCTCTCTCTATATATATATATAAGATCAGACATGTTTTTTTATTGCTCAAAGAAAGCAAGGTCATATTTTAAAAGGGAAATCTTGACTACTTTAATTATCCATTTGTTATATAATTTTTATTATATTATTATGCGTTTATAATATTTAATAATTATTAAAATACATATTTGTTTTCTTTGTTTTTAAGATAAGTCGATGTATACATTGCTTATTTAAAAAAAAAAGTGTTTTAGCAACTTTATGTAGATGTCTATTATTCTTAAGAATTAAGAACATTTTTTTTTTAAATTATACATTGGCATGAATAATTCTACTCTATTTATAATTTTAAAGTGTAACATTTCTCTTTTTTATGAAAGAGGATGTAATTTGCAAAATTTTAGGTAAAGCATTTCAAGTCATGTTTGTTTTGTTTATCTTTGACTACTGGTTTGTCTATCATTCAAACATTTGACAACATTTGCCAATAATTTTAGTCTTTTATCCTTTTCTTATTTATTGATTGTAAAACTCCAATGACCCCAATGGTGGAACAAGCAGATGATGATTACAACAAATCTCAATAGTTGAACCAGCAGAAGAAGAGGGTTATGCATGGCAGACATGTGACAGAAAGCGCCAATGGAAATTATAACAAAATCAGCGGCAGTCCATTGTAGTTTCATAACTGGATTCTCTATGTCTCATTTCATATATGCCACAAAGGAAGGTCATGAAATAACGTGTGTGGGTCACTTTCTGGCAAGTCGAGGTTCACCTTAAACAAATTCATGCCATTGGCACTTTCTTCTACTCTGATTTATTTTCATCTCCAGCCAACACTTGCAAGACTAAATGGCGATAGGGAATGAATGATAAGAGCAGGTTTTGATGAAACTGGAAGCTTCTAGTCCCGAACCTGCATGTTGGCAGCAAATTTAGTCATCAACAGCATCATCATAAACAAAACAATCAGCAAATAAGAAATTAAGAGAGAAAGAAAGAATATGATTTGATATTTTTATCTCTAACTGGTACAACTCACAAATTTATCAAAAGCATTGTAACACCTGTTATATCTAATGTGTTCATGTTTTTTCCCCTTTGTAATCAAGTTGCACTGTGATTGTCTGTTGCTCTCATTTTTAAAATCATCTTTCAATATTTGTCTTGTGCAATTCTCATTATATCTTTTTTGATTGTCAGCCCAAGAAAGTAATTGTGATGACAGCTCGTGTCCATCCAGGGGAAAGTAATACAAGCTGGATAATGAAAGGCTTCTTAGATTATATCACCGGAGATTCACCAAATGCACAGGCAGGTTTTGATTTTCCTTCCTCCTTGGATTTTTCTTTCTAAAAATGTTTTTCTTAGTAAGTCATTGTGTTGGTTCCAATCCAGCTAGGAATGACTGCAAAATACTTTACCCACCCCGATTTATAGATAGAAGCACACAAATGCATGCTGGGATTTCTTCCTAGCCAATAAAATAGGTCAGTTCTCAGTTTAATCTGACTCCTGCCCAGTGAGTCTTGTCTTGAAGTCAGAACACTACATTCGCTTATCTGAATTTGCTCTTGTGTGTCAACTCCAATTTTTAGATTGTGAACTTTTTACCTTGTTACTGTTAATTTTCCTTGCATATATTGTTTGCTTGCTTTATACTATTTTTTGTCCTATTCTTTTATTGCCTTTTTCTTGTTATTGCTTATTGCAAACTTTGTCAATTCTGTTTGTTGGGCTGCCATTTGTTTACATTTAAACATGGTCATTCACTGTACACATTGTGAGAAAGTTGTGATAAAAATCAACTAAAAATTAAAACAAAAAATGTAAATACTAACCAAATAATAATAATAACAATGCCAACCATTAATATTATGATTGTATATCAAATTAGGAAAACTAGATGATAAACAATAATGTTTGATAATATTTTCTCGAAAAAAATAAAATAAAACTTTTAGATTGTTCTAAATTCTACTCTAGTAATTTAGCCAGTGTATATAATATTTTATGTAAATGAACCACTGTCTAAGTCATATTTCAGCAGATGATGAGGAAAAAAAATTTGTGTTGAAATGAAATGGTGTTATTTTCTGTTTCTTGGCTCTTGCACAATCCAAAAATGATGTGAAATTTTGATGATGCTTGATATGCGAATGTGTCAATATAAATAAGAATGGACATCAAGTAGATGTAATCAGATAAGATCAAAAGAAAACTGGTTTTCTTTCACTATTGTTTTTCTCTTAACACTCTTCAACAATGTTCCTATGACTCTCTTCAACTGCTTGTTCAGAAGATGAAAAAAGTACAAAGTAACTTGTAAAGACTATTAGATGCAACACAAATCTGAAGAAAGCCAAAGAATGTATTGGTTGCAACAAATTTAAAACAACAAAATAAAAAGTAATGAGCAGACGATATATGGAATCTAAAAATGACAAAAAAATCTGTTTTTCTTAATATTAATGATTCAATGAATGAGACCATTTTTTCTAGCAAATTTTATAACTGAAAAGAAAGTATTAAAATGTTTACCAATAAACAAAACTTAAAATACTTTGAGTTATAGAAAAAAGACAAAACATCAGAAGGAATAAAATGAAATTTACATTGGTATGTGACTAAAATAACTGACAAATATTTTACCAATAAATTGTTATGAAATTAAAGTAGTGACTAGTCAATTGTTATATGACTGAAATAGTTGACTAATCTCTTGTTACATTACTAAAATAGCTAGCAAAACAATTGTTATGAGGCTAAAATATTAACATAACAATTGTTTTGTTAGCTATCTTAGTATTGTAACAAGAGATTAGTCAACTATTTCAGTCATATAACAATTGACTAGTTACTATTTGAAATAAAGAGTGCCATATTTGATCAACTATTTCTATCACAATAATTGAATAGTCAACTTAAAAATATGGTGTTCTTTACTTCAGGCCAACTCATGGTGTAACTGAGGGCCAAAACTGGAGGCCTATTTCAAATCTGGTTATTCTACTGGGAGCAACAATTTTTAGTTTGGGTTTAGGTTTGCAGTAGTTCATTGCTGCAAACAGCTTAAAAAATCACAGAAAAAGTAGAGATTAAGAATATAATTAATTTGGTTTGAAAAGTTAGACATCTTCATTTTGGTATATTATCTCTTTTTTAAGGTCTTATTACAATTAATATATAATTTGGTGGAACTTCGGATCCATTACCTCCCAAGAATATGCAAAATGTTATATGTGTTTTAATTTTTCAATTGATTATTTTAAACTGTTTTAACAAAACAAAAACTAGGTTGGAACTAGGAATTATGGGACAAAATATGATCTGAATCTAGATAAACATGAAAGTAACATTTTTTTTATATTTCATTATTTAGAAATAAAGTAACTATTGTTATACTGACTTATTTTGTCACAAACACAACTTTTTATGATTAGAGAAGTACCTAGAAAAAATATTGACTCTTAAAAATGTGTTGTTTAGCAAGCAGAATTAGGGCTAACATTTTGTATGGCTCATTTACAATATGAAAAATATTGAATTAAATTTATTGAATTTAATTATGACATCAACTTTATGTAACAACATTCTTAATAAATGATTTATTCTTTAATTTTGTAATATAAAAAATTACATTTGCCCCTATTTTATGTTTTTTAATTGTAAACTAAAATTCAACAGACCTTTTATATAGCTTTTTAGAAAGAAAATCACAAATTATCTTCAATATATTTGTTGTTATGAATAACAATATTATAGAGAAAATATAGAATTAACTTTATGCGACAAATAATGGCATTTTTATATAAATTTTAGAATGTGAAACAGAATTAAGGAAAAAAGTCTTTGGAAGAAGTCTCTTTTTAAAAAATTAAACATGAGCCATTAAAATTAACTTTCCTAAAAGAGACTTTATAACATTCATAATAAGAAAGACTAGAAAAAATTGGATTAATAAATTATTTGTTTAAATCAAGTAAAATTAAAATGTTACATAACATTATAAGAAGTGTGGTAAAAATTCAACATATCTTCTGATCTGTCAGAAGCAGAAATACAGATTACAAAAATAAATACATAAAATTGCCCATTAATGTATTTGCTTTTATGAATAAAAATTTAATTGAGAAGAATGTTAAATTAACTTTAAGTGAAAAGTGATAAATAAACTTCCAAGTGGCAAGACCATGGTTCCTAAATTACATAATTTTAGTGAATTTTGCATAAAAATGTTTGCTTTTGCAATGAAAGCATAAAATCTAAAGGAAATAAAATATATAAATTTTATACTTCAATTAAATAAGCTAAAGTTATTCCAAGTGTAATAGCAAATATTACACCAACTACAGCAGTGAACTACTGCAAACCCAAACTGAAACTAAAATCAGTTGCTCACTGTGGGATGACAAGATTTCAAATAAGCTTTCAGTTCTGGCCCTCAGTTGCACCATGAGTTAGCATGAAGTAAAAAACACTACTTGACTAAACAAATGTTATGTGACTAAAATAGTTCATAAATTGTTATGTGACTAAAATTGTAAACCTATCAAGTATTACATGGTTAAAATAGTTTGGCAAGTAAAGTGTAATGAGACTAAAATGATTGACCAATCAATTATTATGTAACTAAAATATAAGACTAAGCTTTTATGTGGTTAGAGTATTTAACTAATCAATATGTAACTGAAACAGTCAAAAGCAGTTACTTGCCATGTAACTAGAATAATTGATTTATTGGAGTGCTATCTAAGAAATGGGATATTCTCCAAGTTATGAGCATTATTATATCCATTATATAGTAACACTTTAATACATGGTTACAACAGAATAGCAGAAAGTAAAACATGCTTTTTTCTCAAAGAGATTTTATACTGTTAAGTCATACACAAAATTATATACAAATATTTACACTTGTCCGACATGGAAAAACTATACCACACATATACAACAAGTAGTGTGAAAATGATGAAAAAATATAGGGTCTTACTTAGGATAATTCCCAACAGGAGTTTGAGCTGCCAGAAGATTCTTCTGTGTTTCTAGAGAAGCCATATTTATATTTTCCTACGGGAATTCGAGCAAGCCAAATTTATCTTAAGATATCTGGGAAGACTGTGAGCTGCAGATAATTTCAATAAGAAAAATCACAAGGTCATCCTCTATATTTCTGAATGAGAAAATGGTGCTATGGTCTTGTGTGTTGCCCACATGGCAGCAGGCTGATTTAGCCTTGCCCATTTTGACTGATTACTTTCATCACTCTATGAACTGATGTCACTCAGTAGCCATCATGTAACCCATGTGACTTCATTTCAACCAAAGGGAGATAATCAATTTTTGCATCTCCTACAGACCGATTGATTGTTTTTGCTGTTTAAACTAAAAAAATAACTGCCAATCAAGATTATCATCTTATTTCTACATCTGATGTTTTCCCATTTTCTGAACAAACTCTTCTTCTGTAGATTCTCAGAGATAATTTTATCTTCAAAATTGTACCAATGCTGAATCCTGATGGTGTCATAGTTGGGAATTACCGCTGCTCTCTTTCTGGTCATGACCTGAACCGAAATTACAAGACAATGTTAAAAGACACTTTCCCACCTGTGTGGAACATTCGAAATATGATCAAGAAGTGAGTTTCATTGTTCAATATACCTTTTCTTCTTTCATGAATTAAGTTTGGTGAAAATTTGCTGCTATTAAAAATAGTTTCTGAACTTCTGAGAATGGTGTATTATTCCATCTATTTTTCCCTGGCAGTGAGGTGTGACACAGAAAATAGAATCTGTAAACTGGTGTTGTTTATATTCATTTCATGCCAATGAGAAAACATGACTCACTGTACAGTCTGTGCTTCATTGTCTGAAATGGTTGATGGAGAAAAGAGTGGGTGTGTAAATACTTGAGAAAACCTCTCACCCATAACTAGTTTACATGTTCAAGCAATAGCAGTAAAATTGTTACACCTATTCTCAATCTTCATAGGGTCCAATCATTTTTTAAGCTTTATTTTTGTTATTGTTATTTTAATGCAACATTTTGGTCAGGACCTAAAAGGACTTTCCTGCTAAAATTAATTCTTTCATAGAGTATTAAAGTCTATATTTGTTTTTTTTATAGATTCATTTTTGACAACTCATTTCAACAGTTTCTTTGCTCTTATGGATTTCAAATGTAATTTAATCATCATTTGTGCACAATAACTTAGATTCACAAGGGAGAGTTTACATTAACTGAACAATTCTCTTACACTGTAGTTTTCTGGTTAAGAAAATGAAAGACAGAAAAGTACAAAGTGACTTGTAAAGACCACCAAATGCAACATACACAGTACAAAGACTGGAGAAAGCATCAACTGAAAAAGAAAGCAATGTTTCAGAAAATAACTAGAAAAATCTATGAAATAAAAGTGCTTTGTTTTGTTTTAATTATTTTTAATTCATATAAAATATTTCTACTTTTTACTTGAGAAAAGTTCTTCAGGAGGTTCTGGTTTTAAATGATATTTCCAATTTGTTCCGCAGCTTTTTGAATCCATTTTTTACTCTGTTTTGTACACATGCATATTCATGAATTCAACATTCTTTTACACATGCACATTCATGAACTTTTGGTTTTGTTTATGTCTTCATTTTTTCCGCTATAGATTTTTCTTCCAGTTGTAAATATTTTCTTCGAAATTAAATTTTTCTTTTTTATGAGTTATATAGAAGTTGTTAAGTTATATTATTAAAATTGTAATATTTGTTAATTTGTATTATAAATTAAATTATAATATTTTACATTGTATTTGTAATTATTAATTAATATTTTATTTGATTTATTATGTTATATTATAATTAAAGTAACAAAGTAAATATTTGTTATGTCGGCATTGACCCATTATCTCATTCTTTTTATTTATTAATTTAATTTGATTATTAAAAGTTATATATAAAACAAAGAAACCAACACTCAACAAAATTACATTTCAAACCAGTCACAATATATTACAATGCATTTAAACAGATGGTTCTGTTGATATCATAGAACCACATTACAAATTTACAACCTACATCTGCTATTACATGACCATTATCATCACATAGCAAACTTCTATGTAAACAAAAAAGAATGTCATCTTTAACAGGGAACACCTCTGTTGTAATATCCATATAAGAAGTCTGATGATGGCTTATATTGGTTGTCAATCTAAGCATTCAGCTTAGATTGACAACCAATATAATAAAGATTTAAATGTTGTACAGTTTTGTCTTTATTTTCTCTTGAAACTAAAGTCATTATATAACACTTGGAAAGGCTCATGATAAAACATAATAGACATTCATTGTCTGTTATATTTAACTATATATATATATATACATACATATATACACATATATATATATATATATATATATAAAATAATGCACAGTGAGTGCTGGTGGTAATAAAACAGTACTCAATGTAAAATAACAGAGTTAAATTTATACTAAGAATAAATATACATTTTAATCTGACATTTTTATTATTTTGTAATCTGACATTTTTACTTTAGAAATCACTTAGGTTATGTTTCAGAAATGAAACTAAGCAGATATGTGATCTCAAGAAAAATTGTCTGAGAGAAGAGGATGTGCTTTCCATAAATAAGATAACTGCTTACTGTGAAGGTCTTTGTGGCCAAGTAGTAAAGCATGCTAAATAAAATAATAGTTTCTCCTACAAAAGGCAATGCAGTTTTGATCCCTGCCAGAGAACATATTTTCTTTAGCAAGATTTCTCAAATGCACAGGCCAATAGACATAATACACACTGTTTAATAAATAAAAATGTGGTGTCCATTTCAAATACAAAGTACCCACTAAGATAATGTTTGAAGTAATATATATATCAATAAATATGTGCATATTATATATATATATATATATAGAGAGAGAGAGAGATAGATAGATAGATAGATAATTAAATTATTTGGTAACCCATATAGATAATTCCAAGAAGGATGTAGTCCAGAAAGCTCAATGTAAAAACAGAGCAAATATTAATTATATTAAGAAACAGACAACTTTAAGGGTTCATGGGATTATAATTTATTTCCTTAGGACTGGGATTTTGATGGATACCTGATGAATTAGGACAAAAATCCCAGTCCTAAGAATTATCATTATACAAAATAAGTCTACATTAAATAAAATATCATTCACCAGAGGAGATAGTATCTTGTATATAATATATAGAAACATGTGCACATATATATATATATATATATATATATATATATATATATATATATATATATATAGTCACATGGGTGTTGCAATCCATGATTTTGGTCCTAAGAAAATAAATTATAATCCCATGAACCCTTAAAGTTGTCTGTTTCTTAATATAATTTTATATATATATATATATATATATATGTCAAGATATCCTCTCCTCTGGTGAATGACATTTTATTTAATATGAACTGTTTTTGTATAATAATAACTCCTAGGGTTTTGGGTCTTTCCTTGCAATGGGTGCTCTAAAATTTTCAAAACAATCTAATCATTAGCAACAACAATGAACCTCAAAAATTAACCTAATGTAAAAATTAATGTTGTTTATGAATTCTCATGCCCTCTGGAAAATTGCATCTCCAACATTAATAATTGACAAACAGCATTCAATTCTTACATTGAGCACACATACACCACACTCTCTTGCAGTTGACCTGTCACTTAGTGTAATTTATGCACATATTGACCAGTACATCATGAACAACCGAAATACAACTATTAATGTAAGACAAATGTTAGTGGGTAATACCAAAATACTCTACAGACCCAATGCAAAGAAATAGTCAAAACCCTAGAAGCTGTTATTATATAAAATAAACATATTACACATACAAATGAAAGAGAAATAACAGTAAGGCTTCAACAGCAGCAGTCACAGTAGAAAAAGGAAGCCTCAGTGAGTGCAGTCATGTATGACATGCAGCAGTCTTATCAGCAGGCAGACTAAGTGTATGATTTCATGTTCTACACTCAGGATTGTCCCACTAGACAAGTGCCTAGTGGGTGAAAACATTAGTTTTTGAATTTGGTCACATAGAGAGCTCAATCCATGTACCGAGTTGTGTATACTTGAGCTTAGTGAAAACAGAGCAACAAGTACTAAATAAGAACTAAAAAAGATATCTCTACACATCGTCATCAAAATGAGAACAATTTACCCCAGAGATTAAATAAAAGGTTCAATTCAAAATTCCCAGAATATTACTTGGATCAACAAGCATGTGACGAAAACTGGGGGGCTTGACAGCTGAAACTTTGTGATAATAACAACAAAGATGAAGAAAATAGTCTGCATGTAGATAACAATAACTCCCCATCCCCAAAATTACAAGGACGATTCTTTAATTTTACTTTGAATGACTTGAAGATTAATCACACATAATACTGTAAAAACGTTTTTAAGAAATTGATTGATTTGATTGTCATTTGTTGTTATTTGTGTTGCCAGGTTGTTGACCAAACGAGAAATCCTAATTTACTGTGATCTTCATGGTCACAGCCGTAAGCAAAACATGTTTATGTATGGTTGTGAGAATCGAAATAGAAACCAAGGCAAATTTCTCCAGGAACGTATCTTCCCTCTTCTGCTCAGCAAAAATGTTCCAGATAAAGTAAGATTTTATCATATTGAAAATGCCACACAAAAAATATTGATCTCTGTTTTTTTTTTATTTTGTTTATCTTTGGAAAAAAAAAAAAAGGAATGATTATTTTCATGCTTTCCACTCTCAATGCAAAGAAAGA
Source organism: Acanthosepion pharaonis (assembly GCA_903632075.3). Taxonomy (NCBI): domain Eukaryota; kingdom Metazoa; phylum Mollusca; class Cephalopoda; order Sepiida; family Sepiidae; genus Acanthosepion; species Acanthosepion pharaonis. The sequence continues at coordinate 2,160,599 of CAHIKZ030002998.1, read as the reverse complement.
CTTACAAAATATCTCTCCATCTTTTTTTATCAACAGTTTTAAGATTATATCTTTTAATTATTGTACCCATTTTTTCAAACCATTATCACCATTTTTTTCTTCTTTTTTTAACACAACATTATGGCCAAAATATTCTTCCAATTTTCATTGCATTTGATGATCTCTTAAAAATTATTTGCAACATCTACTTTCTCAAATCTAAAGAATCCAGTATCGGCCCCCCCCCCACCGAAAAAACAAGACTCATTTGAAAAACATAGTAAAAACCTTACATTTTATTGACTATTAACTATTAAGACTTTTTTGCTTTGTCTTTTAATCACTTCACTCCAAGCATGGAAACAATACCAGTAAGACACAAGGGAGCTACTGGGAGTGAAAGAATGAAAAGATTTTAGAAGGAACTGGAAACCCAATCCTAAACAGGGAACAAGAAATGAACCTATATTCCTGTTCAAAAGACCAGTGAGGAGTGGGAACTGAATAATAGGAAAACCTATCTACTCCTATTGAAAGAAAAAAAAATTAGTAAATAAAATTTCAGATTAGAAACTAGAAGTATAGAGCTGAAGTAGACTTTAGATGAAACCAGAAACCTGATCCTAAACAGGAAACAAGGGCTTCTACTCTACTCCTATTCAAAAGGTCAGGAAGGAGTGTGAACTGGACAATAGGCAAACCTATATACTCCTATTAAGTACTCCTACTTTGTAAAGATTTTTTCTTGAACATTCCTTATTGTCAAATGAGTGTATCTTTGAAGTTTAGACACTTTTATACTGCATATTATAATTCATTAAAATTCTTATTCATTTCATTATTTAAGACTCTGTCATGATGGTTCAAATGTGGACATCTGCTTGACAGTGGCCTTTTGAATAAATCTGTATAATTTATTTTCTTTATAACAGTTACACATTAGGAAAAAAATAAAAATAGGCCTCTTCTTTTAATTCAGTTCAAATTTGAATCCTACAAATTTTGTATAATTTGCTTTGCATTGGTTTGTAACAGCTACACATTGGAACCAAAATAAAAATAGACACATTCTTTTAATTCAGTTCAAATTTGATTCCTGCAAATTTAAAATCCAAAAAAGCAAGGAGGGGACTGGACGTGTGATTATGTGGAACATGGGAATCATAAACAGCTTCACTCTTGAGGTAAACAAGTTTTTATACAAACTTTTTGGAAGAATTATAAACAATTGTTTCTGTTCATTTTGTTCGGAGTGACAAACCCTGATAAAAAATTTTGTTTATTTATCAGGCCTCATTTTGTGGTTCAACTTTGGGTAATAAAAAAGGAATGCATTTCAACACTGAAGACTATGAATCAATGGGCCAACATTTCTGTGAAACACTCCTTAACTACTGTGAACCTGATCAGAATAAGGTATTAGAGTTTAAACTTTTACTTTTCATTTGATTACCAAGAAAGTATTTTGATATAAAACAAATTTTTCAATCATCCCTTCAAATTCATCTCTATATCCCTGCCTATGTGTAATAGTCAATGTTAATTGTCACATATTGTTAGTATGACTAAATTGAGGTTTTATTGTATAACATTACAGTCAAGAGATTTTACTCACCTCATTCAGTGTTGATTTCTGTGTCATTTTCCATTATGTCTGTTATAAACTTCATGTTCTCTACTTTTTGTAATTTATAAAAAAAATATTTTAATATCATGTTTTTAGTTTTTACAACTTCATAATAACAGAAATATCATCTAAAGTTTTAAAATGGCAGCTTAAATTTGAATAAAATGAAAAACTTGTCCAAAATGTTTTTTTTTTTAACTGAAATTTTGTTTGTTTTTCCAGTTCATAAATTTGTCAAATGAATTAAAGGACTATTTCAGCAGTTGCATTCTGTCCAAGTGGCAACAGAAAGGCATGTGCATTGACAATATCACCATCAGCAAAGAAGACATGTTGATTTTTGAATCAAGGTAACTCAACAGTTTGACTCCAGGCTGTGACTTGAAAATGAAAATAAACATGAATTAATACAAAATTAGCCAGGTGGGGGACTGTAAAGGAAAAACGCATCAGACAACACAGACTTTTAATAATTGATAAGAATTCTTCTTCTTCGATCTGTGTAATCTTTAGGAAATTTCAAACTCAACTTTTCTTTAATCTGTAAGTGTAGCTTTTTCTTGTTCTGTTTTCCATATCCCATGGGACAATAGCTTTGTGGATTAAAGCATTGGTTTGTGAATTTGATGGCATTGTTCAATCCCTGGATCAGACATAGACTTAATTGAAACAGGGCACTACTAAAAAGAACATGACGTAATATCCCTAGACATGGACAGCAGAATGAGAACAATCAATTAAATGATCCAGTTCAAAATTCCTTGAAAATTACCAATATACTCAGACATTAGGAGAAGGCTGGAGGGCACCATGGTTGAAATGTCATGATAATAATAAGAAAGATGAGGATATTAGTGCAAATGTAAATAATGATTATTAGAATAATTAACTTTACAAAGTTGATACCTGGGTAGAGTAAAAAATGATATGTGTGTGTAATTGAATCCAGTCAAGGTTGATAATGGAGGTAACAGTTACTTGGTGTCTTGACAGATGAAGTTCTTTTTGGGAGAATGGTTTGACCAAGTATTCACTCATCCACTCTTTTCTGCATTAACAAGTGTGACATGCCAGTGACATGATATTTTGTTAAAATATCTAACAATGAGACAGATTAACTATCTTCATAGGGACAAGAAGATTATTTTTATCATCCATTAACAAAAAATTTTCAAAATATTTAAAGTAATTTGCCAAAATACTTTTAATAAGTGAAAGTTGAGTATAACTTTACCAACTAACCACCCCCCTCTCCTGAAAAAGCCCTTGGGTATAGTGTACATTTTCTTTACTACTCTTGCAGAGATCAAATCTGTTTATTAGAGATACATGTCTGAAGTAAAGATAACATTTCATGGCAAATGAACAACTGGGTAGTTTTATTGTTTGTGATGGTGATACTGAAACGGGAAAGAAATATTACATTGTAACATGTCCTTCATTTGGAAATCCCATAACCTATTTCATATTTTACTATTTCTTTTTTTCAGTGATGCAGGTTCTGACACTTCTGATTCAGACGACTCACCAGAATGCTTACGAGCAAATCAGGTAAGCCTGCTGAACTCCTTTTCTAGATTCTCCGTCTTCAGTTCAGAGATGAATCCTTGCTATTATTATTCCACAAGTTGTCCTCATCCTTTCAACAATCAGGATATTAGTTTCAATAACTCCTGCAATGGTATTTCACCCTATTCCATTGTTTTAAGGTATTTTATTAAAATACTGATCTTTTTAATGCCTACTTGAAATAGTCAGAGAGAGCCTGGAAGAGAAGACGCCAATGGTGTGTGCTTAGCAATAAAAGATTATGAAAGAAAAGAGGAATAAAATGGGGTAAAAGACTGCAAACTTTATATATCCATGAAAGGATTTATGCCCCCAAATAAAATAAAATTATTATTCCAATTTTTAATTAGAACTTTCATAAAAAGGAAATTAGATATTCACTAACACTGATCAGTTTTAATGTTTGCTCCAAGTATTACATCCAGTCCACAAAACAAATCCACACAAAAACTCTAATATCTTATTCTGATCAGGTTCACAGTAGTTAAGGAGTGTGTCACAGAAATGTTGGCCCATTGATTTATAGTCTTATGTTGAAATGTGTTCCTTTTTTATTACCCAAAGCTGATCCACAAAATGAGGCTTGATAAATAAACAAGGATTTTTCTCAGGACTTGTCATTCCGGACAAAATGAACAGACACAATTGTTTATAATTCTTCCAAAAAGTTTGTATAAAAACTTGTTTACCTCAAGAGTGAAGCTGTTTATGATTCCCATGTTCCTTGTGTTTTAGGATTTTAAATTTGCAGGAATCAAATTTGAACTGAATTAAAAGAAAGTGTCTATTTTTATTTTTGTCCCAATGTGTATTTGTTATAAATCAGGGCAAAGTAAATTATACAAAATTTTCAGGATTCGAATTTGAACTGGATTAAAAGAAGGCACTTATTTTTATTTTTGCTTCAATGTGTAAAGCCATTACAAACCAGAGCACAGCAAATTATATAAAATTTACCCAATCACAAATGTTGCTACCAAAAAAAAAAGAAGCATGAGCCTAGGAGATAGCACCTGTTAAACAAGATATAAAAATGGCACACTCCACAACAACAGGCAGTTTGGCTCAACACCTCAAACCATCCACATACCTCACTGTTGTCAATTTCAACCCTAAAGATAAATGAATCAACCCTGCCAGTGACACCTCATGCTATCACGCAGCTTCATTAATCCACTCCAGGTCTCTCTTGTCATCACCACCATAACCTCAGTCAACCCAACCCAACCCAACCCAACCCAACACATCTGTCAACTCCTGGCCTTAGCAACAACAGCCTTACACCTAATTGCCTCCCTTACCAACAGCAACTAAAGAACTACATATCAACAATTTTGTCACCCTTTCACACAACTATGTATATATTCTGAAAATTGATCTTCACTGTTGAAATTTTAATCCTTGTTTGTTCTTTCCTTGCAACCATATGCTGATTTTAACACTTAGAAAAAGAAGATACATGTTAGGATTCTGTTTTTTGTTGACAGTAAAGTCTTAAGGATAATGAAAACTTATATTTAGAATCAGAAAGAGATAATTGGAATCTCTAGGACACATACTGAGGAAAGAGGGCTTGGAGAATTTGACATGTATGAGAGAAACAGCAAGTAACCTACTTTGGGTAAATGGATGGTAGAACAGGGAGTGGGAAGGATAATGAAATGACAAATCTTACTAAGAACTACAAAGCATAGGAATGTGTGTCAAGCCATGTTCACCCACATCCTTGAAAATACACAGTACATAGAAGAAGTTAAAGAAGATATAAATCTTCTTATTTGTAAAAATCGTACAAGTTTTCACTCCTGTCATTGCTGATAATTAGACCTGGTTGATTGTGGGTAAAAGTTACCATTAAATTTGAATATTTGTCAGCACCATAACATCATGTATCATGTGTAACTCACACGTGGAGCATGCCTACACTAATTTGTCTGAATTGAAGTTTGAAGCACAACACTAACAGAGAATTATATTTTAAAACTGTTACAACCTTCTAGATTGTAAATCTCATAAAATATTATCATTTTATTTGATGTATTGAAAAAGTGTGGCATAAAGGGTGACTGCTCACTCTCTCTACTGATGGAATCACTGAAAGTCTTCTCAGTCCTTCCTAATGGGTCCCTAAAGGTAGTTATTAATGGTCAGTCCTCCAAGTCCCAAGCAATCAACACAGGTGTTCCCCAAGGTTCACTTCTTGGTCCAACTCTCTTCCTATTTTACATAAATGATATGCCTAAGAGTATGCACCAATCATTTGTGAATATCTATACTGTAGATATGGGTGCACCTCCAAAACCTTCAATGACCAGAGCTTGGGAGCTGATCTCTCCTCTGACCTAGCTTTAGCAGCTCAGTGGTGGGAAAAACTGGCTGGTCACATTCATTGCCTTGAAAACAAAACTAATGACACTATCACAAATGGAACCAGAACTTTCACCAGTCGTCATGAACAAATGTTCCCTCAGGGAGGCCCCATGCCTTGAGCACCTATTGGGACTGAAACTCAATCCAGACCTCAAGTAGAACATACATATGATTATTTGCTAAAGATGCTGGAAAAATGGTTGATTCCTTGTACTTCACTTTCCACTCTTAATAGAGTCCAAAAGCATCTCTGCGTCCTTGTGGCTGACAAATTACTTTCCACCCTTCAACCCTTTTCTCACAGACGAGACGTCCATGGAGAATGTTCAGATGATCTACATTCCTTAGGTTCACCAATCCAAATCGTCATGGCTAAGCCCCACCATGCCATACACACTGTAGAGAACCACCCACATACTCTTCATATTCCTTTGGTGAGATGTAAGTTCCACTTAAGCAGCAAATTACTGCCTTGTGGAACCGACTCTCAAGAGGTTGCTTCCCCCAATTACTACAATCATAATCTGTTCAAACCTAAGGTTAACCATTGTCTTCTACACATACCTGCATAAGCTGTGCCTCTTACTCTGTAACCCTCTACCTCAAGTGGCCCTCAGGCCTTGTACAGGGCAAACATCATTGTAAAAAGAAAAAAATTAGCATCACTTCATTCCAAAATAAAAGTCAAATAAATTAATTTTTAATAAATTAACACCAGCAGTAATTCAATATTTAAATTAAACTTTAGATGACTTTAATTTGCAGAATTTAGATTCTAATTATAAAAAAATCTACAAATGCTCCTTCTGGTTTTGAATTTCATGAAATGCTGTGGATATGAAATGCTTTTACTAAGATTTATCTCCCTTGGAATGACATTTTGAAAATAGAATTTTATTACACTTGATTATTTTTACAAGAAAACCCCCACTATTTTTCCCTTGTTTCTTCTGCCACTTTTCATCATTTTTCCTCATTCTCTTTCTTCCCTTTTTGAGGTTTGGGCCAAATCTTGATGTTTTTCTATTTGATTCAATTTCAGATTTCCAAGAAGAAAAAAAATCTGAAGACCAAAAAACAACGAGACAAAAAATTTAAGGTAACAAAAATTGTCCTCTTTATGCATTTTGTATTTATGAACTTAAACTATTTGCAACATTTCTTCTTTGCTATTGTATTAATAGTTTATAGTTACTAACATATTTTTATCACTTTAAAAGTTATTTTAATGGATACCCATATTTTAAAAAGACACTCCATTTATTATAAACAATATTTTATTTCATCTACTGGCCTGAATATTTGAGAAAACTTATTAAAGAAAATGAATGATTCAAACCCGGGTTTCTCTTTGCATGAGAAACCATCATTAGATACAATATGCCTTACCCAACTTGATTATGGAGAGTGTGACGATCAAGACTATTTTTAATAGTCAAGCCACATACCAGACTACATTTAAATTTTTATATTATATATATATATATACTTACACATACACACACTCTGTCTGTCTCTCTCTCTCTCTATATATATATATAATGTGTGTGTGTGTGCATATATATATGCATTACATACACACATTATATACACATGGGCTGTAGTAGGAAAATTGTTCAATTGTTAAATTAAGCTTTCAACTGTTGTATCTTAGCAAAGCTTAAAGAACTGTTGTATCTTAGAAATGATTAAAGATATCTTACTAGAATTCTCCAAGGATTTTATAACACTACTGAACTGTACTTTGAGCAATAAGAATGTATAATTACTCTCCAATTTTAACAGAAGAATCATTATGAAATCAATCATAAATGAAAAATAATTAACCATAGCTGAGAATTGGAAGCTCATGAAGTATTGAAATAAAGTTCAAATATATATTATTCCAGGATCATTTTCCAACTAATTCAAGATAAGCATCGCCCTCGCTAACCTTCTAACTTTCTGTCTTGGAGTAACAAGTTGCTTCACAGGCTTCATGTACAATTTCATTTTTGTTGTGTCGGAAACCTACCACCCCTCTTGAAGATGAACTTGTCTGCATCTGTGAACAAAGACTTTAAATAGTGGCATGTCAGTTGACATGGGGGAAGAGAGATAGACAGAGAAGTTCTTAGCTGAGCTACTTATTGACTACTCAGGCGATTTCTGTACCTTTTTACCAACCTATTAAAACCCTTTTTATTGTTACGTGTTATTTGGCGTTTGTCTCTACTAACCCCAAATCAACATCATAACAATTTTCAAGTTTTTTTCCACTGTTCTTTGGACTGTCATAGCTGAAACTCCTCTCTTATGTGCTAAACGTCTTATGGATTGAGTTGGATCTTTTTCAGTTGATCTCTTTAATTCAAAGTTGAAATGATGATCCCTCTTCCTGTTGTGACCTCCTGATCCAGTTTTTCTCCCTACTGTTCACTCTTTATTAAACATATTCACTGTTATCTTGATGGTTCTTTAATAGACTTTGAAGATGGAAGCCAGAGTATAAATGTTGGTACCATTACTGAAGGCCTGAATGATTTTTTTTCTCTCACCATTATTCAGTTGAGAAGACATTGGGGCTGACACAAATGATTATAACCTGTTCTCTTTCTAGCTGAATAACTCAAAGGGTTTTTTTTAGTGATTCTTACAATAAATGGTACCAAGATGGCTAAACTGATAAACTTATCTGAGAGCCTGGAAAAAAGAAACTAAATTATTTTAGTGGTTTTAAACATTTTGTGGGTTGACAATTATACTGTTACACCCAGCAATAATAATAATTATATATATATATATATATATATATATATATTGTTACGCCCGGGGTTTCGTTGGGACTACAATAGCTGGGACGCAACGAGAAAATAAAAAAAAAATAAGTAAGAGATCCCAAGGTTTGATATAAAAATAAAGAAAAGAACGTTGGGAGGGGAATTCTCTGATTCCAGACTTCGGTAAATGCAGAGAGAAAATGAACAATTCGCAGACACAGAACAACAGAAGACAACACGAGAATATATAATACAAAGATTTTATTTATAGAATACACGGAGTGTGAATGTAAGAAAAAGAAAACTAAATAATACAAGGGATGGGGAGATAAGTTACCAATTAAACAGATACTAATGCGGCGAAATACATATGAATACAGAAATAGCAGACTATAAGATATGGAAAAACATGCAGAAACTTACATAAGGTTGGAATCGACGTCGATTGACTATTATTGGAGTACAGTTTGTTCAAAAGATATTCATACACTTCTTTGAAAGTAACAGATGGGATTGACAATGTTCTAACATGAATTTTTGACTGGCGACGTCCAATCCGGGTTGATGGCGAGGAGAACACACAGAAAAATCACGGGAATGTAGCTGATTTGGGTTGACGGTGTTGATCTAGATTCTTGCGTCGGTCCTTTGGTTTTTGGTGGCATCTGATTCTTCTGGCATCAAACAACGAAGTCTGATTCTGGTGACAACTGCTTCTTCTAATGGCAAATAGCTAAGATTGGTTTTTGGTGATGTCTGACTCCTTCAACAGCCAGCAACTATATGTGGTTGTTGTTACCTCAACACGTGCAAAACAAAAACTGCTATCTGTTGAGTCACATGTTGGCCCCCCCAAAAAAGGTATGCGTCATTCACGGACCCTGTTAATGTCATCCGCACTTATCTGTCAAACAGCGTTCGTTTTGGCCAGCGACTATGGAACTGGCTAACATCATTCGCACCTATCTGTCAAATAGCATTTGTTTGGCCTACGCCTCAGGGACCAGGTAGGAAATGGGGGTAGAAGAGAAGGTTCTTTTCCGAGAACTAGTCCTGACTCATCTGGTTATAAAAACAATATATATCTTACAATCTGCATATTCAAGAAATAAAGAACTTAAGATTCATATGTTTCGTCACAATTACAAAAGGTACTGAAAATATACTTATAAAATCTGAGGTGAGGGTTCAAATATGGGGTTAACGTAACAATATATATATATATATATATATATATATATATATATATATATATATACACACACACACACATATATATATATATATATATAATACCAAGTATCTTGACCTTAACTACTAATGTTAAATGAGTTGATTTTCTTGATGTTACATTAGATTAATAATGTATTCCAACCTTATATGAAAAATAATGCTAACCCAATATATATTCATCCCAATTCTAACAACCCTTCATCTGTAATCAAACATATACCCTCATCTATAGAATGTAGGATTAGCAACTCATCTGACAAAGATGTGGTCAATAAATGCAGCAGTGTTTATAATACTTCTTTAAAAAATAGTGGTTACAAGTATGCTGAAATCAAGTATAGAAAATATGATAATATTGATCTAAGGAATAGGAATAGAAAAATCATTTGCCACACACTCCCAATTAACCAATTAGTCAGTACTAAGTTAGGTCAGAAATTTAATTGATAAAATATTTTACGAGGGTTACTTTTAGGGAAATGTTTAACAGAAACACACTAAAACTAAGTTGTAGCTGCACCAATAATCTTGAGAATATTATAAAGAAACACAATAATAAAATTTTAAACCAATTTAAAAATTTAGATAATAATGCACATTCCAAGATAAATATTGTTGATAATATTAACCAATGTAATTGAATGAATTCTAACAAAGGCCCATTACAAAACAGATGTTTAACCAACTCTCTTGTTTAAGTACTATTTTCACAATAGAGAATCTGACTGCTGAAAAATTTTATATTGGTAGTACTAAAAAATTTTTTAAGACTAGGTGGTATCAACATATCTTATCCTTCACCAACAGTATTTATGAAAATAGTACATCTATTTCTAAATATTTTTGGAATTTAAGAGAAGCTAATAAAACTCCAGGTAAAATGGAAAATTTTTTAAAAAGCTAGAACATATAGATCTTTAAATGAGCCATGTTTTCTATGCTTGCATGAAAAATTAGAAATTATTAAATTTTCTGATAAAAACTCCTTATTAAACCAAAGAAGTGAATTGACTGTTTTCTTATAGTAAGAATCAGTAGATGAACTGTGGTGCACCTTATAAGGCTTACTATTCTATTTGTAAGATTCCTTTTGATTTAATATAGCTCTGTATTGATGTTTAGTTATTAACATCTTATAATGGATATACAGGAGTTAGTATTATTAACATCTTATATGGATGCTCTTTATTTAATGGTTGCATATTAATCTGCCAAAGTAGTTCTGTATTTTTGATCTGTTATTTTTTTTTTTTTTTTCTAAACGGTTAAGTTATTTACCAGTTTCTTATAGGGGCCTTTTATTTATCAACTACAAAATGTTATGTAAGAAGCTAAACAAGCATATAATTGGTTACCATTGTGTTAAATTACTTTCCTACCTCTTTAGCTTTTACTTATAGGAAAGTTGAATGTCAGACTTCTATACATCTTACAAAATAATGTAACAACTTGTACCTGTCAATAAGGAAATTGTCTAGGATTTAAATGCAGACAACTTCGTGTCATGACCTATATTAAAAAAAAATTTTTTTGGTGGTGGTGGGAGGGGAGTTCTAATTTAGTGAAGGTCAAATTTGATTCAAGGCAAAGCCCACAAGCCTATTTTTATTCTGTTTTTTTTTTTTTCTTGAAAAAAGAGGAAATATTGTGCTCTTGAAATTTAATTAATCGTTCACTTGCCAGTGGTTTAACATTTTTTTTAAAATATTTATTTTTATTATTCAGGATCTTTTGAATGGAAGTGATTTTTTTTAACGGATTAAAATAAATTCATTGTATCACAATTCGAATAATGGGAATAAATATTCCAAATATATACTTTCTTGTTTATTCATCAAGTATACCTACAAGTGTGACTTTCAGAATGGTTTTAAAATTGTATGATGGATAAAAAAATTTTATTTTATATTGGTGTTTTGTTTGTTACAAAACCATTTCTTATTTCAGAGATCAAAATCATCTGAAACAAACACTGGGAATACACATCAACAACAAAAGGTATTTATCTTGTTCTTGTTACTGTTGTTATTTTCTGAAAAATATTATTTTAATTATTTTTTATCTCAGAAAATATTTTCTCATTTGCAGATAGAATAACTGTGTTTTTCTTGCATTTTTTTCTTAATCTTATAAATTTACAAAGTGTTGTATTTTTTCTTTATTTCCTAATCTTTGCTTTCCAATCTTCAAATTTATTTGGCCTCAAATATAAATCAGCTTCTGAAGATTTTACCATTTGTTAGTTTCTTCTTTTTCTTGTTTAATTCATTGATATAGAAGCCATATTGATTATTATACAATTAAACATACTTTTTAATGACAACAAGTGATTAAAAGATGTGTCAAGGTATCTGTTAGGCAAAGACATTTCTTCAGGTGTCACTAATTTTATCAATTGTATCTTTACCAAATTTTAAATTAGTTTTTGGAAGATAATAATCAGATAATATTTATTAATTGACTCATTAAAACTGGTTTCATTTTCTCTAATTGACAGAAACAATATATGAAAACTAGAAGCAAGTTATACAATGAAACCCAAGTTCAATTTATGCCGACAACTGGTAACATTTTCTGTTTCCTTTTAAGGAAATTGTGATACCGAAAATAATTTATTTTAATATTTCTTTTTAAGAACATTTCAGTTTTACATTTTAGATTTATATACACATTTTCAAAATGGATTTTTTATTTCACACATTCTTCAAAACTCATATCTTCATTTTTTTTTGTTTTATTTTTTATACTTATTTGTGTGTCTGCTGTATCTATCAGTTTTTAGAAGTTTAGTAAATTTTTTTTTAATTTCCTTGGAACAAACACCAAAAGTTAATGAATTTGTGGAACCAAATTCCATACTTTCATGTTCAAAAGAGAATACTGATGCCCTGATCTGAGGTGAGGGTCTGGTCTTTCTCTAAGTGCAGGACTTTGAAAATTATTTCATATTCTACTTTTAAACTCTAATGTTCTTGTTGAGAAAATAAAACAGATAAAATCATTAAATAATGATTTCTTATAGATTTGTTCAGCTACAGAAAAAAAACGGACAACAAAAGTGTAACAAAAATAAAAGTATATGTAATACAAGTAAGGGAAAGAAATATTTATTTCCCCAAATACATCTCTCTTGTTATGGGCATTGTTATATCCGTGATAAAACAACAACACTGTAGTTCATGGACAGGACAGAACAGCTGAATGGAAAAAGAATAATGCTTGGTTCTCAGAGAAGTTTATAATGTTACATCATACACAAAATTAGATATATACTCGTGTCCCACACAGAGAAATTACAACATGTGCAACAACAAACGGTGTGTAAGAAAGGGGAACCTTACTTGTAATATTTCTCAAAGGGAAAACTGAAGTTATGGTGGTTTCTCTTCAAACCAGGTTAGACCATATGGTTTTTCCTGTAAGGCCTAACACTGTGGGTAAACTACGCCCTTCTCTGGGATCTACATCACAACATCCTTCATCAAACTATCTCCTGATGTCATTTACTGGCCATCACATAATCCTTGTGACTATTAGAACAAAAGGAAGAGAATCACCTTTTGTAACACAACAAATGTATTAAATACTGCAAATTCCAAACTTTGAAAAGCAGTTTTGTATTTATTTTATTTATTTGATTAAATCTGACATTTGTCACTAATATTTTGGGCCATGATATTTTTATAAATCTTTTATAAGACCAACTTCATTAATTCTTTTACAAACTTTAACAATTCTCATTTGATAAAAATAATTCAAAGATCTTAAAAGATTTTTACTCTTTTTTTCAAAGAGTTTATTGTAAATGATTGCAAAAGTTGTTTCTTAAACATTTTGGTCAACAACTTTTGTCTGCTCGGTTTCAAATTTAAAAACAACTTTAATCCAACTCTAAGTTTATAATATTCTTCATTCAAAACAGAAAGTTGCCTCATCATTATAGTTTTATAACTAAAGGTATTTATTTTAACTGGTTAGTCTACTCAGAAATAAAATAAATGAGTTGACGTTTTTTTGTTTTTTAGTGAAAATATCGTCAAAACCTTTGAAATCTCATTTTGGAGAAAATACCAAAAAATTGACCTTCAGTTCAAAATTATCACCCAGCAAAGTATCCCCATCAAGTAAGTAATTCATTTGCATTTTCAAAAGGCAGAAAATAATTAATTGTTATTTTAAAGGAACAAAAAAAAATAATAATAATAATCTTTAAAAATAGTTAAATACTTTTTTTTTTTTCAGTTGGAATTATTTCTTATTACTTGAAAAACTGCAGAAGTCTGCAAATGAACTTTGGCTTCAGCTGTCATTTTAGAATCATTTGACCATTTCAGCTTAAATCTTTTAGTTTTTAGAAATGATTTCATTATCTTATCAAGTGTGTTTAGCCCATTACTATATCTACAAAATCACTGGATCAAAATTTACATTTATTAAATGTGCCTCCATGGAAGCTTTTTTTTTCTTTGTCTAAATGCTTCCATTTTGACACAAGTGATGAGTTTTTCTATGCCCTTTGTAAAGAATAAAAAAGAGGCTGAAGGCCATTTTTTCTTGGCCAGGGTCATCCTCTCTGCTATTCACTGGGTTTAAAAAAAGATGGGCAAATTAAAAAGTGTTGGATATGACTTTAAAGACTAAGTGAAATTTATAATAATGTATTAAGTTTTTTTCATATTTAAAACAATATTGTATAATGATTTCATAGGAAAATTTATAATGAAAAGAAATGTAAAATTATGTAACAATAAAAGCTGAATATAAAAAAAATGGTATAATAGACTAGGTTTTTTTTATTGCATTTTCATTTGAGAATAGTATTTAAAAAAATAATTATAAAAAGAAAGCTGTGTAAAACTTTGTATATGTGAGGCTCAAATCTGCTGCTGTAAATACCACTAAAATGAAGCCTAACAGTTTATGAAAAAGATACATGTGTAAAATTTGGCTTTCAAATTTGTAAAGATGTTCAAGTCTTATGGTCTCAAAACCCAGCTAAATAAAGTTTGCAAAGAGGCTTGATTTAACAGGTACATTCTGTGATTTTTTTTTTAACCAATCGGACAAATAAATTACAAACCCAAGGTGTCAAGTTTCTGTTTCAACCAGGAGCCAATTGATGACTATTTAAGAAGTCTGACTTGCTAGACTGGCAGAAGAGACTTAGCTTTCACATGTGAAAGAAGTTGGCTGGCTGCTGGGAAGAAGAAAGCAAAAAGATCTAAGCTTTCACAAGTGAAAATCATTGCTAGGAGTAGAACTTAGGTGAAAAAGAAAAGGAAGGTGAAAGCTGAGTGTTTTCAGCATTCATAAAGAAGATGCCAATGACTATTATGATGATGTAAAAGAAGAACAAAGAAAAATTAAAAACCAACCATGAAAAGGAAGTAACAGAAAAAAATAAAAGCTGAAAGAAAACAGAAAGAAAAGTGAAAATATAGGTATTAACTCTGATATTTAAATTTTATAAAAGGCAAGATTTATCTCAGTATTGAATTTCAGTTTAAAAACCAAACTATTATGTGAATTACAGTGACACTTGTAAATTTGCTATTCTTATCAAAAAGATTTTTGACTTGAATGTATGAAAGAGAGTGAATATTTTTTTTGAAAAAGACTATAATTGTTTTTACTTTTTAATGAGCCTAACATATTGTAATTTTAGAACTTGTTATCTTGCCTAATTGTAAGGTGCATAAAGAAAAATTTTGTGCAAACTTGTACTTCAAATTTGTATCCTGTTTTGTTTTTTGTACCACTTAATGAATGTAAATTTCTTTCCACTTTCACATCAGAGTGGTAGTCTTGTTTTTATTTGCACATTCTACAATAGCCGAGACAAGAGACATGACGTTTTCTCCTCTCCCCATCATAAAAATCCTTTTATTAACTAATGAATTCAGTGTATTTCTTCAAATATATATGTGTATACTCCAAAATTCACATGAGGATGAAATGGAACTAATGTCTTTAATTTAATTACAAAATTAAATCCGAAGCTTTTAGCTTCCATTTTTGAAACATGGTTAGAACTGTGTAGCGAAAAAAAATATATTTTAAATCAATTAATTTATAATATTAATGCTCTGTAAATTTACTATTTTGTAAAAATAAAAATATCTATAAGAACACCGGATTATATATCTTACTGTTGCTTGGATTGAGGAATCGGAGAGCCGAGTTCGAATTCCAGTTGAATCCATTACATTCACTTACGTGCTAATACCCTTGGGAAAGGTGTGAATCCTCTTCTCTCTCCAGCTATTGGTAAATAGCAGGACAGACTGGGTTCTATAGCCTTGGATGGCAACTGGTCTAGAAGGACAACTCTGAATTCAAAACCTGCGGATGGTCAATGGGGAACTAGTGGCACTTAGTGCACCAGGTCTTTGTATTCAGCCCTTCAAAAAGTGTGGATGCTCCTGCACGAAACCTTCACCACTATAATCAAATCACATATGCTGTTGTTGGGCTGTCGGTTTCCTGGGAACTGATCTGCTTGACCTTCATACGTCGAATTTGACAGGAGAGTCGAGTATATATGGTGCAATGGGTAAATTGTTAACATTTTATATTTTTGATTTCAGCATGCACATTTGTTTTTATTGATTGCACAGTAGAGTAGGGTCAGTGGGCAGCATCTGTGAGAAAAAGAGCACTATGATCCAATTCACTCCACCAAAAATTTGGAAACATCATGCTGTACTGCTTGGCATTCATGCCAGAAGCTCTGATACAAACATTTCAGAGTGTTTGGGCATCAATCTGAGAACAGTGCAGAGGATTCGAAAAGAGTTGGATGATATATCCAGTCAACATTATGATGTTTGGAGTGATCACTAGTGATAGCGACATTATGCCTCCATTCATCTTCCAACAACAGAGCCTCAAACTCAACACGGAGGCCTATAAATGCCTTGAGGAAGTAGTGCTGCCATGGGTCAAGAGAGTAGTTGCTGGAAGGCCCTATGTCTCGCAACAAGACCCTTCACCATGCAACACAAGCAGGTGATCCCAGCCATGGCTGTCACAAAATTTCTGTGACCACATCACACCTTACATCTGGCTACTTAACTCCCTAGACTGCAACCTCATGATTATTATGTGGTGTGCAGTTGAGTGAGAGACCAAAAAAAACTCCTTGTAGCAACAAAGATGAACTGAAGGCAAGGATTATGGCAGCATTCACCAACTTAACAAGGAGACTATCCAAAAGATTCTGAAGTCACCAATGATGATTTTACTGAATAAATTTACTCTTTAGTATTTAAAGATATTTTAGTGTAATTTTAATAAATATATCTGTTAAAATGAGATGTCAGTGTTATTTTCATTTTTGTGTAATTTAGACAATTTATCCATCGTATCCTGTATATAAAATTACCAAATTTTGAACAATTGTGTGTGCGTGCATAAAGAATAAAAATTTCAAAAACAATTTACCAAAGATACTTTGACTAAACATTTGTAAAATCAATTTTCTTTAACAAATTCAAATTTTTTTCTGAATTTCTTGTATGAACAGTTATCATTATTTATATTTGGACTAATATCCTCATTTTTGTAGTTATTACCACATTTCAGCCATTGTCTTCATGTTTATCTGGGTAACCTTCAGGAAATTTCAAACGGGGTCCTTTATTTAGAGCTAGATTGTTCTCATTCATTGATTTTAAAAATCTTTCAAATTCCATTTAATTATTGGATTTTGACATTTATCTAAAAGAGAAGAATTTTCTTAAAGCCATCTCTCTTCAACATTTTTTTTATGCAAATACCTACCACTCACTTTTTAACTTGATGATTTTCTATTGTGTATTAAGGCACATCACATTGATGTTTACATTTTTTAAAGATATGTTCTTGAAAAATAAATACTGAAAAAAAAAAAAATAAAAATTGGAACCCAGAAGTCAATATGAAAATTTAAAAATAAAATAAAACATGGCCTTTTTTGAAGATTTTTTAAAATTTATATTCAATGATTATTGTCTGGAATAAGAAAAACAAAAAAGTTTTGATATTTTTTTAGGTTTTTTTCTATAACATTTATTTGATAATTTAAAATTTTTTTAATTTATTCTTTCAAAAGGTGTACTAATCTGGGATTTTGTTTTTTAAAACTAATAATTTCAAAGATAATTTTTGGAAAATTATGTAATGAATGAATGTCTTTTTCTTCATTGCATCATCTGCTTCATGTTGGTTGTTTTTGTTTTTTTTTTAAATTTTTGTTGGGTCAAAGTAATTGTTTGAAATTACATATTTAGAGAAAGTTGAATAATTCCTCTATAAAACTTTGATGTTTTCAGCTAACACAAATATTCTTGTGCTGAAAGTTTTTTTATTATTTCAGCTCAAGCAAGGCAGTAAAACCACTAAGATGCAAGGGGAGGGGGTTACTGAATGTGAATGAATCTGAGAAAAACTATTAAGGAGAGAGGACAATAAAAGAATAGTATTCAAGGAGACAGATGACGATTAACATTGCATTTAACTTTTGGAAGATCAAAGTTGACTGGAAAGCAAGAAACTGGAAAAGAGTCCTGTAAGCAAGAAGTGCAAGAGAAAAACCTGTTAGCACAGAACTTATGGTTACATTTAGAAATTTCAGCTGTAAAATGATGAGACCGAGTTGCTAATTTAGTACAACACTTAGATTCGTAAAGTCGAGGTATCAAAGAGGAAAGCTCATCAAAACAATTACCATGAAAACATTTATAGAAAAGACGTGGAAATTGACTGCAGCTGAGATGCTAGATTCTTCTTTAGGTTTTTTTTCAAGAATCTCTATATACATAGTAGAAGCACCAGATCAGATGTGACAGTTATATTCAGTGCATGAGCAAATGGTAGCCTTATAAATGTGTAAGATATGCTTTTTTTTTTTTTGACTTTTTTTTTTTTTAAAGTGTTTCTATTAATATATTCATGGTTAAGAATAAGCTTGTCTGTTACATCACAACTATTGTTATTTTCTAATTGGATTTTACAGGTAAACTTTATTTGAGCATTTTCAAGTCAGAGTTGAACTAAATGAGACATTAAATGTAGGAAAAAGAAAATTTTATCAGGTCATCCCATAAGTTCTGTCCAAATTTTAACTTTTTGTTAAAATGAACAAAATTTAAAGAGTATTTTATAATGTCTAATGGCACTGAACATTATTTTTATATTTAGATGCATTTAAACTGATCAAATTTTATTTCAGAGAACAATAAAATTAAATTTTGTTTAATTAAAACCCATCTAACATGGAAGTACACAAGAATCATTTGAGGCACATAATGCTCTATGAGTTCAAGAAAGGAAACTCAGCAGCCAAAGCAGCTAGAAACATTCATTCAGTTTATGGAGAGGAATGTGTGAATGAAAGAACTTGCAGAAGATGGTTTGCAAAATTCAGAGGTGGAGATTTCACCCTTGAAGATGAAGATCGAACCGGACGTCCACTTGAACTTGATGAAAAGCTTCTTGAAGCAGCTCTAGAAGAAAATCCTGCTCTATTAGTTGAGGAATTGGCAGTGGTTCTCAGTTCAAACCATACAACTGTTCATCGTCATCTTCAACAACTTGGAAAAGTTCCTAAACTTGGAAAATGGGTGCCTCATGAATTCTCTCCATTCTCGCCAACTTGTTTCACCTTTTTTGGATAGACTTGCAACGAAAAATGGATCTTTTATTGAAATGTTAAGCGTCATAGACAGTGGCTTGATAAGGAAGGACCCCAGCCACAGCCGAGAAGGGAACTTCATGGGCAAAAGGTTCTTCTTTCAATGGTGGGATCGCCAAGGAATAATCCACTTTGAATTCTTACCACCTAATGCAACAATTAATGCTCAAATATACTGTCAGCAATTAGAGTGTTTGAACCAAGCTTTGAGGAAAAACAGACCTGCTCTAGTGAATCGAAAAGGTGATGTTTCATCAGGACATTGCGCAACCACACACAGCAAGAATCACGTCACAAGAGATCGAAGAACTTGATTAGGAGAAAATTCCTCAGCCACCTTATTCTCCCAATCTTGCTCCTTCAGACTACCATTTGTTTCGTAGCTTACAGAATCATTTGGAAGAAACAGCTTTTGTAACACAGGAAGAGGTTAAAATTGACATTTGTGAGTTCTTCGAATCAAAGCCAAAAGAATTTTACAGTAATGGAATTAGTAAGCTTGTTAATAGATGGAAGGAAGTCATAGATAATCAGAGAAAATACATTGTTGATTGAATCTGTAATTAAATGTAACATTTGGTCACTTGTTTTCTTTATTCAAAATTTGGACAGAACTTATGGGATGACCTGATAAAAACTCAATTTTTTTCAGGGTTTGTTGCTATTTATTTGTTATGATTTTAAATTTGCAGATGATTTTAGTGATGAACTGACAAATAAATTCAACAGAGAATATTCTTTGAAGATTTGTGAAAACAGAACAGAGACTTTGCTTGAGGTCTACCTAAGTAACCTTGGTGTGGGGAAAAAAGGAAAGCAAAAGGTAAGGGTCTCATTCTTTATCATTCCTGGAGTAAAAATACGTGTGTGGCTTGAAAATTTCTTTAATTACCAAAATGACCACTGGAGAGAGACATGTGTAATTTAACTTTCATAAAGTAGTTTCTAAAAATAGGGATTACTCATTGGGTAGCAATGGGCAGGACACAGTAGTTTAGGCTGGAAGAAACTGCATTTCCAAAAAAAAAAAAAAATGTCTCTAAAGTTTGGAAATAGGATCTTTTGAATTGATAGTATATTGGCATTAGTGGTTTTTTTTTCTGTTTTTAAAAATGAATATGATATTTTGTAGCTAAAAGCCCTTTTCAAGATCATGATATTACAAAATTTACAAATGTGTGTTTGTAGGATGCATAATAGTATCTGAAACAAAAGTGAAGATAATGAGGCAAAGTGGAAAAGCTATAAATGCCACAAAGTGTGTCTGTACCCTTTGGCTTGTTCAGGTTAACCTGAAGGAAGCTAGAAGGAGCACTATTGTCAGAGTTTACAAATGTGAATGCATTTTTTTTAACCACACAGTATTGTTTGTAATTTTAGTAGACTGGGAAATTGATAAAAATATTCTTGCATACCAAATACAAGGGCCACCACGGTTAAATTATATCCATAATTCCCCCACCCCACAGTGCTTATTTGGTACAACGTACATTTTTTCAAATAATCTTATCTGTGGCATAATTATTAAACCAGACAAATTCTCATCAGCATGACTATTAGAGACAGACTTGTAGCTCATGCAGAAGAGTCATCTAAATTTTGAATTTTTTTTTTTTTTTTATATACAAACAAGAATAAAATAATTTCCTCCAATATTTGCAGCTAGATAATTTTGTGATGTTTATAATCAAACTATCCAAAGTGGATTAGATATACGAGCTCAATTCCTGGCCTAAGGTCATCTGGACAATAGGCAACTAATCACGCTGGAAAAAAAATTAGTGTTGTTCCATAAGATTTGTAAAAAAAGAAATCCAAGAAAAGATACTGTTAGAAAACAAATTGTTATGAACAGTGGAACCCCTGCAAGTTAGCATATGTGACCTGAAAAAGATGAGGGAGTGTCCCTGCTGAAACAGCCAAACTCAAAATATCACTAAATTTCAAAATCTGGATGCTATGGGAAATGTAAAAAGAAATCTGCCTATTCATTCAAAAATTATATATATAACATACATTTTTTTTTTTCTTTTCAGATTCCAGAAACTTCTTGTCATTTCAACTCTGAGCAACAAACAAATCATTTTATTCAAAATTCTGATTGTCTTGAAAACAAGACAGAAATTAATTAATTTTCAGAATAAAAGATTGGAGAGTGAAATTTAAATCAGTTTTATCTAAAGTAGTAGTAACTTTCTCAAAAACTTATCTGGTTTGGATAAGGTCCAAGAGATGTAACTTCATTAAACAATTGAATTTCTTAAATAAATATAAAAGATTAATTTATTAATTGAACATGAAGCCACAAGTAAAAAGATTATTAAAAAATTTTCATGTAAATTTGCCATCTTTTGAAACCAACATTTTCCAAATTTTGATTTTTACAAAGCTGTGTTTTGGGAGAAAATTGAAAAAGCTTTGTTATACTCCTGTGTTAAGAATGATAATTAGATTTTTTTTAAAAAGATTGAATCAAAATTTTAAAAGAAAACTTAATATTCTGTTCACTAAAATTCATTAATTCTTAGAATTGTCCCAGTCAATATAAATGACTACTCAAATTCTCCAACTGCTGAAGGATGGTGTAAGACACTATTTTTTTAAGGTTCTCCTGAATTTCAAAGTTGTTAGGAATCACTTGGAATGTTGAATTGGATAGAGCTATTAATTTTAAGCAAATGTTAAGGGTAGAATTTTCACAAAAAAAACCCAAAAAACAGCAAAAGTGATTTTTATAATGGATGGCAATTCTGGCATATGGAAAATTTTCAGAAATTTTGTATAATTTTCTATCAGGTCAGAAAAATGGGAGGATTTATAATTTTATTTTAAGTTATTAAATAAGCATTTAAAGATTATATTTTTTTAAATTACAGAATCAAATTGAGCTAATAAACAGTTTTCTCCTCATACAAACACTGCCAAACACATTCAGAAGTTAGATTGTGGTTGGGTATCTTGTGATAATTCAACAGAATGCTACTCGAAAGAGATCAGCAAATATGACGTTAACCATGAGACATTATAAACATCTGAGGAGTGGACATTATTTCTAAAGAATAAAATGATGCCAATCGTTTGGGATTTAAAAAGGAGGAAATATCTTAATTTCCACATTTTGAAACTTACTAAAGAAAAAAAAAATTAAAGATAATTTCATCTTTTAAAATAGTTTATCTTGTGATTATATAAAATAAAATCATTCATGAGTTATCTCCCGTCGACTGATTGCGTTTCTCTGAAAATCTTTTTCAACGGTTTAAACATAACTAACATGGCCCAGTTATAAAAGAATTTCAGAAAATCCATTAAATTTCAGTAAATATTAATAAACAATCATGTTTATTTATATTGGATAAAAATGTTTCATCTTCCATAAGCTTTAAAAGCTTATGGAAGATGAAACATTTTTTGCAAAAAAAAAAACATTTTTGCAAAAAAAAAAGTTGTGATAGGATCAACAAAGTTGAAGATACTGTTTTAAAAACAGTATCTTCAACTTTGTTGATCCTATCACAACTTTTTTTTTTTGCTGCAAGACATTTTAATTCTGAGCAGCAAGAAGCAAATGAAGAATGTAGTTTAAGGCTTGATAAGGACATGGTTGCTCACTGAAAAGCTTATCATTGCACTTTCTAGCCGTCAATTAGCTTACCAATCAAGAATGATTTTTCAGGTCTCACATAAATTGTATAGAACAGTTGCAAAGAGATTTCTCCTTTAAACTGAACCTTCTCCATTAGACTCAGAAGGGAGAATTAGTTCATTCTGTGATCTGTTGAAAAATATTTAGATTAGATGCTACACAGCTATTTTTGAAGGAACTGTTAAAATGTAAATAACATACAAAGAATCTCGTCTATGAAATAGGTTTTACAAAGGAATTTTTGGACTACTAGCACTAACCACAAATACCCACCTCTAAACCTTTGGTTTCCTATCTACAATATGATTATTTGCATATTTTCGGATATCTCCAATCAAAGTACAAACTGTGTAAACGAGGTACCACCAAAATTTGAGCTTTAAAAAGAAAAGAAAAGGATTTTTAAAATAAATGCTTCCTATAAGTTATAAAGTAGGAATATTTTTTTATTCTATAGAAAAAATATTTCTTTATAAACTTAAAATATTTTTTACATTATAAACATGAAAAGTAAAAATAAATAATTAAACTTCAAGTTTACTAATATTTTTAATCTTTTTTTTTTACTATTTTTTTAGCATTTATTTTTAAACAATGTCATGAAATATTTAACTGCAATCAGGACTTTCATTCAATATTTTTTTTCCATACAAACAAAAAATAATAATAAAAATAATAATCTAACAGTTGTGAAAATATTTAAATAAAAATAAAATTCTTTTAAAAATATTTCTAATGGCATGAAACTTCTTTAAAAAACATCTTTAATAAATACTTGTTGACAC
This sequence comes from Acanthosepion pharaonis, assembly GCA_903632075.3. Classification (NCBI taxonomy): domain Eukaryota; kingdom Metazoa; phylum Mollusca; class Cephalopoda; order Sepiida; family Sepiidae; genus Acanthosepion; species Acanthosepion pharaonis. The sequence continues at coordinate 2,136,958 of CAHIKZ030002998.1, read as the reverse complement.
CAACAACAGGAAAAAGTTTCAGAATCGCACTAAAGAAAAAAAAGTGTAATTTTTTTTAAAAATATGAATCTTTGTCAAAAATTTGAAAGAAAATGTGTTTTATTAAATTATGAAAAGCATCAACTCAAAAATTACGTTTTTTAGATTTAGGATTTTAAAATGTCAGGACAATTTTTCAAAATTTTCTCATGATATTACAATACAAAATTTTACTAAAAAACTATATTCTTCAGTGATATTGTCATCGTCAGATTATTCACGCTGTATTGAAACGGGGGTGGGGCATTCCCCCCCCTCCCCATAAATACTTCGACAACGTTTTCTAATAAAATATCCTCAGTATAACAATTCATAAATTCTGAAAAAGTCATTTAAATTAGATAATTCCTTAAAAAATAAAGAAAAAATGTCAGGCGTTCAACGGTTAACGGTTAGCATTCTTTTTGTTTTCATTTAAGAAAAAAAAAAAAAAAAGCAACAACAATTAACAGTTAACTAACACTAACTTAAAAAAAAAGCAAACATTTTAAATGTTGTCTACTATTTTGGTTTAACATTTATTTTGAGCACAAAAAAAAGACTATTTAAATTTGAAAAAGAAATGAATAGAAATAAAATCTGATAAAGTTTAAACCTAAACATTTCATCATAAATCTTTTTAGATTTCTAACTCCGAGGGAAGGCATTGAAGTTTAATGAAAAAACTAAAAAAGAAAAAGCAAACAAGTTTTTTTCTGTTTTTTTATTTAAAATAAATATTAACTTCTACAGAGGAATGGTTGCTTCTGCTTATTCTTAATTCATTTCCAACCAAGTCTTAATTTTCTATCTATAAAAAAAAAATTAAAGCAATAAAAACAGGCATAAAAACCTAATTGTCTTAAAGCTCCTTCTTTGAAAAAAAATAATGGTGAGTAGATTACTTTTTAGTTTTGGAAAAATTAAAAATACAGATAAAATAAGTTTTACTTTTAGTTTTATTTAAATAAATTCACAACTCCGCAATCGTAAAAAAAGCTTTTATTTTCTCTACTTACTTTGATAAATTGAAAATGAACCTCTTTCACTTCACATATTTTGTTGTTGTTTTTTATTTTAAAAAAAAAAAAAAAAAAAAAAAAAAAAAGATTTATTCAAGCCTAAAATTTTTGTTACTGGTACAACATTTCGCTTCCCCACTAATCGTTTTTGTTTGTTTACTTTTTTTGCCAGTACAAAGTCAAAAATGTGCGAGATTTGATCTATATTTTTTTTTAGGGTGTTTTTTGTCAAATTAAAATTTAGTAACATTTTTTAATTAAATTAAGTAGAAAATTCAGATTGGTTGATGAGGTTTTCTTATCGCACAAAATCCAAAATAGATTTATTTTTACGCAGAAGTTAAAAGAAAAAAAGTTATAATTAAAATATCAGCTTCAAATTCATTTTTGCCGAATTAAGCTACAAATTTGGATAGTAAATAAAAATGAGGCACGCAGTCATGAAAATCGAACTCCCCAGTTAGGTTTTTTTTTTTTTTTTAAGTGATACTCAATCTTAGCTCAAGAAAAATAGGAATTGCTATTAGAATATTGCAATCCATACAAGAAGTGAGTTTATTTTCAATAAAAAAATAATAATCAGTAAATCGAGAAAAAAAAAAAAAGAAAACTTGAATAAATTCTGCCTAGAAAAATAATTGTAAGACCTGAACTGAATTATTGTGTACAGAATAATTTTTTAGAATGGGAATAAAATCTCAAAAACAGATTTTTTTTTTAAATACTGTGAAGAAAAGAAAAAAATCATCCAAACCAAAAAAAATTTTAAATTTTTAATTGAATTTTTTTTTTTTTTTTCGTGCGTTTCCTTCAATTTTTTTTTTGCAGCAAATATTTCAATAAATTTTGAAATATTTGTTTCATTTTGTTTTAATGTCACGGAAGAAGAAATGTTTTTTTAAGGCGACACAGATTTGACCGGACAATAAAAAGAAATATTTCAAAAATTAAGTTAATTTAAAACGAAAAAGTCATCTAAATTTTCTTTTACTTGAATCTTTTATTTATTTATTTTTTTTTTTTTAGATAAGAAAATAAGGGAAATAACAACATTTACTCTTCGTTTTTATAAAAAACATATTAATTTTACTATTTCAGAAATATAAATACAAAGTAATTTTTTTTTTATCAAAATTTACGCTTACTTTGTAGTTGACTGATTATTTAATTCGGCTGCAGCAAAAATCATGTCCATTGATCCAAGGGTTTGAGAACAAACCTTAAGATATTTCACTTCTTCATTCAAAATAGTCTGCAATTTAACAAGGGCCTCCGAACAAGGTCCAGACTGACCCATCGTGGATGAATAAAGGGAAAGTAAAATATTAGCCACATCGATTAGCGTTGGCATGAAATTTATATTATCGATATTGACGATGATAAATTTTAAGAGGACTTGGAGTTGACGTTCATCGCGCCCAGCCAAAGCAGATTTGATCACATCTCGACGGATCAATTCCTGTAAAACACTAATAACAATTTCTGGATTTTTAGACCTTACTTTCCAATCCAGAGCACAATCAAGAGCTCGACTGTGGTTAAACTGCTTCAGTTGTTTGTCCCAAGGGGAAAGGACCTCTTTTCTTCTGTTTTTTATAATCATATCATCTTTTTCTCGGGCAAAATAACGCCTAGCCCTGACACTGTAATGAAATGAAGATTTCTGAGGTTGATTAGATTTGACTTCTCTCGTTTCTATCTCTTTCTTGCGATGCTGTATAGAAAGAAGCCCGTCAGTAGTTCCCATTACAAGACAGCTATCATTAGGAGAAGCGGCTGCACTGAGAACAGACCCAGCATAATCAAGTGTGTGGACGACTTGGTAAGTCGAAATGTCGTACATTTTTACATGTCTATCTAACGACCCGGACAACAAACGTTGGTAGTTGCTGCAAAATCCCAGGGAAGTAATAGGTTTGTGATGATGGCATATTTGCTTTAGAAGCTTGCCTCCTGCTAGAGTATCCCATACTTTAATATAATTTCCACCAGCTGAGAAGAACAAACCGCCTGAAGGGAAGATGATAACACTCTCCACTGGACAGCCATGATCGATCGACATAACACTTTGTTTAAGTCGGGTGTCGTACATTTTAACCACGTGGTCATAACCACCGGTTAATATTATGTCTGGGCTAGAAGATGGAGATGTACCACATCGGATGAAATCTTTGTGTTCCTTGTAAGTAGCCAGATTAACTTCAGTGGCAACATCCCAGAGCCGAAGCGAAAGATCATCGGAAGCCGAGAAAAGTCGTACATTATCGCATGTAAAATGGGTTATATGGACGGGAGCAGTATGGCCTTTAAATACCCTTAGCAAGGAGTTTTTCTCGACACCAAACAAACGGACGACACCTTCTTCACCGCCTGCAACAAGGAGAGAACCATCTGATCGGAAAGAACCGCTGTAGGCAGTTTGTTTAAAGCGAGTAATGGTTCGTTCGATCTGGTTGGTTTGGGCACTATAAATGTGAACACGTGTAGAGTTAGTGACAGCAAAGTTGTAAGGCTCGCATTGAGAAAAGTGCACGTAGCTGATAGCACCATATTCTCGCTTAATAACTGGCGGTTCTAATTTCCAATAAAGACTGTCTACGGTTACTTCTTCTCGGAATCGCGGATAACTTTTGATTACTGTCTTCTTAAAGGAACTCATCTTTCCAGCTCAGAAGTAGTCACCACGAGGATCCGAGAGTGACTTTGCAAGGGAGATAACTGCATAAGTTTCTTGAAGCAAATAATTAATTCTCACAATATTGGTAAATGAATTTTTTTCCTCTTCATAAGGGTAAATTCGTGACGAGGTCAGGGCTTCCACACGCGTAATTGTGGGTAAAGTAAAAAATTATGTAGATCCCTCGGCTTTGCGTTTTGGCATTCCACAGACATTGAAGAATAGTCCTGAACCTACCCCTAGTACAATGGGGAAATGCAACTTGAAAGAAATACACTTTGGGAACAACAGAAAAATTCTGTGTTGGGTTCAACAGAGTGATGGTCAACAAGCCATTAAAATACTACTACTGTAGTGAGTCCGACTCTCACCTGATGTCATAATATTGTGGATTTAATAAAGAAAAGTGTTTGATTTTGTTAATATTCTAAATCTTATTCATTTATTCCTAAGTATTTGTTGGAAAAATTCCTAGTAATTTCCTAGTGTATTTAGTATTTTTCTAACTTTATTTCCTTAATATTATCATTACCAGGTTATCTGTACTGCCAAAAATGATTGTAAAATTTAAATAATTTTGCAATTGCCTTGTAACTAATATAACATCAAAAAAGTTGTTACCCTACATTTCTTGTTTATGTTCAATACTAACAAAATATTAAACTCAATAAATAAAATTCTATTCACAATTGAATAATCATAGAGTTTTATTTCAAGTTTAAGATAAGGCTCTTTTTTTACTATCACCATTATACAAAGATCATGATGTAGAAAAGTGTTGTACATACGAATATATATATTTCAGTCCGATGAAATCCGGACGGATGAAACATGTCACAAAAAAGTTTTCCAGTTATTTTAAATATATATATATATATATATATACTTTTTTATTTTAGGATATTACAATTGCAGTCATGTTTCGATGCACATATAATGCATCTTATCAGGTGATTCCTGATGAGATGCGTTTTATGAGCATTGAGACACGACTGCAATTGTACTCTATTCATTCTCATCTTACCTGGACATATATATAGGGAGTGCTGAAAAGTTCTCTATTCAATAAAGGAAGGATTAAAAAAAGTTCTATTTGCTCAGATTTCAAGGCAGGTCAATAGCTTTTCAGCTCCAACATCATACACACACACACACACACACACACACACACACACACATATATATATATATATATATATATATATATATATATGCCTTTTTCTAGAATTCTTAGAATCCAGTACATTTAGACACATCATACCAAACCGCTGTACTTACTTAAGATATATAGGTGGTTGCACTAACCATTGCATAATTTAAATATCAATATTTAAATTATGCAACAGTCAGTTTTCAATCAGCACCTGACAATTGCATTGTACATGAAATTCAGAGTTGTACTACTGATGAGGAAAAAATGTATATTTATTATTAATATAAATTATAGCTTTGTTATATTCATGTTTATATGAAATAACAATATATAATATATATCGAAATATAGACAGACCCTTATTTATTTCCATGCTTTTGAATTAACCTCCATTTGAAGTTGGAGGAAATGACGCAGAATGGCACCAAGAGAATGTTGATTTAATTTGCATTCTTCAATTGCAGAGATGGAATTTTAAAAATGTCTGAATGGAAGAAAAGAGAATCAAAAAAATGTTACTTCCAAAAGGAAGATTCATTAATTTGTTTAACATGGATGTAAAAATGACATTTTTAAGATCTAACTTGGCATTTTTTGATTTCACATATAACCATAAAACTTGCCTTTTCTTGCAGTTGAATTCAATTCTTTGTTGAGCAGAAATAAACATAGTTATTTACCAAATGAAAAAAACATGAAAGAATTGCAGGCAGTTTTTCCAACATGAAGTGAAAGACTAAAAATACTCATTTCACTTAATATATATATATTTTTTTTTTACTCGGTATCACCCCAAGCAAGGCAGTACAGCCCATAACAAACAATGGGTTACAGGGTGTGGAGGAATTAGGAACAGAAACATTAGTAATGAGTAGAAAGAGATAAGAGCAATCAGGAGGACAGTAGATAGCGATTGATATTGCGTTTAAATTTTTGCAGATTAAATTTGGCTGGAAAGCATTGAGCCGGAAGGGAGTTCTACAAACGAGAAGTGTGAGAAAAGAAACTGTCAGCATAGAAGTTATGGCTACATCTAGCTAGCTCAACTGTAAATTGATGAGATCTTGATGCCAGACTAGTATTGTGCTTAAATTCATACAGTCTAGGTACCATAGTGAAAAGTTCATCCAAACAAATACCATGAAAGTAGTGGCGTGGGGCTAACCTTTAGCACTCTGTATGTAGTTGACTTCATTTGTGAAACAAAATGTTTGTACAACCATTGCATGCAACTTTGATCATCAAACAATAGTGTCGTTGAATTTTGTGCTAGTGTTGTCATATCCTACTATGACAACAGGAAAATGACTCACTGAAAGTCGAAGATGATGCTATTTCAGTTGTCTAGCTGTCTATACCCAATGGATGAAATACTTATGAATATTGTAAAATGCTAAAGGTTAAAATAAACCGTTAATTTACTCATGCCAAGAAGATTGATGATGGATGGTAATTTTAACAAAACAAGGTAAGGAATTTATTCACAAATTACACATTTGAAGATGTGTCAGTAGCTTGTTTCAGGAAAATAAATCAGAAATTTTTGAAGTCTGTAGTTTCAGAGAATTGTCATAAAGAGGAAATATTCATACAACAGACTAAATGATCTGACACAAAATAATATTCAGAAATATCTTCAGACACTCTTTTATTAATTTAAATTTTCCCCTCATTTTATATTAAAAGGAATTTCACGTAGGTTCACTACTTTCTTCTTCTTGACTCAATAGCTAATTTCTATGGTTTTTATTGGTCCAAAAGTAATTTCACATAGGCTCGCTAATATACAACAAATTAAATGATGACACAAAACAATATTCAAAAATGTTTAAAACAAAGGTAAGAGGGTTTATTGTTCACAAAAGGGTTATATGGTTGCATACATCCAAAAGTAAATGAAGAGAGATAGTTTGAAATATTTAGCTTTCTTGGATTGTTGAAAGAAAATTTTTTAAAGTACCACATGCTTAGTTAAAAGCTGATAATATAATTGATAAGTAATTTTACACTGGCAAGAACTTGAATGCTGGATGTTTGAACAGAAACGAAACATTTCACATGACTTCAGACACTCTTCTCTTATTAATTTAAATTTTCTCCTTATTTTATATCAAAAAGGATTTTGCATAGGTTCACTATTTTATTTTCTTTATTCTAGGCCTCATGGCTAATTCCTGTGAAAATAAGGTTTTCATTGGTTCAAAGAAAATTTCACATAGACTCGTGAATTTCTTTCCATCTTTTTCCTCAGCTTTCCCAAATTTGAAGGGAGTGAGTAAAGGGAGTTATTATTATTTTGTACTCACTACATATGAATATAATACTACATTTGTCCAGGTAGATAATTTTAAGTATTCCTGTATTTTGTCTGAAAAACATTATGAGATAGAGTCACTATACTTTAATATACAATAAAGTGTTGCTATTTATTTATTTTTTTTTTTGATCCTTTCATCCCAAGCAAGGTGATAATGTCACAAAAGTGCAAGAGGTTACTGGAGGTGAAAGAGAATGTATGAACTTTAGAAGTAACTGGAAACCCAATCCTAAATAGGTAAAAAGGGATAAACACTCATGAATAGGAAGAGTGATTCATTTCCTAAATATTCTTTATCAAATGATGAAGAACCAGTAAAATTTCAATTATAAAGTATCTGTTTATATTTCTGAGATGAGGTATTATGTACACTGTTTACATTATTCGGACTATTGTCCTCATCTTTGTTGCCATATTTATCACATTTCAGCTGTTGTAAGCTCCGGCCTTCTTCAGGTGGTTAGAATGGACACATTGCACAGTGGATAAAGGTGTTGGTTAGATCCAGTGACAGGACCCAAAGAGGTATGACTTCAATACCTGGTTAAGGCAGTGGAGAATTGGAGAAAGGAATTAACAGGAGATAACTGATAACTGACATCCATTAGACATGGCACATGGAACTAGAACAGTCTACCCCAGCAAGCGAAATAAAGAATTCGGTTTGACATTCCAACCACCTGAAGAAGGCTGGAGCATACAACAACCGAAACATTGTGATAAATATGGCAACAAAGATGAGGACAATAGTCTGAATAATGTAAATAGTGTTCAATTATAAAGTCATCAAAAAAGTTGTACGACTTTTTCTTTTTTTATAAATCCAACAATAAAAAGTGAAATTGAATGTTCAACAAATTTTCTCTTGTAAGAATTTATGTTTCAATAAAATTCTTAGCGATTAAAAATTGTGCATTTGTAAAAAGGAAGTGAAGGATAGATAGACATACACGGACACACTTATAAAAATAAAATGTGTATCTGCATATGTGATGGGAGGTGAGTGTGAAAAGTTTTTTGTCCTGCTCACTTCCCAAATGACAAAACATCAGATTTATTTTGGTCAAGCCAAGAACTTTTCCACACCCCTTGTACATATCTTTTTGAGTATAACACTTTGCACAATGTACAGATGTTACACTTTGATTCCAGGCAGAAATGCATCCATAAATGATCCTGTCATTTGTTATTGGTTGATCACTTCTTCTGTGCCATATCTCTTCAGAACATTGACCATCAAGACTCTCCACAATTTCCTGCCCTTTCTAACTATTAATAAAAATTTGTCTTTTTGTTATCTCACCTAAACCCTGTGCCATCCATTTGCACACGCTCATTAGGTAGGATTGTGCAGTTTTCCTGTCTCTTGCCCTCAATATGCCCTGTTAATGTAAAATTTTTTATTCTTTTTTTTTCTTCATTATGTGGCTTAGAATTTTCAGCTATCTCTTTCTGATGTTAAGTATGTGTCCTTTTTGTTTCTATTTTCTCTAAAACTTTGTTGCTCACTTGTTTAGTCCATGGTATTCTCAGCATCCTTCTGTAGAACCACATTTCTATCAGCTCAAGTTTCTTCTTCATCTGTGTGGAGATTATCCAGCATTCACTACCATATAGGAGGACTGATACTACATAACAGATCAGTACTCTTTTCAGATGTGCCTTGTGGTGTAATGGATATTGGTTCGGAATGAGAACTGGGAGAGCCAAGTTTGAATTCCAGTTGCATTCATTATATTCACTTACACACACATACCCTTGGAGAAGGTATGAATCCATCTCTTCTTCTCCCAGACCAGACGGGGTCCTTTAGTCTTGGTTGGCAACCAACAGTGGGAAAAATATTCTGCCTTGTCAGTTATGTATCAAAAGATATATGATTGCCCAAGCATATATCATGTGTAGCACTTAACTGATTGACTAACTCTTTTCTTTGTTTCTATCAAAATTTTCCTGTTTATTAATACTTTGCTAAGCTTTTGGAAGGTATGTTTGACTATCCTAATGTGCCTTTGGACTATGGTGTCGCACTTTCCGTCCTGTTAAAACATTTCTCAGATATTTACATTTTTGTACTTGTTGGATTTTGGTATCTCCGATTTGTAATTTGCATAGTGGGTTGTACCTTTTGCTGATAACCATGCATTCTGTCTTGTCATTGATGATTAGTCCTTTCTTCCCACTTTCTGTCATTACCTTCTGTAGGAGTTCTAGCAGTTTCTTTTCTGTATATGCTATCAACACTGTGCATATCTTATAAGATTGTGGCCAGCAATAATGAATCCTGGTAGAATTTCTAATTCTCTCAAAATAACTCATCCTGGGTATGTGATGTGGGTGCCAAAGTTGGGACCACAGAAGGAAAACACGGAACACGGATTAGATGTAAGAAAGATATATTAACAACAGGTTACAGAGATAGTGTAAGCAGAGCTTACTATAAGTTAGTGTCCAACACTGGTAATCGTACGAGACTCTCACTGTCTCTCTGTGTCACTCTCTGTCACTCTCTAGAGTGCTATGTCGCCTACTTAATATAGGCCTGGAAGAGTCTATTGTGTAGGTAGTTTCCGATCTCACAATACCCCACTTCCAAAGAGTTTTCTTTTTGAAAAGGAGAGAAAAAAATAAAACTTAATACTTTTTCCTCTTGGGATTTACGTCGAGCGGTTGAGTAAATTTCCTTTTCCTTCCTGAGTGTCGCACTTCAGGAGAGACGGGTTATGTCGAGATCAAAGTGATCGAAAATTACATCGATCAGCTCTTCACAGTTATTTTGTAGTGATTCCTCCGATTCCTTCAAACGGCATTTTCTGAGCTGGTTCCAATGGCATTTGTGAATGTTTTTCGGTCCTTGGACCATATATACCAGTTCGCCAATTCTCTGCTTTATGGTGCCCACTTCCCAGAATGTCATATTATTCTTGTATACCTTGAAAAAGACCCTATCGCCAGGATTGAAATATTTCCTATGAGGCGATACAGTTTTTTTGAACTTTGCTTGCCATGGAATAAGTTTGTCGAAGACAGACTTTATTTTCCTTGCGAACATTGTTTCTGCAGGCGAGCTTCCCATAGGTGTGTTCGGATTAGGGGTTATCCGATACACCTGCAGAAATTGTTGCAATGCTCTATCTGTCGGTGTGCCTAGTGCCTTTCTTAAAGCCCTTTTTAAAGTGTCCACGAACCTTTAAAACCATTTGACCTAGGGTGGTACTGAGGTGTTGTAACGTGGGTCCACCTGATATGACTTGCAGAAGTCTCTAAATTCACTTGATGTGAATTGAGTGCCATTATCAGTAACTATACAATCTCACGACGCCAAAACGCGAATAGCTCGTGTAGAAATCCGATCGTGCAGTTTGTGGTTGGTCTTTTTTACATTGTAGGACCTCAGGCCATTTTGGTGGCTATCCACAACAATGAGATAGTACATGTTGTCCATAGGCCCTGCAAAATCCACATGAATTCTTTGCCAAGGATGATCTGTTTTGGGCCATGGTTTGCACGTCGTGTTTGGAGCTTTTACTGCAAGCGCATCCTTTGCATGATTCTATCATGTCTGCTATGTCCTTGTCCATGTTTGGCCAATAAACATAGCAGCGCATGAGGCTTTTCGTACGGTTCTTCCCCGGATGTCCCATGTGAAAATCCCTGAGGATTTTTCTTTGTAGGCTGTTTGGAATCACTACGTGGTCATTATATAGTAGGACATCATTGCAAAGGGAGAAAACTTCAGACACATTGGGGTCTGTGTTTCGAATTTTGCTTTTTATGGATTGAATGAATTCATCCTCTCGAGACTCCCTTTTTATGTCGGCCAAAGTAACTGGGAGCTCTCTTATGGTACTTGCGATCATGTTTTTGATTTCACAATTTGTCCTTAGAGTGGCAATGATAGAGTCTTCAAAGACTTCTGTATTTTTTGGAATGAGTCACGATAAACTGTCTGCATGGTAAATATTTTTGGATGTTAGGAACTCTATCTTGAAATTATAGTTTAAGAGAATCGTTCCCCAACGAAGTAGTCTATTTGCAGTATAGACTGGCAGACCTTTTTTAGACCCAAAAATTGTGATTAGAGGTTTATGGTCCATCTGCAGTATGAACCGTCGACCATGTAGATATCTGTGAAACTTTGTCACAGCGAATATTAACCCTAGAGCCTCTTTCTCTATTTGGGAATATTGTTTCTCAGCTGGAAGTAGAGATCTTGATGCGTGAGCCACAGCTTTTTGCGAACCATCTGGCAGTTTATGTAATATGCAAGCACCTATGCCATACAAGCTTGCATCACTTGCGACTATGATGTCGAGACTAGGGTCATAATGGGTGAGGGAGAGGTCTGAAATAAGAGTTTTCTTGATCTTCTCGAATGCGTCTTGGCATTCCGGGGTCCGTGACCATGGTTTATCCTTTTTGAAAAGTTGGTTGAGAGGCCCTCTCAAATTTTGCATGTTCTTAATGAACCCTTGGTAAAAATTAGCTAGGCCAAGGAAGCTTTGTAACGCTTGAACGTTATCTGGGGCCGGCATGTTTCTGATCACGTTGGCTCTTTCTGGATCCGGCTGATGACCGTCTTTATTTATAATGTGCCCTAAGTATTTAATCTCTGGTAAGAAAAAGTCGCACTTTGCCTCCTTAACCTTAAAACCGTATTCTTGTAACTTTTCGAATACGTTTATTATATGGTTCCGGTGCTCTGCCGTAGTCTTACTAGTAACCAGTATATCATCCAAATAGGCTGTTGCGTAGTCAAGGTCACCCAGCATGGTGTCCATGACCTGCTGAAAAATTGCAGGCACAACCTTTACTCCAAAAGCCAGTCTGTTGTATTTGTACAAACCTCTATGGGTGTTTATGCAGAGCAATTTGGAACTTTCTTCATCCACCTCTATCTGAAGGTATGCGTCCGAGAGGTCAATTTTAGAAAAATTTTTTCTACCATTGAGTTTATTGAAAATTTCTTCAGGGCTTGGGAGAGGATAGTGGTGATCTTGCAAGGCATCGTTTAACCCTGTGGAAAAATCTGCGCATACTTGTATTTGATTGGACTTCTTTTTTACGTAGACCGTAGGTGCTGCCCACTCACTGAAATCTGTTTTTGACAGAATACCTGCTTGTTCGAGTCTATCTAACTCTTTGTTAATTTGCTCTAAAGGAGCAAAAGGGACATTCCGTTTCTTTTTGAATACCGGTTGTGCACCGTCCTTCACCTTGAACTTAGCTTTCATTTTAGTACATTTCCCAAGGCCGCCAGAAAAAACCTAGGGAAATTGTTGTTTGAGATCCTTTTTTAGATTTACCAAATTGGACGTTGTACTTTGTATCTTGCGCCAAAATGTACTCATTGGGCAATCCCAAAGATTGAATTTTTCTATCCAATCTGTTCCAAATAAGTTAACTGAAGTTTTCAATACATAGGCTTTGAGCTTTTTGGTAACTCCATTTAGTGTTACTGTAAGTATTACCTCGCCTAAAATGTTAATCTTTTCGCCAGTTACGGATTTTGCTGTTTTATCTGTTTTTAATAAGGTCAGCTTGTTCAATTTTCGCCAAGTACGCCAGTTAATCGCTGAAATATCAGAACCCGAGTCAAGCTGGAATTCAATGGACTTATTGAAAATATCCAGTTACATATTTTCTTAAATTCCTATTGACAATATTGTCAGATTGAGCTTGCCTAATTTTATTTTTGGGTTTTCTCGTTCTGTTGGCGTACCAGCATGAAGTTAAAGTATGACCACTTTTATTGCAATTTTTGCAATATTTTTTGTTCTTAACTGGACAGAATTTCATCCAATGCCATTTACCACAATGGTAACATGGTCCGGGCGGTTTCTTTAACCTATTTGGGTTTTGGTTACTGCAGAATTTAGGACATGAGATTTGCCTTTTGTCATTTTGAGGGGAATAGGAGGTAGACTTACTTCTGATTTTATTAATCTGAGTCACACCTGATTCCTCGATAGTGTTTGAGTCACGCTTTACAGATATTACTCTTTGACAGTCCTCTGCCAGTTTTTGGAGAGTCAATCCTTGTTCGTTCTCAAGCTTGGTCAGTACTCGTCGTCTGACTTCAGCGTCTTCTGCTGATACTAGACCTTGTGCGAAAATCAAGCACTTAAAATCATCGGCAGTCAGTTCGGCTAGTTTAAAATTATTACATGCTGCAAACATTAGAAAATCTTGCTGGTTGTCTTTGACTGTGTTCAGGCATTTCCAACGTTTGTGGAACAAGGTTGTGTTAGGCCCGAATAGTTCTGAAAGGAGCTTAATAGTCTCTGAAAAATTCAAGTCAGTGGTTTTCTTGGGTAATATGAAGTCTACGAACCTATTATGTTCTGTAGTTCCCAGTTTTCTCAATAGTAGACGTACCTTTTTTTTACTGAGCCATTGTTCAGTCTACGTTGAAAATATCTTTGTAGTGCCTGTAAAAAGCCTGGAACGTTTTGTCTTCCTCTGGTACGTATTCAAAGGTTTCCATTGAATTGTAGATTATACTCTGGGAGAATATTGTATCTTTTTCAGAGTTTGAGCCTTTTAATGCATTTACGAGTAATTCTTTAAGTTGTTTCTGTTGTAGTCCAGCATTCTGAAGCGTAATTTTTTGGAATTCCATTTGCTGTTTATGTAATTCCAAAAATAGTTGTTGTTGTCTTTCTTCTGATTTTTGTTGCTGATCCAAATTTAGTTTTAACATTTTGGCAACTACTTTTTGCAAATCTTCCATATTTAAAAATGACAGTGCTTTTTTGTTGCTTTGAAACACGTGTACTAAGAGGAGGGACACAAAAAAATCTTGATAGGTTTTTTTTTTTTTTTTTTTACACAAAAAAAAATATGGACAGACAGTTAAACTAAACTAATTATGTGTTTAGCTTTTTTGCAATTCCATGGTTCTGTTAATTTTAACGTAATTGTATCAATTTTCACCACACTTATGTATTTTTTTTTTTCAGAGGTACAAAAAGAGAAAACTCACCTCAGTGAATTTGAGGGGAGAATAATTTTATGCCTGAGTTCAACTCAGTTACATAAAAAATTTTAGATAGTTTTTTTCGAAAACTTGAGTCGTAATGATAGTACTTCCTCTTGTATTGTCAGTTTGTTTTACGAACAACTGTTTTTTTCTGTGTGTGTGGGTGTGTAGAAATCATTCTCATATTGGACAGACTTTAATATTCCGTAGATGTCGAATCGCTAGTTTGGTATTGGAATATATGTAGACGCTGGGTGTTTAGCTTTTAAATCGCTATTGTATTAATACCAGCTTAATTTCACGTTCAACATTGCTGTGGGAACGCGTGAAGTTTGTGTATTTTTCGAGTACTGTCGCTATTGATATGGTGAGAACGAAATTCTCGAATCTTTTCTGTCGCCACTGTTGTGGGACTGGCAAGGTATTGCAGTTTTTCGACGTGAATGCGTTTCTAGAATTCTTCATCGACCCAGATGTGGGATTGGTATGGTATTTAGGTTTCGCCATGAGTGCGTTTCTAGAATCCTCGTCGCCACTGATGTGGGTGCCAAAGTTGGGACCACAGAAGTAAAACACGGAACACGGATTAGATGTAAGAAAGATATATTAACAACAGGTTACAGAGATAGTGTAAGCGGAACTTGCTATAAGTTAGTGTCCAACACTGGTAGTCGTACAAGACTCTCACTGTCTCTCTCTAGAGTGCTATGTCACCTACTTAATATAGGCCTGGAAGAGTCTATTGTGTAGATAGTTTCCGGTCTCACAATAGTATGTCAATAACCTACATCTGGCAGTAAGGCCTCTGATCAAGAAATTGAAAGTTTGAGGAGTATGGAACCACCTCTTAACTACTGTTGTTCTATTTTTGTATATTTACTGAATTCATTTTCTATCCATATAGAGGTGGTTTGCTACCAATATAAATTCTGGATTATTCTAATATCCTTTCCAAATGGGTCATGGTTACATAGCAGTTCCACTGTTGGAACTGCTATGTAACCATGACCACAGAGAGAGAACACAACACACTGATGTTATGGCAATTAATTTTCTTTCTACATTAAAAAGAAACAAATAAAACCCAATAAAAAGGTTAAAACTTAATTTTTATTCAATATATAATCATACATTAAATATATAAACAAATAGGAAGTAAATTTGTCCCTGGTATGACTTGAACCCAAGACCATTGTGCTCAAGTCAAGATTTGTTCATTATAGGAACATCATCAGTGTAGACAATGGTTGCCTAAGGATTTCTTTATAACAACAAGAAATATATAATAAGCATAATTATTTCATAACATTTCAATTTACTAACCCAAAAAATGTGTAGAAAGTATATAAAGACAATACAGACAAAAGTTAAAAATAAAACAAAGCCAATAAGGGTTTCAAACTAAAACATCAAAATAGTCAATCAATATCAGATTATAAACAGGTTTTTCTTTTAATTATTGAGAATACAGATTTTGCATATTGCCCATTTCTCTTCTGATATTGATTATTGAAACAATCACATTGTAGATTAATTGTTCGGACTTCTTAAGATTTTCTGTCTTGCTGAAACAGACTGAAATCCAAATTAACTGCATAATTGACATTTTTAAAATCTTACACAAGCAGAGAAAAAAATGTATCGTTTTGGAGTTGTTTACAATGGCAAAACAAGCACCCTCACTGCTACAAATAAATTTGTTTTATTTTCATTAAAGGATTTTTAAACATAATTTCTGCTGGAAATCTGAATTTTGACAAGATTTATTTTCCAGATTAAAATATTTTTCTGTTAAGGATTAATTGAATATCTAACTTAATCTGTTTCCTGTAAGTCTGAAGTATTTTCAAAATAGGGTTGACAATCAAGGAAATAAAAAACAGTCCTAAGAATCATAGACATGGGGATATTTCTAGGCTTGAGAAAGAAAATCAGTTTTAATAAATGCAAACTTAAAAAATAGATTCTTGTATTTAAAAGCAAAAAAGTCTTAGGTCTTTACTCACATTTAGTTTTTATAGGGTTGGTTGTTTTGTATTTAAAAACGTACTTGTTTTTAGAAGTGTACAGCGAGAAAATGAATGCAGGTGTAACTTAACTGACGCTTTATTCAACTTAAAATGGAGTGTGTCCTACTGGACTTATTTAAATACAGAATACATATAAGGAGAGATAATCCACACCACAAAGGGCTCAATCAAAATTTAAACTGTTAACATAAAAGTCTTCTTGCAATATAACAACATTAAAAAAATCATCCCCAGGTTTAGAATTGAATCATTGTGTTATAAACATCACAAAATTAGCAATCTAAGATGTTTATTGCAAAAAGATGAAATATTAAGGAGCTGAAAATTGGTTGAGGGTTCAAAATTTCTTTGCAGTTAACTTGACATCTATTATTTCAATCAAGTGAATACATCATCTAAATTAATTTGATGAATTTTAATTTTAATCGATTTTTCTTGACATAAATCATCACAGGATTTTTTAAAGACAAAAAACATGGCTGCTGTTCACCATTTTATTGCTGTATGTTAATTTGAAAAACATCCATAGAAAATTCTGACAAGAAATAAAAATATCCCATGCATCATTTGAAACAATATACCATTTTTATTTTTTTTACTTCATGTATTTAATATGGATTTCTGAATTAAAAATTAAATTGGGATTGTCATGAAATAATTGTAATTATGAACTGTTAAGTATCAGCTTTGATGATAATTCATGATTTTGTTTGATTAAAATGAATTGAAGGTGTGTTTTGTATCACTTACTATTGTAAAACTGCCTAATCACTTGTTATATCTTTCATTTCCAATTATAAACTTCATCACTGAAAATATATTATCCATAAAAAAAGCATAAAAGGAATTCTTTTTGTAAAAATTTAAATCTGAACAGAAAGTAGGAACTGAACAATTTCAGTAATTTCTCACTCTGCAGATTGGAAGATTGAAAATGAGCTTCATGAATATTATCAACAATTGAGAAAATTGTTGAAGATGAGAAGAATAATTTGAGCTCTTTGAGTAAACCTGTTTCTTCTCTACTTATTGTTATTTGGCTTTTAATAGAAGAGGTGAAAAAAAAAAAAAAAAATACCGGATACATGGATTGCACAGAAATCGACATTGTTTTGAAGTAACTTCATTACAATTTCTGAAACGTGTCATTACTTTGTAGGAAAAGTGAATTATTCACAACAATCATAAGTCCATAGTTTCAATAAAAAATGTTCTTGCTTAAAATGTTTTATTTTTCTTGTCAAAAGTCAGTATTTCATGTGCTACAACCCATTATTTGTTTCGATTGAATAAAAAACAAAAACAAGGAAAGAGAATGGGACCGACTGAAGATCTGAATGTAAAAATAAATAATAAAGATGTTGTATAGCCCTCCTCATGCTGGGAGGTCAACGGCACCAATTTGATAAATGTTGCATCTTCTCTCTCACTCGGTGATCACTAGTTGATTTGGTCCGGCAATGAAAAGTCTCCAACACAGGATTTCAACTTATCTATTTCATTATTCATGTTGACATGTACATTTTCTCACTATCCAGTGGACTCATTATCCCCTGCCTCAGAGCTGTTCCAGACACGAATGTGAACACATCTACATTGCTTGACTGGTAAGAACCAACTTGCTGAAAAACCTTTCTCTATCATTCCCATGCTAGCTCAGCCAATTAAAATCAACTACCTTATTATGGCTTCTATCTGACCTCAAAGGTCAACCACCGGAAGTTAGAGCCAAGATACATTTCCACTAAAAAATAAGTCTGTTAAACTATTATTTAACAAAGAGATCCAGGTTTTAATTCAGGTATTTTTTAATGTAGGAATAATATGCAGAAAAATTTAATCAAGGTAAAAATGAAATAAATTTGTTAATTAAATTTTATGAAGCTTGTTTATTTGTTTCTTCTTTCACAGATTCCAAAATTGAGAGATTATCACATCAAAAAAGAAAATATAATTCTGAAAAAATGTTTTATTAATAGACAAATGTCTGATTTATAAATATTTTGAGGTTTATTCACAAAACAGGAATAAAGTGAAATATTAACAAAATCAAATCAGTTGCTTTTTTTTTTTTTTTTTTTTTTTCAATCAATCAATTCCTTGTATGATTGTTGGAATAAATTCCATTCTTTGTATAAAAAATGTCTGACTGGTAACAATTTTCAGAGTAGAAAGTTGTGTATCTTTTATAGACAATTACCAAAGCAAAGAAAAAGCATTTTCACAAAGTCATTGTAAACAGCTTACCATTTTCATCAGAAGTGACTGGAAAGCAAGACCTTGCATAAACATGAACTGAAAAGACTTGGAGAAGAGTTAACTGTTACCAACAATAGGTCAGCTGAAGACAAATGTTTATTCTTCTTTTTCCAATTAAATATCGGCTGAACATTAACAATTCTTCAGCAGGAAATCAACGAAAGACAAGATTTTACATTGCCGTCATTAACTCAATAAGGATATTCAAAACTGTTATTGCTATATTTACAAATATTTGTTTTTACTATTAGCCAAATATTTGTTGTAACAATCAACTTACAGTATGAGTAAATATTTTATACATTCTCCTGCAAGACACTCACTATTCTAAGCTATTGGTTCATATCTATCTATCTACCTACGTAGGAGGCATAACAGCTGATATTCCTCCAGGACAACTTTTAGAAAATATTAAAGTATCCAAGTCTTGTGACAGCTTCCTATTCTAACTGAAATTTTACTGGTTTGGAAACAACTCTGTTATTTGATGACAATAATTTCTAAAGTCAAATTTTCAACAAAGATTAAATATATTATTGCAACCAATATTTAATCAATGTCGATTATCCCCCCCCCACGTCACAGCAAAGATGCAAATGTTAAAGTAAAGGGGAGATAACAACAAATTTTATTTTACAAATAATTTTGCTTTATATGAAATTCTTGACAAATAAAGAATCATAGTGTTTCTTTTTTATGCAAATTAATAGACAACCGACTATTGAAAAGTAGATAAGGATTTTTTTTTTTTTTTTTTGCATTATAAAAATAATTTACTTCGAGTTCTGTTTGCAAATTACAAATGGGTGTACCCAGTGCCGGATTTAAATATGGGCTAGTGTGGGTTGTAGCACAGGGGTCCCAACTAGTCTTGGGACCCCCATTAAACTAAAACAAAGATATAAGAGATTTGTTTATTTTCAGATTTAATGGGGCTCCTTTGAACTAATTTGAAACAATTTAAAGTATTTGGAGAGGGTTTTTAAATTCTTTCATTACAATGTTATACAATTCAAGAATTTGTTATTTTCTATCTAATCTTCATGATTCATAATTACTAGCTTAGCTATTTGAAGTTGATAATTTTAAAAATAAAGAATTATTTTTTTTTTCAGCTGTCATGATTTAGGATTGCAAGGCTATAGTAAGTTTGAATATTCCTTGTTTTTTAGGATGCTTTGCTATTGAATTTGAATCCTAGAAGTTCAGTGTAATACAGGCCCTTTATTCTAGATACATTTCTGTAGGATATAAAGTTTGGATAAAAAATATCATCAAGTTGCTAATGAAATAAAGTTGATGAGTTTCATATCATTAAAAATTTGAGTTGAAGTGTTTCATGTTTTACATCAAAAAACCATCATCTAAAAATATATCTTTTTTTTTTTTTATAGACACAGTGGATAAGCATATGTAATGAAGGGACCCCCAAATTCTATTAGCCCAGGGGTCTCTAAAGGCCTAAAACTGGGCCTGGGTGTGCTAGATTTTATTTTTACTGGTCCTGCTTAGAATTGTAAGTACAAAAGAGGTCCTGCAGCTTAAATGACTTGAGTCAAAAGAGAGCAAAAAATAATGAATATGAAAACAGTAGCTGATAATTGTGGGCTGAAGTTTTGAGAGAAAGAGAAAACATTTTTATTATTCCATCATTCATTCAGACTAGTCCTCTCATCTTTTGTGCTTATGTTATTATGTTTAGGTTTGCATGACTGAAGGTTGTGGCATATACTTGAAGGCGGCTGATATACTGGGATCAAAACAGCAAAGACAAAGATGCTAGTCTGAATAATTTATCTATTTGAATTTTGGTTATATACAACAAGTGACAATTTTTAATAGACTTACATTATTTACATTATTTGGACTGTTATCCTCATCTTCACAACATTTAGGCCATTGTATGCTCCAGCCTTCTTCAGGTGATTGGAATTTCAAACTGAACCCTTTATTTCCTCCACCGGGGTAGATTGGCACTGGCCCTCTTCAGGTGATTGGAATTTCGAACCGAACACTTTATTTCGTCCACCGGGGTAGATTGTCCTAGTTCCACATGCCGTGCCTCTTCCAGATGTCTCAGCTATTTCCCTTTAACTCAACTCTCCAAGTTTTTGGTTCACCACTGCTGTAGCCTGGTAATGAACTCTCAACTCTTTGGGTCTAGTCACTGGATCTAACCAACATCTTTATCCACTGGGCCATGTGTCCTGAGGATATCTGTTTATGAGTTATGGCAATGAAGAGGTAGATTACAGTCTGAATAATGTAAATAATGTAAGTAATCATAAAACCTCATCTCAGAGATATAGACAGAATTTTTAATCTATTTTGCAATGACATCTTGGAAGCAAAGATTAAAATAAAGAATGAGGAATTGGGGATGAAAAAAAAAGCAAAGCAAGAATCTAGGCCTCTTGGCAGAATTGGAAAAAATTACTAAACAGAAGCAGTATAACGGGCGACAATAGATAAATGATTGACTAACCTTTGTCAAAGTTAACAGTGGGTATCATAGTTTTTATTTCTACTACCTGGGTAGATAAGGTGATTACAGGAAAGCTTATCTACTCTTGTCAATCATTGTGGCATACCAGTGGCAAGAACATTTTTCCAAGATATCTACCAATATGACAGAATATAAAAAAGGTGAGGTCATACCTTTGCACGGCTATTAGTGCAAAGTGAATATTTGTAACTTCAGATGAAATGTGAACTCAATACCCCAGATACATAAATGATTTTTAAATAGCATGCTTATACCACTGTGTTCACAATTTCAAAGAATAATAACATTAGTTATACTTTCATTCAATTTCTTGCATGCAAATGGAAATTATTAAGCAAGTCTTGAAAAGTTAGAATTAATTACGACAGGATGCTGAAAAGGTGTCCACTCAATGAAGAAACCTTTGGAAAAAAACAAAAAAAAACAAAAACAAAAAGATATTTGGTCATTTGTTTAGATTTTAGGAAATGGGTTAAGCAGAGAACTTTTCAGCACCCTCTAATAAATATTTATCTAATGACTACCACAGCAATTAACCTCTAAGTATAATTAATTGCTTTTAAAACTTTTCTTGATGGCAATGGATTAGATTTCCATTACATTGGGAAAGCAGGACTAAATCTAGATGTCTGATAAGGATCATCACCAACCCTGCAGTAGACAAAGGCAACCCACTACATGTTGTATAAGAGCAATTCATAAGGACATTAGCAGACAGGATCTTTCTCAGCTTTCATATCCACTTCAAGCTAAGAATTATCATAAATCTTTAAAGCAATTTTCACAGCATTTGAAGTTACTAAATGGTCATCTGCATTTAGTAGATACGAGAGAGAATATTGCTTAGTTTTGGTGTTTATGGATACAAATTTACTGGCAGTAGTTAGCTGAGGCTGCTCTAAACTACCTGAGAAAATGCTAACTCCAGCTCTACACTAATCAAGTCAAAATCTGTGACAAAATGAAAGCATCTTTCTGGACATGTATATGCAGCCCTAAATATTTTCTAATCTTTCATCTCTAAATCCAGGAACAAAAGAATTATACAAGAAAAAGGTGCTGCCAGAATCTTTAAAAAGAAGAAAAAAAAAACCTTTGTAAATGTACATATGACCTTTGAAATTTAAGAGATGTCAACAATCAAGGTTTTTTGTCATAAGTATATTTAGGCAGGATAGGTGGTGGGGTGAGTCCCAATCAAAATAAAAATATATAAAATGATGAGAATATAGATTTTTGTAAAACAACAACAACAATTTCACATGGAAAAACAATAAAAATTATAAAAAAAAAAACAACTGAGATTCTGTGGGTTACCATGGAAACCATGTTAAAGTGACTGGAAGTTTTGAATGGTAAAATTCAAGTTTACTTGAGAAATGTTAGAATGAGAAGATATTTTTAAATTTATTAATTCTTTTTAATGTGTCTAAATGTTGAGACTATTTTCAGGTGATATGATGTAGGATTAGTTTTTAATAATCTCCCATTTAATCTTGCAATAGAATGGAAAATTAAAAAATGAAATACATTTATCAGATTATTTCCTATTTATATAGTCTATGAGTTTTAACCAACAAAAAATAATCCTTGAGCTTCTTTTATGTCTGTAATAGTTGCATATTTCTTTCTTGAGTGAGTGTGTGAGTGAGAGAAGAAAAATTGGTAATCTTTAACCTTCGGGCTAGCAAAAATAACGTTTTTCCCTTTGACACCATATGTTTACGGTTTATTAAAATACAAATCATCACTTTTTAAAACAATAAACATTGTTGAGGAGTGAAAGTATTTAAAATAATATCGGTGTCAAGAGAAAAACTGTCCTTTTGATATACCGTTTTTTTGTGGGCACAAAGGTTAAAGATGACTGAAAAATCATTTGAATAACAGAGAACTGGATTCATAATTTTGATCAGAGTGGGATCTAAATGGGAGAATTTATAATGGTAGGAATTTGAGTGGCTTTTCATTAAGTGTTGACATTTTTTCACTTGCATACAAATCACAGCTTTTTAGCATGAGAATTGGCAAAAAAATTAACTAAAGAAATTTACCATGAAATCGATAAACAATCTATAAAGAATAATTGGAAGACATCTTAGTTATTTTAGATGGAAAACAAATTTTGGGATTATATTTTTTTTTATAAAGTTTCTTTGACTAGATATTCATTTTTATCATATGTGCTATGCCTGAATCTGCACATGAATAGAGAACTTTCAGCAATACTTTAATGGTAATTGTTCGGATAAGGTCTTTGCTAGGGTAGCTAGACTTTATGAATTTAAGGGCAGTACCAGATTGGCAACAGGGTCTCATTAATTTGCAGTTGAATTGGCTAGATGTAACCCGAAGTTCTGTGCTAAGTTTTTTTCTTTTGTTTGTGAAACTTTCCTCTGGCTCCATGTAATCCAGCCAACTTTGAGCTTCCAAAATTTAAATGCAATGTCAATTGTTATCTACTGTCTTTTGGATTACTCTTCTATTGTTCTCACTCCTTCCTAATGTCTTATATTTTCTAATTCTTTGACACCCAGCAATCCCTTATGTCTTAGTGGCTTCATTGCCTTGCTTGGGGTAAATATGATTAAAAAAAAAAATCAATAAAAGAAATGACTAACCAGATTCTGTCAAGGTTGACAATGGTTCAAACAGTGGTTTGCCCACATGTTTACTCATTCATTCCTTGTCATTCCATAAAACATTATTTTGTTAGAAATCATTGTCATATAAAGTAAATTCATTATTAAATGTTTTTCTATAAGTCTTACCAGTTATACAAAAAGAGAGGTAAAGACTGGCAATATGTATATAGAGTCCTAAAAATCAACTGAAACTCAAGACAATTTTAGATTCTTTGGGTCCACCTAATAACTGTCTGTCCTATAATGATCGTTCTATTTAGTATATGAAATGTGTATTCAATCTAACAATTATTATGGGACAGTAGTAATATAAATTTATTTTGTGCATAGTTGAATATCTTTATTGAGTTGTCTACTAAGCTTAGATTATGTCCCTTGAAGACAATAAATTGAACTTGTTAAATAAAGTATAGTCTTAAAAATGAAATTTTAAGGGATACCTTCTTTTTACACAAGCCAAATTATTTAAAAGAAAAGAAAAATAAATAAAAACTAAATTTACTCTAAAATTAAACAACTCATAATTTGCATGTGTGAGACGAAGTCCTTTTAAGAATCCAATAAAATCTCACTAAATTATTCTAAATCTGTTTGTCAGACTTGTGTCTTGCATCAAAATCTTAAAAATGGTAAAAAATAAATAAAGTCAGATTCTTTTCAATTTTAATCTATTGGACATTAATAATGGTAATATAAACATTCAACACCTACTTTATATCACTCAATAATTTTATAATATTCTTATAATTCTGAAATTACTAAATTAATAAAATAAGTAAATGATTCCGGCCATAATTTCAGAAACTGTTCTTAAGAGCTGTACTGACTTTGAACTTGAAGGAATGAAAACTGAAGCCAAACTGGAATTTTGAATAAAAAGAATAACATTGAACAGCATTTGTATAGACAACAGTTGTGAGGTATATACAAAATTGAATTATTTCGTCTAGAAATTCAGAAACACTTTTCTAGAAAAACAAAGTCAAAGCTTAAAGAGATAATACTAAAAAAAAAAATTAAAAAGAAAATGAAGATTTTCATACTGAGTAAATATTTTCTAATTTGAAATTTATTAATTCCCTGTCTAATTTTAAAATACAGAATTCTTTAGCAGAACAGATTTGGAATTTAACGAATATTATCACAGGACTAAGATTTGGACCAGGGCCATTTTTGATCTTTGATCTTTTACTTTTATTTTAGACTAACCAATATTTTTTTTTAAAACTATACCTGAAATAAATTTTATTGATGAGGACAGATCTCCATAATAGATTTTATATAAGATTTTGGGACTCCACAAAAAATGGTTAAGTAGGATTAAAATTATATTACCAAAAAGCTAAGTAAACATCTGCTGTATAATAAATTGATAATTGTACATGATATAAAAGCCTTTCTTTTTCTTAACATTGAAACATGGTCTCCTAGGTTACATTCAGATACAAATTGACTTTTGACATCATGGTTTACTAAAGTTTTTTTTCTATAAGCTAAAAATTGTAATGGTGACAATATTTTTAAATGTAAAATGTTGAGTAAATTATGAAAAACATACTGTGTACGAGATTGAATTAGACTTCAATTTAGTCTCATTTACATTACAGCTTAAAAATAAATTCCAATCTATTGTAAAGAGAAATAAAACGGATAAAAAAATACACGTTCATACTAAATGAGGAAAATAGTTCCATTTCCAAATACTGAATTTGACAGGGCATTATTTATAAGTAAATTTACAACTTCTTGAATACATCTTTCAACGTTTAATTTGAAACAAGAGAAAACATTCAGTTTTTGCCAAATAACAAACTTTTCTTGATTGTTAAATAGAAAGAACATCATTAATATTGATAAGTTTTTTAAAGTCTCGTGACAAAATACTGATGATTGAGTGAATCCTTTGACTCCTTGCAGATAAGAGAAAATATTTAGAGAACAGTAGTGGCAGACCTACATTTTTGGGTTCCTAAAACTTAAATAAATATAGGGACCCCTTCGCAACCAGCAATAATAAATTTAAGGATCCAATTGCCAAAATGTAGGCTATGAATAGATTCTGGAAAATTCAATGAGCCCATACAGCAGGGGGCTCAGGCACTGCAAGCTCCCAAGAAAATTTTGAAATTTGACCAATTACAGAGGAATTTTGAGGCCATATGAAATGGGAATTTGAGAATATTTTAAGGCCAACATTAGCTACTTCAACCCATTGGCATATGATTCTATCACTAAAATTGCCTTATTTTAATGACAAACACTTAACAGGGGAAAAAAAACAAAAAAAAAGCAAAAACATTGATTATGTTGAAAAATTCACTCAATAAAAAACGTTGCATCAGGGGTCCCTCTAGGATTAGGGGGCTTCAAGCTTAAGCTTTATAAGTTTCAGAGTAGATCCGCCAATGGAGAATTTTAAAGATCAGGATAAAGTGGTTACATTATTTTATATTTAGACTGTTGTCTTTGCCGTTATTTCAGTCAACCTTTGGCTTTCTTCAAGTGAATCTGGATTTTAGAATTTGCGTAGTAATTTTATGTTATTGTTTTAAAAAGCATTTTTCTGAAGAGATGAAACAATGCCAGGTAAATTCTTAAGGCTAAATGCAATATCCACCAGAAGAAGGCTGAAGAACATATCAGCAGAAGTTCTAACAATAAAGATAATAGTTTGAATATTGAATTGTGGAGAAAATTAAAAATTCTTTCTCATGACAATGCTGCAGACAATCAGAAATACATTAACAAAAGATAAAGTCTATTTCACTGGATTATGCACAAATTCTCCAACCAAATTATGTGAGGAAATAAAAACATCCATATATATTGCAAAATGGATTATTTCTAGAACTAGATGGAAAGTGTACTATAAGGTTTTCTTTTTTTTTATTACATTTCTTTTCATTTATCAATAAAGATAAATTTATTATCATAAAAATGCAACTTGGAACTTTTATATAATTGAATTTAAAAACAAAAATATCCCTGATTAAAATGTGTAACATAATGGCATATGGGCCAATATTGGAAGTAACATTTTTTATTACATCCAGAATAAAAATACTTGAGTATCACAAATAAAAACATCTATAAATGCATGGTTGGCCATATTAATCTCATTTTTTCAACATTTTTATAGAATTTAAAAATCTTTTCAAATTGAAACTAAACCAGAAATATCATCTATTTTATTATTTTTATGCAAACATAAAAACATAAAATGTAGAAATTTCACTAAAATCCTGTTCATTTTTCTTTACTATGACTAGTTTAATTTGAACAGATTCAAGGTTTATTCAAATATCATTTTTAATATAAAAGTATTTTTGTCAAATAAACACAAAATGTCTACTTCTCTAGAGTATTTGAACATTTTTTTCCACAAATCAATTTGTGCTAATGGCTATTATTTATGGCTAATCTTTTCTAATTTTGCTTAGTAAATTTTAGTTTGAATAAGAAAAAGACTTGAAACCAGTATTAGAAAAGAAAAGCCAGTCAATAACTAAGGAAGCAATAATCAATATAAATTGTGCTAAGGAAGCTTTTTTTTGCTAGTGTTTTAGTTTTACCTTTACTTTTTTTAAATCTTAAAAACTAAAAAGTCAATGAAAATAAAAAGGAAATAATTTGTGACAATGTTGATATGGTTACAAACAATTCAATATAATGGACAGAATTTTTAATTTGTGTGCTGGGGTGGGAGGTCACTGCCTTTTCTTTAACAAAATCAAACAAAATAGGAAAATAAACAAAAAATAATAAAAGATTTTTTAACAGGATTTGAAAAATAAAGTTTACACACAAAATCACAAACAAAACTTTAAAAAAAATAAAAGATGGGTAAAAAAAAAGTCGTTTTAAAGAAAAAAATTTTTCTTTTTTAGTAAAATTTTGAATATTATTTTGCGATTTTTTCAATAGAAAATTTACTTTTTTTTTAAATTTTTATTGGTGACTTTTTTTTCAAGCAATAATTTTTGCTCGTATTTTTTTTTTTTTTTTTTTTGGTAATTTTCTTTTTCTTGGTAAGTATGGGGATACTTTAAAAAAAATCTTTCCGACAACAACAAAAAAAGATAAATATTTGTAGATATGGGATTAGAGATTATTTTTGTGGGGAGGGAAGTGGAATAATACTTCATTATTATGATTTGTAATCTCTTTTTTTTTCTTTTTCAGATCATAACAATATAGAATAACAATAAACTAGACTTTCTAAAAACATTATTCCCATTCAGTTGTACCTGGTGGTTTGGCTGTGAGGTCATACATCACCCGAGAAATGCTGGGTACCGTACTCAAAATACCGTCAACCATCGAACTGAGTACTTCTTCGGGTAGACGAGCCGTGCCAGGAGTTGCTGGGACACCAGTCATAAAATCATTTGTGATAAAAGTCCTAATCACTATCGATCTTTTAGTGGAAGGTTGAAAATTGACAGGGTCGCGATCAAAATGAACAGGGCAGATGATGATTGGCATCTGGCTGAGTTTCGAGATGTAGCCCGAATCTTGTAGAGTTTTGCTAGCCACATAATCAGCTTGTCGTAAGGTGGCAAGGACATCTTCCGATAGAAAAGTTGGAGTGATATCTTTGATTGGATATCGAACTCTTTCCCCGAACACGTACACAACTCGATTGATGTTGTGACAGATTTTTGGTATAAATTTGGCCAACTTCATCAGGGTTTCCCATTTAGGTTTGCCATCAGCCGACAAAGCGGCCACATAACTGTAAGTTCTGTGGTCACCTTGGACTCCCACGCTTTTTATGGGTAACAAGTGAGCACCCATGCCTTCTACCCCAGTGGTCAGTGCAGACAGCTGACTTTGTTCGTTGGGTGGTAATTTCTCCTTGACTACATCCAAGTAATGTGGGGAAGTTTTCAGGGCGTTGTTAAAATTGATTATAATCTTTAGAAGTTGGTTAGTTTCGTCAAAATCTCTTTCCATGTAACGGTCTTCGGCGCATATCACGCGAATGGCAAGCCCAGGGCCCGGGAAAGGATGTCTTTGTACTAATTCGGGTGGAAGACCCAACTCTTTACCAAGAATTCGAACTTCATCCTTATGAAAATCTTTTAAGGGCTCAATTACGCGACCCACACTCCGAAGTTTTCTGACCAATTCAGTGTCGTTATGATGGGTTTTAATAGCCGAGGCTTTCGAACTAGCCAAAGATGAGGCACTTTCAATCAAGTCGGGTCTCAGTGTTCCCTGACCAAGGATAACATCTTCAGGGTTCAAATTCATTTCTTTAAGGACATCGTCAGTTATTTTTATAAACGTGTCCCCAATAATTTTACGCTTTTCTTCGGGGTTACATGTGTTGTTCAAAGCATTAGTTTGTCGTCTGGCCGACTCAGGGTCATTCTTGTTAATGGGGAGAGTTGTAGTGGCATGATAGAACGTCTGAGCTGCTCGAATTACTTTAACTTTGACACCAATTTTGGATAGAGATTCTTCCACTTGGCTACTTTCTGATTTTCTCATGAAACCATTATCGATATGGATGGCTACAATCCGATCTCCGTGGAGGGCTTTTCTAAGTAAGGCAGCACACACGGTAGAATCTACCCCTCCACTCAACATCATTAGAACCTTTTTATTGCCAACGACCTGACGAATATGTTCGATACATATCGATTCCCGTGAGTCAAGAGTGAAATCAGCGCGACACCCACACACGTGGTACAAAAAATTTTTCAACATGTCTTGTCCATTTTCCGTAAGATCGACTTCAGGGTGAAACTGGACCCCGTATATACGCAGTTGATCATTACCAATGGCAGCAATTATGTCTCCCGACGTGGCCACAGCTTTAAATCCTTCCGCCACTTTTGCCACGCTGTCACCATGGGTGAGTAATACTTGCTGTTTAGGATGGAGATCTTTGAAAATTGGACAGGTCTGGTCGACTGTGATTGTGAACTGTCCATCTTCCCGTATCTGTTTACTCTCGATTGTTCCCTTGAACTCTTTATTCATCATCTGCATGCCGTAACAGATGCCCAGAATAGGTAGACCGCATCGGAATAAATTCGGGTCGTAAGTGAGTGCATTTTCGGCGTACACAGAATTCGGTCCCCCGGAAATAATAACTGCACTGTAGTGTTGTTCTTTTAAACGAGTTACCGGGGTGTCCAGAGGTAGAATATCAGCTTTAATCATTAATTCCCTTACCTTTCGGTCGATCACTTTACAATACTGTGCCCCAGCATCCAATATGCACACCTTTTCTTCGTCGCCACTTGTACTACACGTGGACTCAGCCATTCCCCCATGATTTTCATCCGTCATTCTTTTACGTCCTAACCGTCTCGATGTGGCTCCAACTCCAGTCCCAAAATGTGAGGAGCTCTTGAAATTGTCGACCACAGCAGTGGTGATGATTCTGGTAGCAGACAAGCAATGGAACCGTTCCTTCGCTTTGATTAAGACCTTACACCCGCCACCACCAAAATGGCTAAGGTGACCGATTTGAAGCTTCGTAAACGACCGACTCAAAAGGACCCCAGCGAAATGTATTACCGGACAAATCTTAGGCCAGCAGACGAGCATAGAATTTTTTTTCCCGCAAGTGTGTGGGCGGCAAGATGACGACCGGAGAGTGAAAAACGAGGCTGATTGCCGATTTTAGAGTAGCAGATGGAAGATGAGAACACTGCGGCTGTCTATTGGCGCCTTAATGTAAAATCAAGGGAGATGATCCAAGCACTTAGGCAATGTAAGGGACATAACTCGAGTTAATGAAGCATACTAGGCATCAGAGCAGCTGTCATTTAATTATCAAGGGTGTCACACACACACACACACACTCATACACATATAAAATTATGATATATATATAAATATATATATATATATATATATATATATATATATATATATATATATATCATTATATTATCATAATATATATATCATTATATTATCATTATATATATATCATTATATATATATATATATATATATATATATAATATATGATGATATATATATATTTTAAGAGAATACTTTTAAATATTTCAAACTTTCTGAAAATTAAATAATTGTAATTGTAATGATGTTTCCTTATAAGGAAACATTCAGCATTCATTGCTTTTGGTTGAAATTCATAAAATCTTTCTCTTAAAACAACTTTTCAGGAAATCAGGTTTTTCAAGTGCAGTAGTTTTATTGCTCTGTACACTACTGATGGGTGTTTTTTTCCTAACCTTTTATTTGAAGATGTGTGGAATGTTAACATCTTGATTATGTCATTATTTTATTTTCAAGTTCCATATGATATTCATTTTAATTGTTGCTGCTGTTGGTAGTCCTCAAGCGACATGGTTTCTGTTATTTGGAACCATTCTTCCTTTGTGAATCTGTAGTGCCAGTCCACAATGTTTAAAAAGGGTTGATCTTTGCCAAGGCACTCAGGTTTCACTTGCTCAAAGCCTTTTTTCACCATTGGTTATAGGAAGCAATTGTATACAGCTGACAGTTTACATATTTCTGGACAGGTTTGGCACCATGCATGACATCCATATGAAAGTTTCAATCTGACAAGGCTATTTAACAACACAATTCAAATTTTCAGGGTGATGTTTTTGTTCTGTAGTAACTTACAGTGTAGAGTAAAATTACCTCTTCTATGTTTGATTTCCTATTCTCCAATACTTAATTTGTCATAATTATGCCATATGCTGATGTATCTGAAGTGTTTAGTATTTATTAATTTCATATCTTGATTTTTTTTATACAGGGTAGATGCCATCACTGCTTTCATTCCAATTCCAGATCAAAGTTTCTGTTTTGGAAAGATTTATCTTGAGTCCCATTTCTTGGAACTCTTGATAGGGGATGTTGATTTTCAGTTCAAGATCATTCTTATCCCAACTATGAATACCTATGTCATCAGTACAGCCACCTTCACCATCAGTACATTGGCCACAGCAGGGAAAGCAGAATCATTGTCTTCTATTGATAGACTTGTTTGAGATTTGGTATGGAATGCTAAGATGGTTAGTGCTCATCTCATTATATCTGTGTTTGTAAATGTGCAGGGCATAGTCTAGGAAGAGATTAAATAGACTGGGGCTCTCATTTCATCCTTGTCATACTCCTGATGAGTTTTGAAATGTTTCCATATTGTGGTCCTTGGCAGACATGTACAATTCTGTAAATTGATACAGTTCCTTTATTACATCATTGCATTCAGTGGATTCAGAGATTGGAAGGTGGTTTTTAATGGATGAGAAAAGTCTCTATTGATGTGGTAATATGCTGCTGTCAGGTTAACAAAGCAGGTATACAGTTTCCTATTAGATAGATATGCACTCTCTTGGAGTTGTTTGATGACATATATGCCATTGTTGCATCCCTTTCCAGAATGAAAACCAAACTGGGTTATAAGAAGTTGACTTTCATAAAATGATGAGAGTCTAGTTAATATTATGTTCATTAATATTTTCACCATTATAGATTCAAATGAGATACCTCTGTATGTATGAGAATGCTGAGGGTTACTTTTCTGTTTTTATAATGCATTAATAAACCTCATTTTCTGGGAATGCATTTCTGATTTCAGACTTCTTTCATAAAATAGAAAAAATAAGCTATTTTCAATACTTCTGCCTCAATGTCCAGTGATGCTTTATTATTCTTCAATGTTTTAATAGCTTTCTTAATGGTAAGTTTATAATGGATATGGCATGTAAATACACAGAGATACAAACATATAATGGCTGGCTACTTGCTTTCAAGAAGCCATCTGTTAAGGTGTCTAGCCAATCTCTGTTATAAACATCTACTCAGGCACATTTGTGTTTGTTCAACACCCACAGATAACTTGTGTCTTATACTGCAACAATGCTGAGCAAACCTTAGTCTATGGGAGAGCAGAACATGGTATTAACAACAGTTTGAAGAAGGCCAGTACACTCAAAACCTCAGTCACAATGACTTGTGACTTCAACTAGCACAACCATCAATGGCCTCTGAACAGTTCTGTTTATCTAATTTCATTGACTAGTCTTAGGTCAATCTGTGGTGTGTTCTTTAGTCCTTTTCCAATGGTACCACATGCTGGGATCACATCCCCAGGATGATAACATCAAGTAGTCACTTTCCTGACAAATCAACTAAGGGGAGATTTGAACCCATTTCTCATTGTCTGAAAGTGAATGTTTTAATTACTTGGTCATGTGCCCTTATGATATAGATATGTGTATTTGCATACAGAAGTCATCAATTGTCCACACTTATCACCTGAGATATATATATCATTTTGTGGCTTTTTCCACAAGGGTTTTTATAGGAGTAGTCCTATCAGAGTCATATGTTATGTAAATATACAGAGATATAAACATATAATGACTGGCTACTTGCTTCCAAGCACCCATCTGCTAAAGCAAATCAGCAAACTGTATGATTGAGTCAGAAAAGGGGAGTGAAGATATATTTTTTAAAAAAAGAGAGAGGAAAGAAACCCTGGAAAAAAGTAATAGAAATTGAAGTGAAAATAGTCAGTTCCAAGTAAGAAATAAAAAAATTATGCATTAAATCTATGTCAGAAACACTTGAGAATTACTTCATGAGGCTCAGTGCAAGTGAAAATATCTGTTAGAATAATGGGGATCAAACCATGTAAATGCCACCAACATGTGTGTATGTGTGTGTAATTGGCACTCTTAACCTTTAGGTAATTATAAAGTGTAAAGGGAGATTATTAGAGTATGAAACTGGTTCTGATCCAGCTCTCATTCCTCGTAAAAATACTGGTTATTATTGTCTGTTTTATTTTCATGAATATGCAGTAAAGATTCAAAATAAAATGGAAGAGAGTCTGAAATGTATGTGTGATAAAGGATCTGAAATTAAATTAAATATTTTGTTAAAGAAATCAACTGTTAACTGAAAAGATAAATAAAATTAATGAATTAACTTTCATAACAAATATCTCTCTCATATACAAGATTTAATTCCTGGAATGATCCCGTGAAAGCAAACTTTGCTTACCTGGTCTCTATTGGCTGTGTGTCATCTTCAAAGTACTCCCTTTGTAAAGCAATCCACACTGTGGGACAATGGTACCATTACTGGAATTTTTCAATTTTGGAAATAGCTAAAATCTGCAAAGGGCTAAGTCTAGTGAATAAGGTGGCTGGCCGACTTATGTCATAGAATTCTTAGTCAGAAACTCACAAACTTCTAATGTATCTTTTTTTCACTCTCCCAAATCCTCTGGTAAAATCTGCCACACTTTATTTATTATATTCAGGGATGGATTATGACCCTTTGAGGCCCCTAGGCTAATGAAATTATGGGGCCCTCTTCCTCTAACTCACTTACACTTGTGTTAAATATTTTTTACTCATGATATATTTTAGCAACATTTACACAGCTTGAAGTAGACTTGTTGTATCCTGTCGACATGTCCACATTTTTTAAAAACAACTAGAAGAAAAAACTTAACCAGCATTGTTGTAAAACTGGTTCAGGATATAAAGAGGCCTCAAAAGCACTCCAGTGGCTATGATCATATTGTAGTATCTGTTCCGTGGCATTGTCCAACCATGTCTAACTTAGACAAGCTTTGTGCCCAATCCCACATAAGCAGGGACTGGGT
Organism: Acanthosepion pharaonis; assembly: GCA_903632075.3. Lineage (NCBI taxonomy): Eukaryota > Metazoa > Mollusca > Cephalopoda > Sepiida > Sepiidae > Acanthosepion > Acanthosepion pharaonis. Next base: position 2,102,731 of record CAHIKZ030002998.1, on the reverse strand, counting down.
AAATTTTGTCCAGTGGCCTGAGTGTATACACTCAGGTTCCCCACAGTAAAAATTGACCTTGTGTTGGAATCTTTGTAAATTTTTTTTTCAGCAGGGATGTGTTGGTGATAATCTTTATGGAAATGTAAAAATTTGTGGCTTAAATTTTTTTTTTTTTTTTTGAGTAGAATTTAGTCATGAAAATATTGGTGGTTATTACAAAAAGAATAACATTTTCTTAGATTTTTTTAAATACAAAAACCTGTTCATTATAAAAGTAAATAATTAATATGTACTGAAATTTTCATTTAAATTGGATAATTCACTGATTTTTGGTAATTTAAAAAAAGTGCTGCCCCAGGACCTCCCCCCACCCCCGCTCAATTTTTCTTCAAGGGTTTGTGAACCCCAGGTTGGGAAATTTTTAAATCGACATGGAGTAGAGACCCTGTATCAAAGTTTGGGCAGGGGTGAGACCCTAGCACCGGCTCTGAAAGTGCTCAATATTAGATAGACTGTATGTAGAAATATAAAAGTGAACACTGAGGTCAGCACCAAGTTGCAACAGTCTATTTCATGCTTGAATATAATCTTCATGGCCTGAACATTGCATTCAAGCATGAAACAGACTACCATAACTTGGTGTCACTCCCAGTGTCATCTTATATATATATATATATATATATATAGGGTAATAAAAATTGGGCATAGAAAATGTGGACATAGGAATCAACACTGCATAGCTGATCATATTCAACATCTGAAGTATACTAAATTAATATTTAGATATTTCTCTTGGCTTTAAACATTTCTGAAAGAAAACAACTAAATCTCTTATACTCAAAACTATTGTTAATTTTTAAATGTTTTTATAGAAAAATCTTTTGTAATCATCCACAAATCATCATGATTTAATTAATTAGACGCAAAAGGAGGGCTATACGCAGAAATTATTCTGTTAGTCCACTCAAGTATTTTCTGGTCATATTCTAGGGGTTCCAGTAAATCTAAGAAAAAAGAACCATGAAGACACTTTGTATTGTGGAACTCTTAGTAGAACTCATCAGGCACAATCAGCAAACATGAGCTATGGTAAAATGTCTCTTGTTCATTTGTCAACTGAGAGAGAGAGAAGCCTTGTTTTTTAAAACAAGAAACACTAGTGGAGCAAACAGTAAAAAAATGCATAAAGGACAAAGGTGATAGTGTCTCTATCACTTTTTGTTTCACATTTATCTTCTGGGCTGTTGGTCTACCAAAATAAATAGCATTCCCTGTTCTTGATCTTATCAGATTTAATTAAGTCTCTCACTGATTAGTCTTTGGTTTCCCACTAAAGCCATAATGAGAAGACAGTCTTATCTTTCTGTCATTCACTTGTAACATAGAAAAGTGACCACAAGCCAACACCAGTTGAGCAGATAAATTCATTTTTTCCACAGAGTTACAAGACAATATGAAAAAATAATTTTAGAAAACTTTATGGATTTAGTTGTTTCCATTGATATTCACAGGCCACTGCTACAGACATTTCATACATTTTTTTAAATTGATTTCACCTCATGCATGGCAGTAAAGCCACTAGGATACAAAGGGTTATTAGGTGTAGAAGAATTAGAAAACAGAAACTTTATTAAGGAGCAAGAACAAAAGAATAGTAATCAGAAGGACACTAGAAAGTGAATAACATTGCATTTAAATTTTTGAAGATTAAAGTTGCCTGAAAAGCAAGGAGTCAGAAGAGAGTTCCACAAGTGAGAAGTGTGAGAAAAGAAACTGTTAGTATAGAATTTACAGTTACATTGCCGTTCATTTATTAAACAGTATATTTATTTTCACCTACTGTTTCTTGAATATCCAGGCCATTAGGTGAACATAAATAAATATAATGTTTAATTTATTAAATGGAGCACCTACTCAAAAATGAGTATCCACTAAAAATAATGTTTAAAGTAATAAAAATCAGTCAGATTAATAGAAATCAATTCTAAAAATTCTCTTTGTTTATGTTTGGATACAAAACTGTGCAGGTATGAAAAAAAAATACAAGAGATCTGTCACAGGAGAAATTTTGTTTGAAAGCATTAAATTGACTTTGGCTGACTATCTGTTTTTTGTAGCCAAGTGGTAAGGCATGCATGAAGGACGCAGGTTCGATTCTTGTTGAAAGTTGCAAATTTTTCTTTAATAAGTTGAATTAGATATTCAACCCGGTAGGTGAAAATAAATAAATATATTATTTAATAAATAAACAGAGCATCTACTCAAATATGAGTATCCACTAAAAATAACATTTAAAGCGATACAAATCTGACAGATTAATAAAAAAACATTCTAAAAATTCTCCTAGTTAATGTTTGGATACAATTATATATATATATATATATATATATATATATATATATTTATTTATTAAAGACATTTTTATGTTTAACGTTGTTATTTTATAGATACAAGTATTTAAGCAAATGCTCTGTTTATGATAAACAATATTATAACATTTACGGCCTGAATGTCGAGAAATTTTCATAGAAAATATTCGTTCTTTGAAAATTTCTCGGACATTCAAACGCTTAAATACTTGTTTATATAAAATAACAACGTTAAACATAAAAATGTTCTTTAATAAATAAATAAATTGTCGGACCTTGTCCATTTCTTAATATATATATATATATATATATATACATACTAATAATAAATCACCAGTAGCACAACTCTGCCTTTGTGCTGCTAGTGATTTTTATTAGTATTAGTAAAGTTGTTCTACTGGTGAGGAAAAAAATGTATATTTAATATTAATATAAATTTTAGATCTGTTATTATACATTAAGCAGTTTTATTAATACCATCACTAAATGTGTGATACTTTATATATATATATATATATATATATATATATATATATATATATATATAATAATGAATCACTACAAACAAAATTTGCTACTGAGAGGATTGATGTTATATTCAGCATCTCCACTAGAATAACCTTTTTTGTAATCATTCAGTCCAGTTGTCAGCCCATTTCACCAATATATATATGATAAAAACATAGTTTTAAGTTATTCTATATTTATGAGTAACAATGCTCAATATCAGGAATAGAGCATATGTAAATGTAAAAGTGGACACTGAGGTCAACACCATATATATATATATATATATATATATATATATATATATATATATATATATATATGTATGTATGTATGTGTGTGTATTGATGTGTGTGTGTATATATATATATACATTTAATTAAAATTAAAAAACAGACAACCTTAAGAAATATATATATATATAATATTATATATATATATATATATATATATATATATATAATATATATATATATATATAACAATATATATATAATAATATATATATTTTATATATATATATATATATAATAATTATTTTTTAGAAATATGATTCCTTCACTACATAAGACTTCACATGTTTCAAAAACAAGAGCTAAAAATTTCAATATAATTATTGGAATTAAATTGGATTAAAGCATCAAGCTCTGTTTCATCTTCAAGCGAAATTTTTGGAATAACTAATCTTGAAATTTTTGTGTCTTTATAAGCATGTACATTCGTAAAATTAATTACTATGGAAACGGCTAGAGCAATTATTTAAATAAGGGGCATAAAGGGTTAACAATTTGTATCAACATATCAGTTACTTTCGGAAAGAGGTCAAGTCAAGTTGGGTTCTGGTGTCAAATTTAAGTGGATGATGACATTAAACTCATACCGTCTAGTCTGGTTCAGCTACAGAATAAATGGTGTTATTGCTACATTGTTATGGGGATATTTTTTATTTTTTTCTAAAAGGGTTGTTTGTATATAAAAGTGTTGTATTGAACTATAATTTGTTTTTTGATGACTTCATAATGGGTTTTTTATCTTATGATTGGGTTGAGCAATAAATCTTTTATTTAGACTATGGAATTTAAAATTTTTATTTATTATTTATTTGTCTTTTTTTATGCTAATTATTCAATGTAAAAATTTGTTGATATCAGCAAAAAACTGTTAACTCATGTCTATGGTTTAATAAATTTTCATTATTTAGAAACTTAATAATGTGTAGTTTTTCATGTAGGCATAAAGGACATGAGTCATCCCAGGTTTTTCAAGTTCTTGTCCTATTTATTATTTTCCATTTTACTTTTGGTGTTTTATTCATTTCTTTTAAATGCCAAAAATATTTGGATAGGGATGTCTGATTTCTATTTCTAATATTGTTGAAGGAACTTTTGTGTTGTCTCCACCTGACTTTAAGTTCATTTTTTGTGGAACCAATGTATATCATGTCAGTATTAGGACTCTCAATGGATGAGATACTGCATTGGTATACCACAGATTTTATGCAGCATTTATTTTCCAATGGGCAATCTTCAGAGTTTCTACAATCACATAATTTTTCATTATTTTTCTCTAATTTTAGTTTAGGTTATTTATTAATACTATTTTGGTACACGTGTTTTTCCAAGATTTTATTATTGTGTTTTTTTATGATACTTTCTAGATTTTCAGTGCAATACTAAATTGAAAAGGATAAACTTCCTCGACGTAACTCTGGACTTAATGAACAACCTTACAGAAAACCTAACACTAACCCCTTGTATGTACACCCTAAGTCAAACCACCCTCCATCCATAATTAAGGATATACCCTAATCAACAGAGAAAAGAATCAGCATGAACTCCGCTAATAAAGAAATATTCTAATAACACAGTAATTTTTATAACACAGCTCTGTTTTTTAACAGTGGATACAAAAATGCTAACATCAATTATAGAAACAATTGTACTAACCAGAAGAAAAACAGAAAAAGAAAAATCATTTGGTAAACCCCTCCATTCAACCAAATGGTTAGTATTGAGCTATGACATAAATTCCTAGCTTTAATTGATAAACACTTTCCTACAAATAGCAGACTTAGCAAAATCTTTAATAAAAACACCATAAAATTCAGTTACAGTTGCACTGAAAATCTAGAAAGTATCATAAAAACACAATAATAAAGTAATTATATTTAAGTTTTCAGCTCTTGTTTTTGAAACATAATAACTCTTATCTAGTGAAGGAATCATATTTTTAAAAAATAATTATAATTTAGGCTCTACTTTTTAAAAATAAAAACAAAAATACTAAAGAACTTTGGATTATTTACCTAAAGAGTTCTTTCTTATTTTCTACATATTTGCACACACACACACACACACACACACACACACACACACACATATATATATATTTCTTTTTTATTACTATAAATGTTATTTTTAGTGGGTACACATATTCAAGTTGCTATCTGTTTTTTATTTTATTAATCAGTGAAATTAATATCAACTGGCCTAAATTAGGAAGTTCTACTAAAGAAATATCGAACCTGCATTCCTTTTTTCCACCAGGGAAACCACTTTTGAAACAAAGTGTCTTGCTACCAGTTCAGCCATGGAGACCAATTTGACAGGGCATGGTTCAAATTATCTATTTAAGAAAAGCATATTTCTTATTGGGACTTCTACGAATCTAGATCTGCTAGCTTCAGTTTCATACTTAAAACATAAACAACAGTAATTTTTGAAAGGATTTTTTTTCCTAGGGTTAAGATATCTGACTGATGTCAAATCAGTTGGGTTTCAATCCCAGCTTGAAGCAATTGGACGTCTAACCACACTGAGAAATTGTGGATGACTATATATGCTCCCAGAAATACAATTGAGCTCTCTAGGAAAAGGGTTTTTTAAAAGCAGTGGCTCCTACTGCTATTAAGCATTACTCTTCAAGTATGAATTGAGTTCTCCGAGCCGCTGGCGTATTTCGTATAGAGAAGAACATCAAAATTCCCTTCCTTTCTGATGTGCGACGATGGCCTAGGGGTAAGATATCTGACTGATATAAAATCAGTCGGGTTTCAATTGGACATCTAGCCACACTGAGGAGCTGTGATACAGCGAAACAGCCTGTCTGTAGATGACTATATATATATATATATATATATATATATATAATTAATACAAGTAAAAGGTTTGTCACTTAGCTGATTGATGTTACCTTCAGCATCCTGACTGCAGAGTCACATAGACGGACCTGCCAGTCCACTAACAGCAATTGACTGCTTATACTTCTTGATTTTTCTTTTTTATATGCACTTATCATTGGTGAAAGTTTTTTGTTTGTTTTTTATAGCGTACGTGTGTGTGTGTGTGCGTGTTGACACATATGCAGTCATGCACCTGTCTGTGTGGATGTGTGTACATGTAGGATGTCATGATTATTTGTCCTTTTCATCGCTTTTTTTCTCTTCTCCACTTTATACACTCCTTAACCTTTTCACTTTCTTTTTTTTTCTTTTAATTGTTGCCATTTGGATTCCTTTTTTTTCTAGATAGGCTGTAGTCTTTAATTTTTGAGCATTCTAGTCTTTTCTTGAGTTCGGAAAATTCTATTTCATTTATTACATAAGTAATTAATTTTAATGCTTCAATGACAATAGAGAGAGAGAAAAAGAGAGAAAGGTAGCCTTAAGCCACACTTCTACTAAAGTAGTAGTTTGCTTGGCTACCTTGTTAATGTTCTTATCCTCATTTCAATCTGACTTGGCAATTCATTGATTTTTTAATTGCCTTTTGTCCAAGATTTATTTTTCCTAATATTAAACTATGTTTCATATAACAAAATTGTTGTCCATGTTAGACTTTTAAGAGCTATGTCCCTTCAGGATGTTGGCGATCATAGCTCTCCACAATTTCCTGTCCATTGTGGCACTTAATAAATTTTGTCTTTTTGTTATCTCTCCTAAAGCTTGTTCTAGCATCTATTTACACAAGTTTGCTAAGTAGGCTATGTGTTGCTTTTTTCTATCTCTCTTGCTTTTAATCTCTCCTGTGAATATCAAATTTGTTAAGCCTTCTTTCCTCATTATGTGGCCTTGAAATTTCAACTTTTTTCAGATGGCAAGTGGAAGTGTCCTTTTTGCTTCATTTTTCTCTGAAACTCTGTCATTGTTTGGTCCATGGTATTCTCAGCATCCTTCTGTAGAACCACATTTCTGTTGACTCAAATCACTTCTTCATCTGTGAGGAGATTGTCCAGCATTCACTGTCACATAGGAGGACTGATATTACATAACAATTCAGTACACTTTTCTTTTTTTCTAACAAAATTTTCCTGTTACTTAATACTTTGCTTAACCTCTGGAAGGCATCTTTCACTATCCCAATGTTTGGCGTCGTATTTTCCGTTCTTTGTTAAAACAATTCCTACATATTTAAATTTTTGTACTTGCTGGATTTTGATATCTTCAATTTGGAATTCCCATATTGGGCTGTTCCTTTTGCTGACAACCATACATTTTATCTTCTTACAATTGATAGTTAGTCCTCTCTTCTTGATTTCTTTCACTACCTTCTGTCAGAGTTCCTGTAGTTACCTTTCTGTGTCTGCTATCACCAATGTGTCATCTGCATATTTAATGTTAAAACTGTGGCTGCAAATAATGGTAAGACTTCTAATCCTCTCAGAATCACCTCACTGTAAAGGATGAATAAGTCTGGTGAGAAGACACATCCTTGTCTTATGCCCTTTTCTATTTTTGTGTATTTATTGAATTATGAAATCAAATTCAAGTGTCATTCTAATCTGTTGCAGTCACTTTGCACTAATACTCTTGTGAAATGCATGAATTCATTCCCCCCTCCAGGTATGGGTCAAATAGTAGGGCAGACTGAGCATTTTCACAACTCACCCATTATTTTTTGTGTCTACAACTGTGACATGACAGTGACAATATGAGTCAAGATGGTTGACACATGGAGGAAGAGTTGGATTCATGCCTTTTTCAAAGACATTAAGTTGACTTTGAGAAAAGTTTGCTACTTCTATTCTTCAGGTTAAGAAGCCTTATTCTATCTATCTATCTATCTATCTATCTCATTCTATTCATATTTATCTGTGTGTGTGTGTGTGTGTGTGTGTGTGTGTGTGTGTGTGTGTGTGTGTCTTTTAGGAGGAACATAATTTCTCTAAAAGGCTTACTTCAATTTTGCAGTCTTTCCTGCACATATAACAGACAGAAGTTTTGTGCATAATCATAAAGTTTGTCTTTTCCTTATGCACACTCTCATGTAACTCTCCAGACCTGCTGCTAACCCATATACTTTGCCACAAAATTAACATAAATTTCCTGTAATTCATTGCAGATAGCTGTCATTATAGTCTATTTGGGATTACTTACTGTCCTGGCATCTTGGATGAGTAGCAAGTCCTGCTTTAGATAAGCAAGCCCTACCACAGATGTATCTGAATTATTTAATAAATAAAAATTCTCGTCAACTTTGATTTTCAAAAATTTAAATGCAATGTCAATCATTATCTTCTGTCTTCTTAATTCCTGTTTTTTATTGTTTTCTTTTCTTAATAATGTTTTTCTTTGTCTCATATTCCTCCACACACAGTAACCCCACTTGCTTTTTAATGGCTTTACTGCTTTCCATTGGGGTGAACTGATTAAAAAAATTACAGATTATAGATTAGATGCGGTACAAGTCATGATAGTCTATGAAATCTGGCTAAACATTAGCTGACCAGATTGTTCAACTTATATGACATAGGGGACATTTCTTAGTCGCAAATTTTTTTATATGACACAGGGGACATTTTTTAGCTATAGCCTTTTTTATATAGGGGACCAAATTATATGGAAAAAAGGGACTATTATAAACCATCACAAATGGTCATTTTAAAAATATTATTACATTATTATTATTATTACACACTTTTTCTTGAGAATATTATTGTATGAAAAATTTGTGAATTTGGTAACATAGTAATTATGAGTTCAATCCTTGGGCAAGGCAGTGTGTACTTAGACTCAGTCGAAACAGTTGAGCAATAACCAAGCAGTACTAAAAAGAAAAACTAAATGAGAAATATCTAGACATGGTCAGCAGAACAAGAACAATTTACTCCCATAGATTAAATAAAGTGTTCAGTTCAGAATACCCTAATGAAGGCCAGAGGACACAACAGCTGAAACATTGTGATGACTACAACAATGATGATGACAATAGTTCTTTTGTAAATAGTGTAAATATTTATCCTCATCTTGCAATTTCTTTCTCATTTCTGTCCAATTATGCCAATTCATTCATCAATAGTATTACACTATGAGATATGCAGGCTGTGTAGTTTTCTTGGTTTATATTCCTTTGCTTTTTTTCTGTTGCAATGTTCTGTTATTTTTTCTTTTTATTATTATTATTACTACCTCCTCCATAGAATCAATTTCCATGCTTGGCTTACTAATAGGATTTTCTAAAACTACAATAAGAATTGACTACTTCAGTTACCACAATTTACATTGGAGCTCTTTGCTCCAGTGTAAATTAACTTTATAGTAACTTTATTCCAATGTTTTTTTTTCTGTATCTGTCTATATTTCTGCGATGAGACATTATGTACACTATTTACATTATTCGGACTATTGTCCTCATCTTTGTTACCATATTTATCACAATGTTTCGGCCGTTGTACGTTCCAAGCTTCCTCCAACCACCTGAAGAAGGCTGGAACATACAACTGCCAAAACGTTGTGATAAATATGGTAACAAAGATGAGGACAATAGTCTGAATAATGTAAACAGTGTTTTTTTTCCATATTCTCTTGTGCATGATTTTGTAGTCTCTTTCCAGACAACAGCCTTCTAATGATTAGTAAACCTTATCTTGAAGGAGATACACATTTGTATCTTATAACACAAAGGATGATGTACATACAGTTCTTGGCTCTGTTTTTTAAATGATGGTCTAGCTTTTGTAGGTTGGCTGCTGTGTAGAGTATTGTTTCTAGCGACTATAGTTTACAGATGTTTTGGTTAGTTTTTCTTTGTTGTACTTCTTGCTACATTATGTTTATGTTCTAGCTTCATAAATACTGATAGATTCTAATAGTATCTAAAATAAACTGTCATATGCTTGGTGTATCCTGTTTGTGGGACCTCACACATATGGGAGTCAAGTTCAGATTTCATCGGAAGCTATTTCTTTATTTTCCATTTCATGTTGCTTGTTGAGGAATTGTAGGATGAAAAACAATATAAATGTTGCAATAGCTAGGCACTTATGTAAAAATATAAAAAGGTTCATTTTCTTGAGGCACTTTCCAAAAGTGGCTTTCTAATCTAAAAACAAAAAACAAACTCTATGGTAAGTCTAAAAATGGGGTATGCTCAGTGGTGGCATCCTACCAATTAGTGTAAACCGATTCTGAAAATTATAAAAGGTTAGTGAACCAGTTGTTGGATTATCCAAAAATAATCTTATATATATTAATAGCTGATAGTCTAGGTAAAATGTTAGTTACACTACATTTGCGCATGCCTAGTAAAACTCTAATAGACACACACTCTACCACAATAATAGACAGCAGGCAGCAAGGAAGAGAAAAAAAAAGAAAAAGTAAAAGAAAGACATAGATAACAGCAGCTGTATAGAAAAATTAAGCAAAAGAGAGAGAGAGAGAGATCTTTGGGACTGCAGTGATTCAGTTTGAATATGGCTAATAAAGCATAACACAGCTGTTAACACTGGAGTAAAAAAAAAAGCATCATACTTCTGAACAGAAATATGATGAGAACAGAATTTCAATCTGAAAATATCTTAATTAATAAATATTTTCTAATAAATTATCAAAATGGTGGAATTTTTTTTTTTGATACTATATAAAGTGATTTGTTTCCATTCTCAGATTGAAAAGAAAATAAGCAGATTAGGTTCTTAAAGATTACCTGCCTTTATAGAACCGGTTCCTGGAACTTTAGGATGCCATTATTGGGTGTGCTCCAAAATTCTGAAAAACTTTAGAAACATTACACTCTCATCATTTGATCCCTTTTTTGGAAAGTTTATGTCATTCTGATGATAAATATCATGTTCAAAGGTTCTTAATTCCACACTAAGCCTAATAATGTATTTTTCTTACCTTAGAATGTGTGATAGGTATTTTGATTTCAAGAAATTCCATTTCTATACTACATAAAACAATGGCCATTTTCTGGAATGGTTGAATTAATCCTAGCAAAAAAAAACTTATCACTTAGTGATATGAAAATTAGAGGACTTGAAATTTTTTTAAATTGCAAACAAATCCTGAACTATTCACCAATAAAGAGGAAGTTCTGAAATTCATGGTATTGGATGTATTCAAATTGGAAAAAACAAAAAAAATTGTTTGTTTAAAGAAGTTCAATATATGAGAATGACCAAAAATGTTGCCACTTAAATCAGCTCTTTTTTATCTATGTTTTAGGGGGGACAAATTTCTTGCAGCAACAGAGTATGCAGAAAATCTTGCCCATTATTTGGATGATTCACATCATCACTCATTCTGATTTCCAGGAAGTCCTCTTGAAATTATGGGATAATAATGCCAAGAATACTAGTACTACAGCAATTTCTACAGATTCACAGATAGCTGATAAGGACAGTGCTGATGATTCAGACAAAGCAGAATCTTCTGCTAATGGTACAATATCAGAATATCAATATTCATGCTGAAAGAAAGCTTACATATTATAATTTTCTAGGATGAAGGCAACAATAAAGCTGGGTTACATTGGTGGGATTGACAAAATGCTACCATCCAGTCATGTCTTTGTGTCACATTTCAAAAGAGATAACAGGCATGACCAATTTAATTGTCTATTACCTAATGTAGTGATATAGCTACTGTGTTCACAGACCAAATTCTTGCAGTTAATGTTTAGGTATAACAATTAAATCAAATAAATTGAAATCAACCATTGGATCATCAATAAAAGTGTCTTCACTTTCTTGAGTTTGAAAGTTTGAAACATGGGCTTTACATACTGCTCCATACACACTGTTGCAACCTAGACAAGGTTACTGAATAGAATAATCAAACAAAGGTTGGTAATGAACGATAATACTTAGGGCACGAACAACATATATAAGATTTGCCAGCAGAAGAAGCAGTCAACTGCTAGAAGTGAGTCATGTGGAGTCCACAATGAATATCGAACTGCAGACCAACATACAGTATTTATTACTGTATTTATGTGAATGGGGATATATCCATTATTGTCTGTAGGTATGCTACAACACACACCCTTTTCATGAAAAAAACCTTTCAAGCAAGTGTTCACATAATAGGCGTTGAGAGTAAACTTTAGTTTTCCTGATTAGGCTCATTTTAGAGTATGCTCCATTTAGGGCCTTTTTCTGAGATTTTTTTTTTTGCTCTAGGTCACATTTTTACCTTATTTGGCCACTTTTGGGAAGTGTCTGGAGAATTTTGTATCTTACATATCCACTCCCTACAATAAAAATAAGATGAAAGACAACTAGTAAAAACTTATTAATATTAATAATGCCTCATCTACTAAACATTAGATAACTTGAGTGTATGCATGTTGAAAAAAAGGTTAGCATATATATGATGCAATTATGTTGGGAGAAAATTAATTTAGATGTGCAGTTTTAGTGGTTGATCAAAATGCAAATGGCAGAGTTAGGTATCTGGATTCATGAAATACAAATTCTCTGCTCCTGGCACTTGTGATAGATTTTTATGTTTATGGTAATGGTAATGGTAAGATTAGCTATAGCCATTTGCTGATCAAACATTAGTGTTACTGTTGGATAAAATTTATAACAACTTTCTTGTAAAATATTTTTTCAGGAAAATAGTTTTCTGAAGACCACTAATGGTTATCACTCTTTCTAGCATTGATGGGAATTTCCTTCCTTAACTTTTGTTTAAGACAGTGTGGAAAGTCATTATTTTCTCTTCTAGATACAGCTGCTATCCATTTTAGCTGTTGCTACTGTTAGAAGTCTTCAATTGACATGGTTTCTGTTATTTGGTAAAGATTTTGTTTGTTATTGTGTAGTACCAGTCAATATGGTTTGATGAAGCTTGAAACCATTTTTAATCATTGATTGAAGAAAATAGTTGTATATATCTGACAGTTTAAACTGACGAGGCTATTTAAGAAAATGGATCTCAAGTTCTCAGAGTTTATACAACCTGAAAGTTCACACAATGATTGGAAATAGTAAAATTCTATTTTTGATTCATGATGAATATGTTGTAAGTGGTATATTGGCTCACAAACAGGTAATGAATGACAGAAGACAACAAAAACAAAACAAAAACTTGAGTAAAAAAAATATTGCCATGTTTATTTTCATTAGAGAAAATACATTGACAACAGTTACAGTTACAATGCTCTAGGCAAAAAATATCTCTGCATGTTCTTGTAGAGGAGGAGAAGAGCGTTCTCCTTAAAAGGACAGTTTTCTAGCCATTGAAAAAGTGTTGTCCTGAAAAGGACAGTTTATCACATATTGTTGCTGAGGTTGGCTGGCTGGAGCTGAAGCTGCTGATGGCTAGCTGGAACTGCAGGCTGGCTAGCTGGCTGGCTGCTGCTGCTGGAACAGATACATTTTAATCCTCGGCATCTTGGTTACTGATGATTTCTTTTGTCAATTTTTGAGGCCTTTTTATATGCTGAATCTGATTTAGGTCCTGGAATGTGAATCTGATTTAGGTCCTGGAATGTGAAGTTTCTTTTTTTGGTTGTTTTTTAAAAAAAATATAGGAGCACTGACAGGATACAACAGACACTTACTTGAAAAGTACAAATGAACAAAGTGAATTGGCTGCTAAGCAATAAAAACATTAACCAATAAATAAAGTAAAAATAATGATAGATGATCAATTTTATTTTTGTTACTGTTCAAAATTAATATCAACTTTAGCTTAAAAGAAGTAGATTAATGAAACAAAATTGCTGTAAAAAAAAATTACAATATGGGTACAGTTATCTCCCATCACCAACTATACATGTTTTCAGTTATTTTTTATCATCTTCAGAATAAACAGTCCAGAATGTTTACTCCATAGTGATACCAAAGTGAAAGATGAGTGATGCTCACAATTCAAATATGACAAAGAGAAACCATAAAGTATTTCTTTTAAAGTAAAATTTCTTGATTTAATAAGGAAAGAAAAAAACATACGTTGAGTTTGGTAAGATAAGAATTAATCTTCTGTCATGTCAGTTTTGTAATATTATAATTATTTTATTCTGTTATCAGTTATTGTTTCTACTTTTGTACTGTGCCTAATTTATGAATTAAACATTATCATAGGTATACATGTATAGGAAAAAAAAACATAGTTTATATATGTTTTGGTACTGTCCACAGTTTCTGCATCTTGTGAAGAGTCTTGAAACATATTGCCCAAGTATAAGTAGGTGCTGCTGTAACAGATTGACAAATAAAAATATTGGTGACTATTGTAATTTAAAACCAACTGGGATTTGGTAGACACTATTTCTTGAAGAATTGGTAGTCATAACTAGATTGATTTATTGCAGTTTCCTCTACTTTTGCAGTCATTACTCAGTTTTCTGTAGTAAATGCTACACTATTTTATATTAACAAACAATTTGTCTTAAAACATATCTATTGAGGAAGTGGAACAACATTTTTTAAATATATTCTTGTGGTGGTGGTGGGGGACAAAACTTTTTATAGCCATTAAAATAGACATATTTTTATCAAAGAGCAAGAAGAAAAAAGAAAAGTCACAACTACTGTAGATGATAAATGGAAAAGAAAAAAAGAAAAAGAAAAAAGAAAGAATGAAAAAGTAAGAAAAAGAAAGAAAGGAAAATTCATAATTACTGTAGATGATAAATAGAAAAAAATAAAGAAAAAGAAAAAAGAAAAGAAAAAAGAAAGAAAGTTGTTCTTCACTCTTCAGATCTCAATCGAGAACTTAAAAGGTATGTGCACAGCAACTAAAATAGGGGAAAATTAATAAAAACAAGATATACTACATATTAATGAGATTAATAATTCATATTTATATATTTACTAGCCAAGGTACCAAGCATTGCCTGGGTATACATGGCTGCAATTGTATAACTGCATCCTCCTGTATACCCACACACCCCTGTCTAGAAATGTCTGCTTGCATCCCCACTTGCATGCATCATCCCTTGGTATACTAAGATACTCCCCCACTCATCTTTTTACAGTGTGTCCTTCACAAGTGCTTGACTTTTCTTAATAAAGGAATTCCATCAAAAAAACTTTCTTGTGCAGTTATTGCTTGAGGTTAAATTGTTTCAATGTTTTAGATATTCAGTAAATTTCCTATAACCATAATAACTTTCAAATAGTATGGTATTGTTCACAAATCTAATAATCAAACAAAAACAGGGATGATGTGTCAGAGCTTGATTCAACTGCAAGTGCAAATGCATGAATGCGCCCCTCCTTCTTTGCATGTTTACTGTAAAGCTGGGGCTAATAAGAGGTTCCTCGGGAACTTTTCTGTTTTAATGCTTCAATAATCCTTCTCTAACTATCTTTGCATCAAAGGTTGTTCGAATGTCAATTTAGGATGGAATCATATGAAGAAAATATTGGCTAAATGGTGAAAGCTGATTTTAGACTTAGTTTGTTACAGATTTCATCCACTTAACTGAAATAATCTAAACAAATCATTCATGCAAGACAATTTGTGTGTCATATATAATTTACATGGCAAATCTGGAAAGCTTTGAATGAAAAAACGGGCTTTTTGAACAGTTTTTGATTATATGCAGGGGAGTGAGCAGGACTAAAACCACACTGTCTTATGCCTTGCATGATGGCAATTTTTTTGTGACATGTTTGAAGAAAATCAAATAAAAAATGAGGAAGTTATTCAAGTTTTTATTTTAAGTCATATGAAAAACCTGATTTTTTCATAGTTTTTTTTTTTTGCATGAATCCAATGTCACAGGAAAACTATCAAGCACTCTACATAAACCTCATAACATGAGCTATGTTTTGCATTAAGTGCAAAGAACATCAGCTTATCCAGTAAAAGTTTTGTTCAAGTGTAACTTTGCCTTGGTTTTTGCAAAAAGTCGTACCCACCTTCCGTTTTATCAATTTTTATGCCAAACATGGGGGGGCCTGTAGATTGAATAGTTGATCTTGACCTAATTTAATAAATTTGCAATATGTATACATAGTTTCATTAAAATCGGTCAAGATATGTGGACATGCATAAACAGCATACAGACAGACAGACAGAAACACAGACATCTTCTGTTTTATACACACATATATATATATATATATATATATATATATATATATATATATATATATATATATATATAAAAAACATATCACTGGCAAATTACATTCAAACTGTCATGTCTATAAAAACATAAATAATGATTAATTATAGTGCCAAAAATAATTATAATAAAATAATCATAACAATTATAATTATCATTAATTCCATCATTCTAAACCAATGAGAATTAACCCCACTTTTCTCCTCTACACACAAACACATGACATTCTCACTATCAGACAAGCAGCTCACATGGACATGTCATCAAAATGTGCATCAACAAAAATTGCATCTCCTTTTCATTTTTCAGGCCATAATAGTAACATTTATGTCTTAGCAATCAACGAAAATTCAAGGTAAGAAACCCAGGACATGTGACATTCTCACTATCAGACAAGCTGTTCACATGGACAGACTGTCAACATGTGTGCCAATGAAAGTTTTGGCTCTTTTTCCTCTTTCAGGTCATAATAATAATATTTATGTCTTAGCAATCAACGAACATTTAAGGTAAGAAAACCCAGGACACTTCTTATATTTTTCCAAATAAATAATCTGGACACTCATTACACACATCTATAAAAAAAACATGTGAGACTGTATACACTTTACTTATTCTTCATCTTATTCTTCTGTCAGATTCTGATCCATATTTGATCTACATTTGACCCCAAACTTACAATTATACTCAGTATGGATGTCTCTTGTGTCCCCAACATCACATAACAACCAGATAATAAATAATACTCATTTTGTTGTTTTGTGTTGTAAAGAGGAAAGGTTGACAGACACATAGAAAATAAGAAGTAGTTTATTCTGGAGAATAATATGGTACACGGTTGAGAACACAGACTAATGTAATAAACAGTTAATCATTAACTCCTCGGTATTTACCCGAGACCTTCCCATGTGGTGGGATGTGGCACAAGACCATTTTTTTAACATGAGGTGTTCCAAGCCTATAGGCTTGGGCAAAATTGCCCATAGACCCTGTATACATGAAGTCAAGTAGCTGTCTACCTTCCCAGATGAGACTGCCCTTTAGCATAGCGTCATCTGGGTTCCTCTTCGCCCAAAGACAGAGAGTCGACAAACAAAGTTAACTGTAATTGTGGAGGTGTTTAGCTACTCCACAACACATGTCTTGCAGTTTCTCATTTTTATGGGTATTTTTGTATATATAAACGTTGCGGGGGTTATAATTACTTACACAGAGTTATAACTCCCTTACAAAACTCAAAAGACCCATTTATGAAGTGTTATTTACTGAGCATAGCTTAGTATGGTACAAGGCCATAATAATGGATCACCAAATGAGAGTCAAACTCCCTATACTTGCAATTGTCTGTAAAACAAGTTTGCTAACAACTAAGCAAAGGCAGACAAGCAACATTTTTTATTTTTACATTTCAAGATTGATTGTTCTGTTGTCTTTCATGATTAATTTATCATTATTTAATTCATTTTAATTTTAATTAGTTGAATGATAGTGTCTGAAAAGATGAAAGAGATTTTCCAACGTAAAATATTGAGCCGGAATAATAGTTGGAGTGTGTTGCATTTACTCAAATTTTCATGTCATGTGATTCAAGAAATTTAAGCAAAGTTATAGGTGTTATAGCATAACTACCTACAATGAAAGCAATTACATGATTGCTTTTGAAAAGCACTTCCCATCAAGCAATAGATAGCAATAGTCTTGCATGCTTCTGTTGCAGTTCAATCATGATGGGATATTAGTCAAATATTTGTATTATTTTCTGGCTTACCTTTGTTCAAAATAAAATAAAATACTGTTACATTTGATCTGGTACTTCTGATATATATTTTAACATTCTTGATATAATTATCAGTCCTGAACTGACATCTCAGCTTCAGTCACTTTCTCACTGCCATAATGTAGCTTCCCTGTGCCTTTTCTATAAATATCTTTCATGTTAATTGTTCTGATAAGCTTTCCTCTTTGATAACTCGATTTTATGAATAAAAGCATGGTACTAAATTGGCAACTAGTTCTTAACATTTTACTTTTGAAATTGCTGGATGTAACTGTAAGTTCTATGCTATCAGTTTCTTCTCTCACACTTCTCACTTGTAGGAGTTTCTTCCAGCTTCTTACTTTCCAGTCAACTTAAAACTTCAAAAGCTTAAATGCAATATCAATCATTATCTACTGTCTTCTTAATTTCTCTTCTTTTATTGTTCTCCCGCCTTAAGAAAAATTTTCTTTTTCTCTTATTATTTCATGCTCAGTAACCCTTTGTGTCTTAGTGGTGTTTTGCCTTGATTGGGGTGAAATGATTAA
The DNA here is from genome assembly GCA_903632075.3 of Acanthosepion pharaonis. NCBI lineage: Eukaryota > Metazoa > Mollusca > Cephalopoda > Sepiida > Sepiidae > Acanthosepion > Acanthosepion pharaonis. The sequence continues at coordinate 2,084,262 of CAHIKZ030002998.1, read as the reverse complement.
AAAACAATATCCAGAATCCCATGATTGTTTTATATTCACATGAAGAGGAGAAATATTAATTTTCATATTCAGTCAGTAATAATATTTCAAGTAATAAAGTGTAGGGATACAAAAGTGATTATCTCTCTTTGGTTGAGAGGAAGTTATGTGGGTCATGTGAAAGCCACTTGGTAATGTCAATTCATAGAGTGATGAAAGTGAGCAGTCCGTCAATTAACTGCCTGGAGTCAAGACACAAAAGTTATTCATTCTACATGGTGCAGCTAACAAGCACATGTCACCGTTTTCCAGTGGAAATATATCTTCTGGCTTACAGTCAACAATTTGGGAAAACATATTACTCGTCATTTTTCTGTTTGCAGAATATGTCCTTTTTAGTGACATAGAAGATAAATTCAGTCCTCTTGAATCTGGAATCCTAAATATGGCTTCTCCAGAACACAGAAGAATCTCCAATTCCCATTGGAAATTATTACAAGTAAGACTCTTTTTTTGTCCCCTTTTCACTCTGCTTGTTGTTACATACATGTTATAGTTTCTCTGCATGGAGCAAATGTAAATATGTATATGTAATTTTGTGTATGACTTAGTGGTATAAAACTCTCTCTGTGAACAAAGTATATTTGTCATTCCTTTTCTTTCAGCTATTCTGTTCTGTTCATGAAATAAGGTGTTAATATATCATGGATATAATAATGCTAATAGTGAGGGAAATGCAAACTGGGAGAATATTTCTTTCTTCCATAGCCACCCATTATCTGGTGATTTACATAATGTAGTATTATTAGACCCATTAAAAGATTCCGTGACTTAAAAAATAAAAGACAAATTATGAGATTTACATCTTTTGAAACTAAAGAATTCTGCCTACCTTGTTCCTTTACTAAACACTAAAAGGATCATTGATTGATTTATTTATTTACTTGCTTCTTTAACAGTATATCAACTCCTTTCTGGGCCATTTAATACTGAATTTTAATTTTCTTGGGAGCTTTGAAGTAACAAAAATATTATATGTTATTCTGCTTTCACAGTTGAGTACATGGTAGATGATACTCAGCTTTTGAGCATATAAATGTTTGTGTGTACATAATTACTACAGGTGACGATATGTGTTTTATACTGTAGTTTTGTTGAAATTATATTTTTGAATATGTTGTGATTTAAGAAATTGTTGGATATTATATAGCTTAATGTTATGAAACAGTGCTTTCATGTTGGTTGATTTTTGGGGGCAGCATATCAATTTCTATTTTTTTTTTTTTTTGCATAAAAATGTATTTCTGGTATTTTTACTATAAAAATGTATTTTTATACTTTCATAGTGTTTTGTTTGGGGTTTCACTATTTGCATATAGCTGAGACCCTAACAGTTGCTACCACCCTAGGTCAGAGTAGACCTGAGGACAACAGCAATAAAGCAATTTCCCAATCAGAAGTGTTGCTGCTGGATGTAGTTTATCATCATTCCCAGGACTGAAAAAGATCATCAGAAAATGATAAAGAATTAAAATATTGGTAAAAATGCAAAGAAAAATTCTGACTCTCTTTTCTCTACAAATGTCAGAGAATCACAAAATATTATTGAATGAGTGGAAGAGATATGTGCTGGACAACAACTAATTTTGATTAGCTTTGATAACTGGGGATTTTTTTTCACTAAACATTAATAAATCAGATTTTATTTTTTAAAATTTCATTCTAAATTTTATCCAAAAACTAAATCTGTTTGAGTTATTTTAAGATGAATGAATTACCTTTCTATTTTTAGGTTTTGAATTAAAAATGAATGGCCCAACATAGCTTCTCCACAAAGACAGTTGGATTAATGGCCACCCTAACTGTATTAGGTGTAATGGTCGCTATACATGCCTCTTGCACAAACGTAGCCAGATTGGTCCCCCCTGCCTAATTGTAGCAGGAATACCTTTTGTTTGCCCAATACATTATAAGTTCAACTTTGCTATGCCAGAAAATGTTAAAGAGGAGGAGGAGGATAACAATATTGCCCATGTTGAAGTTCAACAGCCCCAATTCCCAATTTCAAATTTAGAAGCAATAAGTGTTGTTTTGTTTTTGTTTGCACCTTTCGTAATACTCAGGATAAGAGATGTAATGTTCTCTCTTCTCCTCTCCCCATATAAAAATCATTTTAAAACAGAAAAACAAACAAAAGGTTAAACAAATATTTCTAATCTGTACTATTCAAAAGAACATGTTTAAATGAAGAATTGTTTCCTAAATATTATAAAAATTTATATAATAAAAAAGGAAGTATAAAATTATACAAAAATAATTAAAGGGTAAATAAAAAAAATAATACACTAAACAAGGTGATGGGAGTGTTTAAAAAGCATTTATTAAAAGAAGAAAGTTACTAAAACATATTCTTTAAATAAAATCTGCTAATAAAACCAGATGGTTCATAAAAAATGTTTTGAATAAAATTTGATGTGTAAAACTTTGTATATGAGAGGATTAAATTGATATTGTAAAAACATTTCAGAAATGGAGTTTATAAAAAAAGATACATGTATTAAATTTGGTTTTCAAATTTGTCAAAAAAAAAGAGGCTCAAGTCTTATAGTGTCAAAACCCATGTAAACATTTACAAACAAGAGTGATACATTTTGTGATTTTTTAAACCAATGTTAGTAAGTTATGTCCCATTTTGGATTCAATTTTTGGGCTGATTTGTGACTATTTAAGAAGTTTAGCTCATCAGACAAGCAGAAGTAATTTGGCTTTCCCAGGCAAATAACCGCAGACAACTTCTGGCATCTGAACAAAAGAATAGCTAAAAGCCAACAACAAGACAAAAGAAAGGCAGAAGGGATTTGGCTTTCATAGGCAAAAGTCATTGGCAGTTTCTGGGAGCCAAGCAAAGAAAGCAAAAGAGTTGCAACATTCACAAGCATGAAGTGTATAACTATGATGATGGCAAAAAGAAAGAAGCTGAAAGAAAAGGAAAAGGAAGTGGCAAAAGAAAAAGAAATAAAAGCAGAAAGGAGAATATACTATAAATTTAGAGAGATATATGATTATTTTTCTATAGTTATTTGTGAAATTTTGTCTAAAAATTAAAGATATTAACCCTGATTTTGAACTTTTTATGAAAATAAGAGATTTATCTCATTTTGAATCTGTCTGCAAAACTGAATTGTTGTCTAAACAAACCAGAAACATAGTGATACCTGTGAATTTGTCATCTTTCTAAACTCCTTTTGACAGTCAAATGAATTAAAGTGAACATTTTTTTAATAATAATTATAATTATTTTATTAGACCAACAGTATTGTAATTAGAACTTGTTATATTGCTTAATTGTTTGGTGCACAAAGGAAAATTTTGTGCAAGCTTGTTTTGTAAATATTATATTCTGTGCTATTATTATTTTTTACTGAAAATTTAAAAATTATTATAGCATAATGCTTTTTAAATTTTAAATGTTGTCACATGATAACATCTTTTAGCATAGAACAAGTCTGAAATTTGTTTGGAATCTGACTAATGTCCTTAGGCAGTGTATATATGTATGTATTCTGCTAATGAATTCAGTTGATTTATCAGACCCTGATGAGCAGTATATCTGCAAAACTTAAAGTTATCTTAAAACTAAGATAAGTATTTTGAACTTTTCCTTATGTTGGCTATATATATATATATATATATATATATATATATATATATATATATGTAATTGAACTTGAACATTGATACGTCTTTTGATATGTATATGTATATGCGTTTATATGGAAAAGATAGTCATGCATGTGTTATTTTTGTGTATTGTAGGCACATTTTTGGAGTGGGTGGGTATGGTTATGGATGTATAAATATAAGTAGTTGTGAGTTCATATATATAATATGGTAGAATATAGATATAATAAGGTAATTAAGTATGGATTTTTATATGTTTTTTGCATGCACACACATGTGGGTGTATATATATATGTATATTTGTGTGTATATGTATATGTGTGTATATGTGTATATGTATATGTGTGTGTATATGTGTATACATGTGTATATGTATGTGTATATGTATATATATATGTGTGTGTATATGTAAATGTGTATGCATGTATGTGTGTGTGCATGTATGTGTGTGTGTGTATATCTACATGGGTATGTGTTATGTGCGTATGTATGAGTATATACATATATATATATATATATATATATATATATATATATATATATATTTATGTGTGTGTATGTGTATATGTGAATATATGTATATATATGAATATGTATGTATATGTATGTGTGTATGTGTACGGATATGTGTGTAGATGTATATTTATGGATACATAGAATATTATAAAAGAAGGACTTACAGTCCTGTTATTAGTGTTTTATCTCATTTTCTCATTTAATCTTCTCCAATTGGAAGTGTGAGTTTAAAATTCCTTATAATATGGAGGAAAATTTTTTAAATTGATAATTTAATTTAAATTGAAATATATTACCCTTTAATAATCATTATTGATGATAAAATATTTAAATTGGAAAAATTTTTGATATTTAGGTAGATGTTAATACATGAAGTTACGTGTGTATTTCGGCACATGGGTACCTCTACATGTGCAATCACTCATAGAGGTACCCATGTGCACATGTAAAGGAACGTGTGTATATGTGATATTTGCATGGGTGTGTATACAGTATATGACAGAACAAGATCTTTAATATTACCTTCAAATATTACTCCATATTAACTTAACTAAAATTTAAGTAAAAGAGATTACCTATCTAGAAACAGTCACAAGTTAAATTCATGAACAAAATTCAAATGGATAGAGATGCCAACTTAATAATCAATAATAAACTTTTTTTAAAGAAATTAAAAAAAAGATTACTAGAAGTAAACTTATATTTTAAAATAAAATTTTATTCTTTTAATGTACTTTCTATGAATATTTTTCTTATCAAAAATTTCATAGAAAATCCCCAAAATTTAAAAAAAAAAAAAATTTAAATCACTAACAAACATCAAATTAAATTATTTGTAGACAGTCTAGAGACATTCAAATTTATATCAAACATTATAATCTTTATGAACCCCCAAAATAACACTTTCAAAGTAAAGCAAAATAACTCTCACTTTGTTAATTTACATATGTTTAATACGGCCCGTCAAAAATGTGTAAATTTTCTTTTCATTTTTTGTTTGGAAGTAAAGTCTGATGATCCGCAGTCCTTTAAAAGGGCTGTGGTGAAATAATTTATTACATGGAACCTTAAAGTGGTCTGTTTTTATTTAAATTATTTGCTCTGGCTTTACATGGAGCTCTCTGGATTTTATCCTCCTTAGGTTTACCCATACGGATTACCTAGTTTTTCATAAACTATATATATATATATATATATATATATATATATATATAGGCAGCATATCTTCTTTCAAGGATGTTTGGTTGAATAATCTAGACATATTATGTCTATTTTTATTTTAATCCTCTCAAATTGATCATTTCTTTTATTTTCTCAAGTACTTTCAATCTCATCCAAGATCATCTTCAGGGGTGAATTGCTAAGACAAAAAATTAATGTAATTGACAGTTGTGGATTTATTTTTGTAAGTATTTGGGAAAATAAAAGAAATAACCAAAACTACGACTCCTTTCTTACATAATACTGTAAAAGCAAGAAATATATATATATATATATAGGCAGTATATCTTCATTCATGCATGTTTGGTTGAATGATCTAGACATGTTATGTCTATTTATTTTTACTTTAATCTTCTCAAATTGATGGATCAATTTCTTAATGTTGTTATTAAATTCATTAAAGAAGGCACCATAGTTTTTATCGTTTCTTTTATTTTCTCAAGTAATGCAATCTCATCCAAGATCATCTTCAGGAGTGAATTGCTAAGGCAAAAAATTAATGTAATTGATAGTTGTGAATTTTTTGTAAATTCACATGAAATGCACTCTGGGTGTTGACTTCAATGTCCACTTTTATATTTACATGCACTTTATCCCTGATATTGAACACTTTAACCCATAAATATATCATACAATCTTAAATATATATATATATATATATATATATATATATATATTTATTTATTTTCCTCTAAATATATTTTTCTTGATATATAAAATTTATATATCATTTTCCAATATATATATATATATATATATATATATATATATATATATATATATATATTTTGATTGAACATTCAGCTTTATATAGGTTTTTACTTTCAGTATGGTTTATTTTGAATTTTTGGTTTTGAAAAAATTTTGGTCAACCTCGTTCATTTCTTGTATGTTTCCACAATCGGTGATGCTAAGTAAATATTTAGTTCCTTAAGCATTATTCCATACCTTGTTGACCTTTCTGCCAAACTCTCTTGACCTCAAAATAACCGCCACATAAATGTTGAATAGATTAAGGGAGTTACTTTAAAAAGTGAATTGAGAAATAAATAAATGAATAGAAAAAGATAAAATAAATAAATCTGGAAAATGTTAACCCCTCCACCCCCCACCCCCCCAAAAAGAAAAAAAATGTAAAATAACTCTGAAAATATAATAATGAAAAAATAAGTTTAACATTGTACACAGAAAATTTAATCACTTCCCATTGAAGAATAAGGATTAGTATATTAGCATCAAAGGTAATTCTTATTGTATAGTAAATGCAATTCATATTTGGGCTCCTCTTATTGCAGCCTTGTACCAGAATAGTCTAAGCTTCATGAGCAATAATAAAGTCTACAATAAGGAATAAAAATTTAGTCATAAAATCTGGATATTTTTACAAAAATATTTTTCTATTTTGAAAAAGAATGAAATTTCAGATAGCTTGAAGTAAAACAATATGGTGTTATCTCTCTCTCTCTTTTTCTCTCAAGTCCTGTATACTACAACTGGGGACCACAGACTCAACATGCTAGAGTCACAGTCTCAACACAGTAGGGGTTGTTGCTGTTTCCATAGTGAGTAGGTATTTCATGAGATGGATTTGCTAACCACATGCTCAACAGGTTTTGAATTCAGTGTTGTTGTTCTCTTATACTGGTTGCTGAAGAGCAGAATCTACTATTTAAACCATAGCTGGGGATAGAAGAGATGGATTCATACTTTTCTAGTGGTGTTTGCATGAAAGTGAATATAACAAACTTGACAGGAATTTGAACATGGATCACCAATTTCTCATTCTGAACTACTAACCATTACACCACCTGAAAACACCTAGAGTCATACTTTTAATCAAATTAAAAAAAAATCCTTATGAAAATAGACTAATTATTTCTTTTTATGTTTCCGCTTATATGAAATAGTATAATATACTTGTACACACAAATAGTAAGGAAGATACTAATATATATATATATATATATATATTATATGTGTGGTACTTAGTGGAAAGTGATCAATATCTGTGATAGAGCTAACTTATTCAGTTGTATGGATATTAGTTTGTAACCCTGGGTTTCACATTTTTTTCGATCATCAGAATGTCTGATGATAGAAAAAGCATGAAATCCAGGTTACAAACTAATAGCCATACAACTGAATATATATATATATATATATATATATATATAGGTAAAAAAAAAAATCTCTCTCTCTCTCTCTCTCTATATATATATATATATATATATATATATATAAAAAAAAATCTGTGGGTAAGTAATCCAAGTAGATCCTATTAATATAAAATATTAAAACTGATCCACAAAAAGAGAGCTCAATATAATATTTAATATAATTTTTATTATAGAGCATATAAATGAATTAAAATTATGAGGTAATTTGTTTGGATCTCATTAATTGTAATTCATATATATATATATATATATATATATATATATATATATATATATATATATATATATATATATAGCAATGTCAAAGATAGTATGAAACCAAAATATAGACAGTCAGTGGGATACTGAGAGAAAAGACATTTAAGGCAAGCAATCTTTGCAATAAAGTGCAAGACAGAGCATTAATAGAATTGATACAAGTAAAAGGTTTGTGACTCAGCTGATTAATGTTACCTTCAGCATCTTGACTTCAGAGTTTCATAGATGGACTCATCCATCCACTAATCAGGGGATATCAGCAATTGACTGCTTATACGTCTTGATTTTAATACAATACAATATTCTTTTATTTGCCTGATGCCATAAGGAAATTTTTCATTCTAAAAGATAAAAATTGTAATAATAATAAAAATTTATAGCTGACGTGGCAATTAAAAATTTAAAATAAAATTAAAATTTTTAATTGCTAGGTCTGCTGCTAGGAAAGTTGGTTCATTGTGTCATTTCACCACAAGCAAGGCAATAAAGCCACTAGGATGCAAGAGGTTACTGAGTATTAGGGAATATGAGAAAAAACTCCTATTAAGGAGAAAGGACAACAAAAAAATAAGAAAACAGAAAACAGAAAACAGAAGATGACGATTGACATTGCATTTAAATTTTTGAAGATCAAAATTGACTGGGAAGCAAGAAGCTAGAAGAGAGTTTCACAAGTGAAAAGTTTGATTGAAGAATCTATTAGTATAGAATTTAAATTGATGTGTCATTGCCACCAATCTAGTACTGTACTTAAATTCATAAAGTCTCAGTACCATCAAGGAAAGTTCATCAGAACAATTACTATGAAAGTATTTATAGAAAAGGTACAGGGAACATTACGACGGTGGGAATGGACTGAACTCGAGATGCCATGTCAGGATCAATAACATTGCAGATTCTTCTTTGGATATTGAAAAATAGAGAAACGAAAGAAAAGGAATAATGAAAAAGTATAAGAAGACAAGAAAATTATGAAAAGAAGAACTAACCACAATATCTTACATATGTGCACATATGCACATGTATAGGTATACATGCACAAGCATGTGCATGCACATACACACAAAGAAGAAGAAAAATTCAGCTTAACATCAATAAAAGAAGCACATAAATCATTTTTTAACCCAATATACAATTAATGAAATTGAGAAAATCAACAGACAATTGCTGGTACCTCCTGATGAGTGGAATAAACGATTACACAAAGGTTCACCTATAAAACCCTGGAGTAGAGGTGGTGAATATACCATCAATCAGCTATGTGACTAATTTTATATTTGTATTAATTCTCTCTCTCTCCATATATATATATATATATATATATATATATATATATATATATATATATATATATATATATATATGTGTGAAAAGTGTATATAAATATAAATAAATATATATATGTATAATTATTTATATATTATATGCTTGTGTACTTATTAGAAAGTGCTCAATATCACATTTATCCAACCAAATATATATATATATATATATATATATATATATATATATATATATATTATTTTAAAATTTGTTATATTTATGAGAGAAGAGTACTCAATATTTGTGATAGAGTGTTTGTAGATATAAACAGTGGAATCAACACTGTATGGTGACTGGCATAGCAATTATCAAACTGTGTCTAATGATCCATTAAAATGTGTAAATTGCTTTATTTAGAGACACAAGTATATTGATTTTTGTTCTTTTAACCGATTTGTATTTTAAGATGAATAATTTAGACAATAATATCCCGATCTTAATTTGTAAAAATGCTTGGATTAACTGCCATTTTAATTCATTTGCAAGTATGTCCACAAATAAAAGCACACAACTAACCTCTCATAGAGACAAACATAGCAGAAGTTGTCCCAAGTGTCACTTATCTACCAACCTAGGTGAACAAGCAAAGCCCTAAATAAAAATACCTATTTTATAATGTGCAAAACAAGGTTTGTGTTATTATTTCTCAAAACTGGCATTTCTTTTTCATCTTTTTACCTTGTGAACATGCAGTGGGTCATTTCCCAGTTTTTTGTGCACACTGACTAGTTTGAGAATCAAAATGCAATGTCAGATAAACATTGTCTGGTTGGTGGAAAGCTTTGATGATGGTTGTATTGTATGTTTACACTAGCCTGAATTGGGTGATCCATTTTTTTTATTTCAAAGTTCCAAAGAATATTGTTTTTTCCCAATAACAAGGACACATTCTGGTTTATGCATATACCACTGATTTGCAGTATTAAATTCCAGCTGTTTGCACAGTTCCCAGTCAGTTACCATTTCTACTCAGTCATGTTTATTTTTTGTTTTCCTCCTCTTCTAATTCTCTTGGGTATATATACAGTAATATCATTTGTTTTCCCAAGATTTCAAGTAAAGATCTGTACAACATTTGGTTTGTTCAAATTCCTCCAACATTTAGGTAGCATCTTTTATGATTGACAATCTCTCTCTCTCTCTCCCCAAATGTACAATTCTTCCAAGTTCTATCTTGAACTTGATTAGTCCTTACTGAATTGTTTTCAGCAGTCATTAAAATGATTTAGTTTCTCTATTTAAGTGTCCTTTTTGCAACCATATCCATGCAAACTCATTTGTAACTCCCTTTGTCCAGGTAGTTGTTTTCCTTCCATTTTTGTTTTTTGTTCTGGTGTTTTCTGATCCCATAATTGTCTTATCAAAAATTCTATTTAAACTTGTTAAAATTTATCTTACATTGCATAGGCCCCAAGTCCTTTGATAGCTGAAATGACATAATCTTATTTGTCAATAAGTCTATATCTACTTCCTCTATTTCTTTCTGTTCTTTGGCATTAAATGACTCATAAGGAGTTGATATACCATTAAACAAACAAATCAATTTTTCTGTTATCTTCATACGCACAATCCTCAACATTATCTTCATCATCATCATCATTATTATTATTGGTATCTTCAGACCAGAGATATTGAATAATTGTTGCTGGGCAGCAAGTGACAGCAAGTCTTTTCTAATCTTGAGCATTCTTTCCACCTTGACATTTCCGTAACTTGGAAAATCTCAATTCTTCTTTAGATTTCATCATTTTTTCACTCCTCTGGAACATTGACTACCTGGATTTAAAATAATTTGATTTTTATTCACAGCAACTAATTTCAACTCTTTGCTGAAGGAGAATGTTTGAATTTTAAAGGAGTCGACTGCAGTCAAGATCATTAAGTCTATGCAAACAATCTTTTCTTTAGTTGCATAGTATGTTTTAAATTCAAAGTTTTCCTTCTCCTAGATTGGTTGTCACCCAAGACTATAGAACTCAGTCTGTCCTGCTATTTATCCATAACTGGGGGGAAAAGAGATGGGTTCATACTTTTCCCAAGGGTATTATCATGTATGTAACAAACTCAACTAGAATTCAAACTTGACTCTCCAATTCCTCAATCCAAGCTACAATCCATTACTCTACAATGCTTCCTAAAAATAAACCTCAGAAACGAGGAGAGTGTGTTTTTTTAGTCTTTTTTTCAATTGGGTTCACTCTAAAGCAAAGGCAGTAAAGCCACTAAGACACAATGGGTTATTGGGTGTTGAAGAATTAGGAACAGAAACATTATTAATGAGTGAGAAGGTAAAAGAGTAATCAGGAGGGCAGTAGATAGTGATTGACATTGCATTTAATTTTTTGCAGATTAAAGGTAGCTGGAAAGCATGGAGTTGAAAAGGAGTTGCACAAGTGAGAAGTGTGAGAAAAGAAACTGTTAGCATTGAATTTACAACTACATCTAGCCAACTCAACTGTATTGATGAAATTTTGATGCCAATCTGTTTGAATTTTAAAGTCGTAAAATATTTGATCATTTTTATTCTCAAGGAATACTTCTTGTTTATACCCATAACATTTGTTTGCTTGGTTGAATGTAGGTTGCTTGCATAATTCCCAGTGAATCATAGTTTCTACTCCATCATATTTGCTTTTATCTTCTTTGATGATTAGTATTTTGCACTTACAATATTATTTTTATTTGCTTAATGATTTTCTTCTTTTTCTGATTGTTATTGTTTTCATTAGAACAAATCTTTTAACAAGATGATGACAAGAGGGAATTTCACTTAATCTATTAAAAGATCTGCTTTTGTTTAGTTTAATTTGTTTAGTGAATTTATAGAGATTTTTTTTTTTTTTTATCCTGATTGAACCCTGTTTAAATAAAGACGTGAAATCTGGAGCATCTGGTTAGGATTAAATTAACTATCAACAACTTGTGATATCAATTCTATATCAATAGTCTTCAGTAACCAATTAACTTGGGAATTAAATTTTGGCACAAGGTTAGAGATTTAGTAGCCCCACAGAAGAAGAAACATGTTAATATGAACCTTTCATGAAGTCATTTAAATAAATCCACAAAAATGGTGTATAAATAAAATTTATAATAGGCATTCAATATATTATTAATAAATTTTAGAAGCACATTTATTTCTACCTATTGGCAAAATAGATGAACAGATAGATAGTGTAACATGTATCTCACTCCAGATGATGCCAGAGGAGACTTTGCATATGGTGTCATTCAAAGAAGCCAGGTGCAGGTTGACAAATGGTCCCCCTGGCCACCGTGTGCATATCCACATGCATCCCACCTGAGATGTATATATAAGAAAGAACCATATACTAGATATAGATATATAAACACCCACTCTAATGGTAAAAGTTGGATTCTTACCTTGCACAAATGTAGAGATGATGTTCAGATGAGGACTCCAAGGCCACAAGTTCAGAGTTGAATAAACAATAATTGTAAATATGTGAGTTATGAAAAGTTTAAGTTATCTCCTCTTGGTTGATAAAACACCTTGATAGGGAAAATGAATCCATTTGTCTGGTAATAATAGATAAGACCCAAATTTAGGCAACAAAAGGATTTTAGATATCAAAGCTGAGAGGCTTCAAGACCAGCGAGGTGAATGGATGTGTTTAGCCTCTTTCAAGGAACATGTGATGCTACCCATGAGCGACCTGAATAATACATTGACAAGCAGCCATCGGAAGAGTTATGATCAACTTCACATGTGTCTCAATCAATTTCAAACAGATACATGTATTTGGACTTTGTCCCTGATGCCATGACATTAACTTCTAAAGGAATATATTTAGCAATTCTCTCTTCTTGTTCTCATCTCTTATATAAAGTATGCTTTTTAAAGTGTTCAATTGTTTCATCTTTTGTTCATCAGTCAGGATTCATATGAAGAGTCACTAATGTTCTCATATTTTGCTAAACACATTTGCAAATAAACATTTTGCCAAACATACACATTTTTGTTAAACAAACAAGCATTTTTGCTATATATATATATATATATATATATATATATATTTTGAACAATAAGAAAATAAAAAATTGAAAAATTAAAATCATTAGACACACCGGATTGTAGATTAATATTCTTTCGTTTTTTTATTATTATTATTCCATTTAGATTCCTCGACTAGTTTCGACCGAAATGGCCATCATCGGGAGGAGAAATTAAATATTTCTGCTTGCTGTTAGCAGTGAACTACAGAAATGAATGTCTTTTGTTGGAGAAAAGGAACTTTTGTCTGTAGTTTTCATTTGTTTTTTTATTTTTTATCTTTTTCACATGAATCTTTTAACATTCCTTGTGTTGGTCAAACAGTCTCTTTTAAGTTGTTATTTGAGATAAGAACTGATAGATACATTTTATCCTGAATTCTCTGGTCAGTTTGACAGTTTTATTGGACCTGGTGAGGGATGTGTCTCTGTTTAGTGTTTGTGTGTGTGTTATTTGGTTCTTAGGGAGTGAGTGAGTATGATATGTGTAAGCGTGTGTATTGCTGTAGGTGTGTGTTATCATTTGCCTATTAGGGAGTGAGTGAGTATGGTGTGTATGTGTGTATAATCGTGTGGGTGAGTGTGAGGCCTCCATTCCTCCGAAAAGCATGTCTGTCTTGTGTGGGTGAGAAATGTGGGTAGGTTTTGATTTGTTGATTGTTACTATTATATATTGTTAAATTTATGATTTAGCCTTGCTAATTTACACACACACACATATATATATATATATATATATATATATATATATATATATATATGTGTGTGTGTGTGTGTGCAAATTTTCTAAACACATAAAGCAATTTTGTTGGAATAATAGCAGAGGAAATTTTTAAAAAAGGACAGATTTGAACATAAAAGGCATTGAAAGAGAGAAAATATCTTCTAGTCTTCTGTCTTTTATATAAAAAAATAATTTTTGCCTTCACAGTTAAGTGAAATTTATCTGGACATGATGTCCAATATATATATATATATATATATATATATATATATATATATATATATATATATATATATATATAGAGAGAGAACTAGCTTAAAACCCGCCATATTGGGTGGCAATTAAGCTAGCTCCTGCAGAGGTCCCTTGATTGTACCTTTTAGATTGTTCAGGTGTTTGAGAGTTCCTACATCTTTGCATATACTCAGCATTGGAACTTCTCCTGGCTGCCATTTGATCTGGGTTTTCATTTGCATGGGACTTTCTTTTTCTCGCTGCAGCTTTGACTCTTTTGATTGCAATCTGGTCCTCTGTTGGTGGAGATTTCTTTTTGTGAGGCATACTGCAATATGCAATAGGCAACAATAAACTACAGAAGAACTCAAAATTGATCGCTGCGTTTAAGTATTGCATTAATATTTAAGCTTAACTTTTAAAAGTTCAGTGAGTGAGAGTTCTTCTGCCAACACTTAATTTAAAGACAATTTAATGTATGTAGGTTCTTACTTTCTGTACAAACAACTATTTTTATTTTATGGGTGACTTTCGTTAGATTTCGTAATTAATTTCAATTATTCCCAAATTTATTTCCAAGTTATAAAAAATTGTTATGGTGCAAAAAAATGGGCCTACAAAATCACCAAAAACAATTGCATTAACGAAAATTTGGGAATCCAAAATTTCAGGATTGCAAGTCTGGATCCGTCCCAGAATGTGTTTAATTTGTTCACGGAGTCGGTATGATTCCAAAACAATGTCATATGTTGGGCTATGGCCTGTAGCAGTAAAGTTGAAAAAATGTGACACACACACTGACATTAGTATTTATTTATATACAAGAATTTTGCCCTTTTTCACTATTTAGTGAAATAAATTTGGCCACATGTTATCCAAAATATAGTTTAAAAAATAATTTTAATTTATTGTTTATCACAAGATGGATAATTACAAGTAGTTAAAGCCCTTATTGACTCTAAGAATAATTTAAAACATGATATTAATTTAAGTTTGGAATTGCTAGAGCAAGATAAGAACTTAAAGGAAAAATCTTTTAAAAAGGAAGAAGCCATCATTGAAAATCTTCAGGGAGAAATTCGAGCTTTGGATGGTGAAATTAAGGAGATTTGTATCAAAGCCATCAGGAAAGAGGAAAGTGGTTTTGTGATTGAACAAAGAAAAACATTTGGTTTTCGAGTCACAGTCAACAATTGGTTTGCTGATATTGAGGAATCTGTTCAAGAAATGAGTATTTCCCATGACAGCGAAGCCAGTTCCTTATCCAAAGACCATTCAATGATCTCAACTCCCAAATTACAGTGTCCTACTTTTAGCGGTATTAATCCTTCTAGGTTTGAAATTAAGAATTTTATAGCACAGTTTAACAACTGTACTAATTCCATTAATTCTAACAAAGTAAAGCTATCTCTCTTAAACAGTTATCTTACCGGCTATACTCTTCAGCTAATCTTGCATTTAACCTTAAGATGACAATTACGAAGTACCAGTAAGTCTGTTAACAAAAGAATTTTTATATCTGCCTTTTATAATTCATAAGATCTTCAAATAAATAATAATCAGTTCTCCTAAATACGACTCCAATTTTCTGACTGTTAAGCAATATCTTGCCTAAGTGAGGGCGGATTTGTCCAAGTAAAGAACGTCGTATAGTATGGATTTTTTAGGATGATTTCTCTGAATTCAAACTCATAAGCCACATCAAATTTGATGAACTACCCCATGATCTTAGGCGGGAAATCATTCACAGAGTAGGTAGTAGTTACCCTCCTATTTCATTATAATTCTCAAATTATACTACGACATTCTTAACTAATACACGCAAGAAGGACCTCTTATTTTTCGTCAGTGTGTTTCATAAGAGGCCCTTGCGTGTACATGAAAAAGGTGCGAAAAGTTATAAATCCGATGAAAAAGAAAGTAATGGTCCGGCCTTGCAGAATTTCGCCATTAGCTCTAATCAGAAGCTATGTAAGTTTTTTACTTCACGTGGTCATCCCATGGGGGAAGTGTGCGAAATATTTTACTTGTGAGTCAAGAAGTGTCAGACGCAAGGATTTGAAGTTATGCATTAAATATTCCAGTGGCAAACATAAAAATGAAGATTGCCCTGGACTTCAGAATAAATTATTTCTTTACTGTAAACAATGTAAGGGACATATAACGCCACTATGCGATAATCGCAAGAAGGAGATCTCTCTTAGTTTTTACTCACGTGGGCGCAAAATATGAATAAGGAAAACAACTTAATGCTACTTATTCTGGAAGTCACGTTAAGTCTGTATAAACTGCTTATTGGACACAGGTAGCCAGCAACCGTTATTCTCTAAAGGAATATTAAAGAAGTCATAATGTCCTGACTGGAGTCTGAATCCTATCGATTTCCAAGTAAAAACTTATCTAGATATTTCCAATAAGAGATTACACCAAGTCTTATTAGAAGTAATGTGGACACAGGGACATTATTTCCTTTTTCCGTTTTGTTAGACGACAAATTTAATATTCAATTCAAATTCAAATGATTTCAGCCAAGTGATAACCAAGTTGACTAAATTAAATGACAAATTAGCCTTTTCTCATAATATTGATAGTAATCAAATAAATATCCAAGGAATTCTGGGAGTGGACATTTTTCTATATACGGACGATGCCAAAATCGTTAAATGCATGAATGACTTGGCGTGGAAAATTCCAAATGGAATTGCCCCTTTTGAGGGCAGTTTAAATTTTCTATATAGACATCAAGTTCCGTGTAATGGGATCTGAGGCTGCCAACGTCCAAGATGGCTACCATACTTCTGAACGTTCTTCGTGTCCCGAACAGCAAGTAAAATTTGTATTGGAACCAAAGTTCACCTACACTGAAACGTCTCCAGATGTCTTCGAATTATCTAACATCGAACAGAACTTAGAGAAAATTTTTGCTGTGGATTCATGCGCATTCATCCATCAGTGATTACGACAAAAGAAAAAAAATTGATAAATTCAAAAAAACAATAGAGTTCAAAGACAATTCATATTTCGTGGAAGTCTAAATCAAATCAATGCCATCTACTTATCAAGTTTCCTTGAAAATGCTTGATAAAACTATGCATTCTTTAGAAAGAAAAAAATGACTATTGCTTACAACGATATTTTTTACCAACAGAAGACCAAAGAGATTAAAGAAAAATTGAAGTCTCTTTACAAGACTTTTCAAAATATATTTGGATTCCTCACAATCCGGTCTTCAAATCTGTAAACTCCAGACCTCTTACATATCGGAGTTCATCTGATACTGAACTATTACCATTAACACCCAATGCCATTTTACATCCTAATGTTAATAGAGAAATTTCTGTGAACGATTCTGGTGGATCTCATGAAACTGAACCTACTTACAGGTGCTCTTACGGAAAGGGTGAAATTGTTAACTAACTTCAAAGAATTATGGAATGAAGAATATCTTGGGACGGGGAGATTTCTCCCATCTAAAATGAGAACAGTTTAGTCTACCTCCACCCAAAAGCAAAAACCTGTGCCAGGATCGAAATTGTAAGTAAATTGTTCCGATTTGATTGGTTCATTATATAGACTATACACCGCCTCTCCAGCGATTTTGCCGAAAATCTCAAGAAGTATGAAGAATACAGTATAACGCTAGGTAAAAGGAGGAAGCAAACAGATTACGAAAGAAAAGATCAAATATTCATCAGGAAGATACGTTACTCCATCTGATATAGATTTCACACCAACTTCGAGAATATTGTAAGATCTAGAAGAAATTTTCGAGAACAGATGTCAGAAAGAATTTTTGCCTTTAGAATAATCTACCTGGGAGTACATAAACTGCACCCACAGAGTACTTTTAGTTAGAGAATACGGAGTAGTGAAAATAAGTTATTTACCCATGAAATAAAATGGAGAATAATTTCGAGGTGGCTGATAAGACTCGACTAGATGAACGAATTGGGGATTTAATGTTAATTGGGATTGATTAGACAGTTGAACCCGTGAGAAACGGAAGTGCTGTAGTCATGGTCAGAGAAAAGACCAGAGAGAGGATTGAAGAGTCTGTAGTAGAGAGAGGGAAGAGAGAGAAAGATGGAAAGAGAGAAAGAAAGAGAGAAAAAAAAAGGTGAAAGAGAGAAAAGAGAGAGACAGAGAGGAGGTATCATGGAGATAAATGGGAAAAGACAAATCGGCCATCAGTAGTCTGAAAAGAGTAAAAGCATTTATAAGGTTAGCGGTAATGTGTGTGTGTGTGTGTGTGTTTGCATGTGAGGCATCCACCACAAAAGGGAAAAATGGACAAGTTTTCTTACGCCGTTGGCATTATAGAATGAAAAGTGGAAAATTATATCCGAGCTTTTATAGTGCTTAAACAGCGCCACCTAACGGATGTCTTAGTAGACCAAGTGGAGTTATCCCTACAATACTCCCTCCAGATTGGAAAAATTTATATTACCAGTGTGTCAATAATGTTTGAATTATGTCTTTTGTAGGCTAACGGGGAAGATTTGAATTACATAGTAATGTGTTAGAGTGTACCGTGGAAATTTCTTGTGTGTCAGAATGTAGCACGCACGGAAGAATATGTCGGTAGTACATTTTTTGCGTTAAAAAACGAGAGACTAACAGTGCCTTGTAGCGTTATAAACTTTTTGGCCGTTTGCAATGCTCCACTTGCGTTAAACGGCTCATTTTGCCGTGGATTTTATTTTAGCGACACAAATCTAACAGCTAAAAGAATGCTTTGAATTGCAAATTTGTTGAGTTAGTTCTAGTGAAATTGTTTTCCGGGTATCGAAGCATGCTTCCTTAGAACTTTTGAAGAGATCTGATATGAATGTCGATTTTTCGGAGGTTCTGGTATTTCCGGTATTATTAATCGATGTCTTAGATGTCAGATGTCTTAGTAATTCTTGCGAAGTTTTGAAGCGTCAGCGAGTCGACGGTCGTTTGATTAAATCTGTTAAGTCTGAGTGATACTGTGCCGTGGTATAATTTTTGCCGTGTGCTGGAAAGAGTTCACGTCTTATGAATTGTACCTCGTATTTGCAGACATTTCCTTGTGTGGCTCGCGTAACGTTTCCTTGTGAATTTAGGCGGACTTCTAAAGAAAATGCGCTGTTTTCTGCGATTGTGAAAATAGTAACTTTTTAAATTGTTGCTGCTCCAAACTCAGAAGAAAGTCGGTATATTTTTGTTGAATGAAAAATTCCACGTGGTCAGTCAAGTTGGTTTTTTTTTAGCGTTGAAATGTTTTTGGAGTGCTTTCTGTGTTGAAATAAGTTACAGCGACTCGTTATGTAAAAAGCTTTGCGTGTATTTTATCCCGTTTTTAATCTCTTTGCTAAATTAATAGGTAAAATGTTTTGAATTATTGAAATGTTGAATTTTTCAGCATGGTATTTTTTCAGTGCACGTGTAAGGAAGTATTTTCTTTTAGTTTCAGCAATTTCTCCTGGATTCGAGAATTTTCTTCAGCTTCATTTTTAAGCTTGGTCGTGAGAGACGGGGTTTAGTAGTGATGGTTGAATTTTGATATGTCTGCTGAGGTCCGTTTGCGTTGTTGATAACAGCAGTTGTAGCGGAAGGAAGAGGGTGAAAAATCAGTCATAACTGTGACAGAGTCGAAGAAATGCTTAAGTAGCAGCTGTAATTTTTCTCCGCGTGTGTTGAATTGATGAAAGTTCGTTGATCTGAAGTTCCAGCTTATAAAAAAAGGCACTTTAAGTTGTAGACATGTTTCGGTGTTTTTGTATCGTGCAGTTTGCGTGTTATGTCGATTTTTACTAATCTGTTGCGGTCAATGCTTCTAACCCAGATAAAATCAGTGGCAACCAAATTTTTCAAATGTAAATGACGGATTGTCATCACTTGCAGAGTTAAAAGGAGAAAAGTAATACATGGAGATTATTTTCAAGTATTTTTATATAACTAATAAATGATTAACAAAAGAAAATAGTGTGTACACAGCTTAAAAGGAAAGGAAAACATGTATAGGGTTAACGTCAATGTGAGCGCATGCACGCGGGAGATGCACCACATAGTCGAGTGAGTAAGTCACTCGAGAAGGGAAGACTGGACAAGTCTTCTACCCACCGCATTCTAGAATGAAAAGAGTAAGAGGAAAATGATGTCCGAACTTTTATAGTCCTTAAACAGCGCCACCTAATGGACGTCTTGGCAGACCAAGTGGGGATAATCTCCACAGACCTGACCTTGTTTTTGATTTTCTTTTTCGACAAACAGCACAGAAAATACAATTTCCTTTTTGAGGTAAGACTTTGTTTTCTCCTTCGTAGCCTCAAGAAGTCAACAGAAAATTTTTTAAAGCGTAATTAGTCTAAAAATGACGTAGGCTCTACATCTTTGTGGTAACTATCACCACCATTGCATACACAAAGTACATAGAAATCATGCGACAAGCATTCATTGGTTGATCTCCTCAAAACTAGCTCGCTAATTGGTCAATTCCAACCAATCAGATATCCTGCACGCGAGGAATTAAATTTCCCGCTCACTAAGGTTGAGCCGATCACATGATACCCAGCCTTATATAAACAAAACACGTGTAAGCCCTCTCTCTTTTTCGTCACTTTTCGTCATTCCTTGCTGCTAAAATGTGACCTTCAAGAACTCTCGTCTTAACCTTGCGATCAGACGTTAAAGAACATTACCATTTCACGTAAGTACGAACTCTAAAATCTTTTCTGAACTCTTACCAACTTTATTCAATACACAATTCCTAACATGCAACAGGAACTTATTCTTCTAAACTACAGTTTAATAATTACTTCATCTTTATGAGCTCAGGTACAAATATTTCCAAATCTAAGAGACATAACTCTATCAAACCTTCAGCTTATATGCATGTATACCAAACACTAATAAATTTCAATTGTTATGTTTTGAATCCTTATGTTCAGTCTTGTATTTTATACTATGTGCTATTTTACGTCAAATATAATTCGCATTGTGCACGCCACATTGGATAGTAACCTCCAGCGTCTTTGCTTTCCTTAATCACGCCTTTCCTAGTCAAAAAGATAAATATATGTAGCATCTCCGCTACATCTTCATGAATTATGATGGCTATTTGACCAGGCAGATGCAGGATGCGGTGGTGGCATAAACTATTTCTGCATGACAGTTAAAGTCACTCTGAGCTGCTACACGTAATGTCAAAAGTACCAAAAGCAAACATTTTACTTTTAGAGCATTATTTAAAATTAGTCCGTTAGATCTGGGATTTTATGTAGTAGTCCTGATCCAGGTGGCTCCAAGTAAATTAATGAATTGGCAAAAACCGATCTGATTAAAATATTCGTCGTACATTATTCATTGTAACAATAAAAGGAACACCGAATCTAGTGGCCCAATAAGGATGCAGTACACGCACTGCTGTCTGCTTGCTTGTCAGTCATCGAAATTGTCTCTTCTCATCTTGTATACTTATCGATGCAAGTAATTATATACGAATGACCATTCTTAAGCGGAAAATGTTCCTGTAATATAAGCATGTGGTTAAATCATTTACTAGGGACGAGAAAATCCCCAGGTTCAGTTTTTTTGCTTTTTTTTAAATTTTTTTTTATGGCATTTCATTTTTAATCCGTGTACGTGTGTCTGTTTTAATGTTTGGTCAAATATATCGCCCTGTAAAGCGTTTAGATGTGGCCTTCATGCTTGGCTGAACAATAATATGTAAAGCGTCAAAATTCTGTCGACGCAGATTCTCCGGAACTAACGTGAACATATCACATGGGAGATACAAATTACAGTCAAGCACGCTAATGGCCTGGAGTTGTACTTTTAGAGAAGATGAATGTTTGGAGAACAGGATCGTTTTTGTGTATAATTGCTAATGCGTTTACATCCACATTTGTGTCTGTCCAAGCCTCAGCGATATTTCCAGATAATGCATCAATAGGTATGGTACAGTCACTATAAATGTGACGTATGTCTCTAATAAGTTGGGCTTGGGTTTGGATGCATGCTCTTTTTTTTTCTCGAGAACAATATGTCCGTCTTAGTTGTTCATTGCTAAGGTGATCGGTTTTTAATCGATTAACTGTTACAAACTGGCAACATACAGATGTGAACACCAGGTTCAAAAATAAGAAAAGATAGGATCACTCAGCTAGAAAGACATAACACAGATGTCAACGAAAAAACAAACCCAGGATGAAAGTTTAAAAACAATTTTATATAACAAAAACGATTGAATAGGGACATAATGTACGATAAGAGAGCTAAGATCAACAAGAAGCACTTTTAACCGATACTGGATTCCCCGATTATCTATGAATCATGTTCGTAAGTTGAAGTGTTCATAACAGCAAACAGATAGAAGTTCTTTAGAATGTCCGAATGAAAATCGGTAATTATTCCTTCTGCAATATAAATTGGGAGATTCGTGAATGTTACTTCTATTTCGTTCCACATCTAGTAATCGAAATAAATCCAAGATAACATTGGGAAGATTTCTTCGGGAATAATATTTTCTTATTCGTTATACATCTAGCAATTGAATAAGTCCATAAGCGCATTTCTAATGAGCGCATGATGTGAGTCAATTTATTCGCGATTTGATTTAGTCAGAGATTTTCTGGAAACTGAAAATATATTTAAAAAATCACACTTGGCGGCGCATGTTACATGGGCTTGGGTGACCGACTTTTACTGATTCAATTAGAAGGTCAAACTGTCTGGTTGTTAAGCGACCCAGATTCTATCCCGCCATCACTCAGTCTAGACAGGAAAGAGTCTAGACAGGAAATAAAGGAAAAGAAGGAAGAAAGAAAGGGGAAGCACAAAGAAAGGGGAAACACAAAGAAAGCGTGTCCCTTGATAGATTGATAATACGTCTAATGTTAATTTAAATATTGAGAGCCATGTCACACTACATTCTTCAAATAAATCAACCGCTAACAATTCCCGTGTTCCGAATATTTATGCTGTATCTCGATTCAGTATCAGATAATTTCTTTGAAAAGAAAGAAATCAGTTTCCACTTGTCTCGATGCGTTGCTGGAGTAGAGCTCCTAATGCAAATATACAAGCATCAACTGAAAGGCAAAGATCAACGTTTGGATCAGGATAGATTTATAGTTTTATTTTTTATTAATCATTTAATTCTGACTCCAGATAAATTGTCTTCAACAAAAAAAATAATAGCTTTGTGATAACTAATGAAAGCAAAAAGTTGAAATTAAATTAAAAAAAAAAACGTAACGTAAGAACGAGAAGACAAAAATTGTGGTTTCAGTAGCAGTTGAATTAATTATTTTTAACAAATGTTATAAAATCTTTGTCTTTTGAAGACGTTGTGAAGTGAAATGGATATTTATTATTTAATAAGAAATTACAGTAATTTGTTGGAATGAGGGAGTAATACGAATGCTGTAACTGTGTGTATGTGTGTATAGGTTGCATAGTGGACATTTGATTTATTTTTTATATGTGTATTCGTGCGTGCGTGTTCATGCGTGTGTCTAGGAATCGGAGAGACAAACGAACGGACTCGACTCTGGCCCTTACTGGTGGACAATGTTCCTTATATGAAGTTTAGTCCGATCAGATAAGCTATTTCCTTTTAGAGTCATTCTGATTGGTCCAAAAATCTAAGAAAGTAGTTTCTTTTCGAATTATAGCAACTTATGCGGATGTTGTTTGCTGAATCATTTGAAGTCCGAATTATAAACATTTATTGCGAAAGAGATTTTTCTCAATTTCTAAATTTATTGTTGATAATGTTTAGATTTAGATATGCTTCAAGTTACTACAGATTAACAGTATTAGTTAACTCTTTAGCCTTTTTGAAAGCTAAAAGGACAAATCTGATAAAGGGCTATCGTAATTGTTCTTGTTTGTCAATACGCCCCTCAAGAGATGGACTGTTTCAACATATCGCCGAATGAAATGGCGAAAGAAAGTGAACATGTCAAGAAAATGAAGATTTTTCTTCTTTAAGGGTACAAGAGATTTACGAATGTGATCATTTATGTCTGGTAATCGGTAAGTTCCTGATTGTATGAGCTTATAACCGATTCGAAATGACATTTAATTGGATTCATAACTATTCCATATTTACGGAAACGCTAAAAAATGTCAAAAGTTGCGTGTTTTCTTCAGGCGATGAATTGACGACAAGCGCATTGTCGATATAATCAAAACTAAATATAAAGTCGGTAATAAAAGATTCATTATTAGTTGTGGTCCGGCAAAAGAGGTTTGAAATCGTCAAAACATTGCGTTGCCCGATTGTCGTTCGACAGAAAGGGAAAAATCCTACTTTGCCCGTGTTGTGTTTGAACATCAAAAGGTTATACCCTCCTCTTCGAAATGCCTTCCAGCATTTTCGATTCGAGCGGCCTTACATCAGGTTATCCGTGATTCTTCATAGCTCTTGCCATGGATTGTTGTTATCGACTTATTCACCGCAAAATTTGCAAGATGTATTAAACTGCGATTGAAATGTTTGTCTTCTATTTTATCTCAAAAGTTGTCATTCTCCTGACCTGAATTGGTCGTTTCTATCTTTACGACTCCGATGCTACTACGACTGTCAGTTTAACCCGAATAAATTTCTTTTATTATTTCGATCGTCTGTTTATCGGACATTTTGCCGATTAACATAATTACTTCTTTCTATATTACTAGTCCAGTATTGCACATGACTCGTTTTGGGAAAAGAATATCATATTTTAAAGGAATATACGCTTATTTCCTTCTAACAAAATGATTTCTTTTTTCCCTTCTCGTTGTGGTTTCAAATATAGTGGTTTCTTCCCTGTGAATTGTTGCTGGCAAATCATTCGTTAACGAATACAATTATTTCGTTCATGTCGTCTTGGTTAGATCTTTTGTTAGGTTTTTGCATTTCAGAAGTTTTGAGAATCAGAGATCCTTGTAGTTGGCGTGAATTTTATTACATGCCTTAACATTTAGCACTCTGCATTATTAGTATTACTTCACTTTCAACTGCATTCTTTTTTAAGGGCTCTCAGTTGCAGTAACCTTACTGTTAAATTCACTCAAAGGGGTTTTCTATTGCCATAGAAGGTGTCTTTTATTGCCATATGGCAACACAACTATGAAATTCAAATTCAGGGATCAGGTCACCTTCAGTGGCAGGATAATTTTTTGGCACAGCAAATGAAGAAACCTACACTATGATAAAGGTCAATTTCTCAAGTCTGTGGTACGATAATTCTTTGTTGGTTTGCGTAGTCTGAAGTCATCAGAATCGTACTGACACTGAATACCCCACCCCAAACAGCAACTAACTCCATTGGGATTGGAATAGCAACTAGCCTCCACCTGCTGCTACGCCGAAGTTTAAATCAGAAAATCGTTAGCTACAAGTATTATAGTTTACACTATGCTCGAAATAAGATTACTCACATATTTACATGTTTAACTGTTATTCATTCTTGGCGATCTCTCTTGGACACTTTGTGGCCCAAATTTACCAAAGATACACTCCTAAAATTGTGGAATATTGAAATCGGGACGTAACCTCGTTTTCTTTGTTTTGGTGAATTAATTATTTAGCCAAATACACATTCTGGCTTGAATCTGTCAACTCTAGTGGTGAGCTCTAGAGGTGGTACCAGGTTGTCTAAATGTCCAAATATTCCTCTCAGTGTTAAAGAGTTGTCTCTAAATTGTTATTAATCCAACGGCTTCCAAGCGCTAACATCATTTATCTGATGAAAATTCCTAAATTTGAATTTTACACTTTATCGATTCTCGAGAATCAGTGAATAAAACTAGCTTTCTTTAGATATCATCAAAGTATTTCTATTATAGGAAAAAAAAGTTCACATCGTCAAACCTCTTTGAAGATGCCATTCCCCTCCATTCCGCTATAAATCCCCGAAAAGATTTAGAGGCGTTTCTCAATCCAAAAGGTAAGCGTTAGAATTCAAATAAACCAAAGAATGTTGTCATTGTTGTTTTGAAATATCTGATGATTCCAAAGAAAGTTCAATAAAGATGGATTTTCCTTTTTCCTACCGGAAAATCTTGTATATGTGGGGTTGGATACTGATCCGGGATGGTATCAGTTTGTGAAAGTCATCACAGGATTAATTCGTTTATCTGTATAAAACTAAAATAGTAATCTTGTAGTATCATGTATGTGTGTGTGTTACCGAGATACAGCTTAAACGATGCATAATACCCCAACCAATTTAGAAATATATTGTACCTCTAATCTTGTGCCAAATTTAATTAAAATTATACAAGGGGTTCTTGAAATAAAACCGCTTTTCTGTTTTTATGGAATTTTTAACGGGAAATTTAGTATTTGTTTTTGATACACATTCTTATATCAATCTGCGTATATAAACACGCACTTTCATATTATATTCCATCTATTATGTGTTTGAAAAATTATAAACATTCATACCTTCTAATAACATTATTAAATAAATTTAAATATGCGTAACACAACATATATTTATATAATTCACTACACTACATTAAAACTTTTTTTTTATAAACAATTACATGAAAGGTGAAAAAGCTATGTGTCGCGTGACTTAATGGTCAATAAATAAAGAGATTGTTGATTTCAGTCAACGTGGAAATATCCGCAAAACACTTTTCTCTCCCCATTTTATAAGCAGAAGCACACAAATGCATGCTGGGATTTCTTTCTAGCCAATAAAATAGGCCAGTTCTCGGTTTTATATGACATAGTCCCTGTCTGTCTTGTCTTGAAGTTAGAACGCTACGTTCGCTTATCCGAATTGGCTCTTGTGTGTCAACCCCAATTCTTAGTGTGTGAACTTTTTGTTATTACTGTTGCTTTGCCTTATTACTGTTAATTTACCTTGCATATATTGTTTGCTTACTTTATATTATTTTTCCCTGTTCTTTTCTTTTTCTTATTATTACTTATTTCGAACTTTGTCAATTTTGTTCGTTGGGCAATTCTGCCATTTATTTACATTTCAACATGGTCACTCACGCTACAGACATACACGCTTATATGCTGTCGTTATGTATTTTGAAATAAATGCGAAGAAGAAACAAGTATGTCTAATAAATGTAAATGCTGCTTATGTTGAAAAGATTAATGTGGCTGCGTGTTGAAGAGCATTTAACATTTACACATTATTGAATCAAGAAAAAACAATGAAAAACCGATTTTTGTTTCAACGATAAAATATATATTAAAATCAACAAATACAAAACAATTTTTGTAATGTGTGAATATTAAGGAGAAAAAAGCAGTTTCCCTTTATCTATTAGTTTGAATAAAATAAAATGTAATTAAGGATGTTTCTTGAATAGAATGTTCAAATTTCTATGTTGAAATAGAATATTGCATTCAGAAGAACATACAGTTAATTCAGTCGTGTGTTATTTGTATAACTAACAGTGTTGTTTTGTAACTTGGATTGTTCACAGAGAACGAATGGCAAAATGTAATTCAAGTTCTGTGTCTGTGTGTGCGCAGTGAGTAGAATCAATAGTCTGTGTAGACGCGTGTGAGTTGCTGAATCCTACTGTCTATTTTTGGAACGAAACGTCGCTTTTATAACTACTGGTAGGATCCAGGAACAAAGGCGGGAGAAATTTGAACGAACACAGAACATATATGATTGGATGAAAAATTAACCAATCGGTGATTTTTTAACAAAAGCATGTATGTGAAATTCACGGCAGGAAAAATTCAGTGTAGTGACTGCGATCAGTAAATTGTCCTGTGGTAAACAGTATTTATTATTTAACCAATCACAGTTGAGAAAAATGTAGGCGTGGCAAACGTAGTAGTAGTCACTACATAAAAATATACTTATTATTTTGAAAAAAGACTACACCTGTTTTAAGCTATTACACCAAAATGTTCGCGCAATGTGTTAGCTGTGCAGCCCAGTAGAACAATACACCTTTTTTACCGCCTCTAAATAAATTAAAATGTATAATTAATAATAAAATGGATAATATTGTTACATTAATATTTAGTATCATGAATTGCTTTTAAAGGAAACCCAACAAGTGTATCGGCGGTTGAGTAAATCACTAAATTAAGTAGTGACGACCAACTGTTAGTTAAAAGTCAAATTATATCAGCTTTCAACATGTGAAAAAATTAATTACGAGTTTGCCGTGATATGCAAAGTGTTCAATGCGGTTCATGCAGTTGTTTCGAAATAAGTTCAGGTAACTCGGTAGGCTCAAGAGAAAGCCACTAAAAGCACAAATTGACACGACCGTATTAGAGATCTGGTGACATTCATATATATTTTAGCCAATCACAATTGACTTAAAGTAAATTTTGAAAAAAAAAATATTTTAGAGCCTCCTAAATGTTATAAAAAGGAAGTTAATGGACTCAGAGATACCAGCCCGAATCAATACCTAGTTATCACGACTCAAGAATATCAGCTTGTCTACGGGTCATGAATAATTCTCTCACCCCCAGGGGAAGTCAGTACCAAAACATCAAATGATCTAATGTCAACAATAGCGACAACTGCGAGAAAGAATATCTTGGTATGAACTTTTTTTATCAATCATTCCGACGAATTCTCTTTTGCACAAACTTTAAAAATATTCTTTTTATATTTATATTACTTATTTATATTTTTACTATACACTTTACAGTAATAAACCATACATTTCATTTCAAATATGAAAATTTTATTCTACAAGTACACAAATAAATATGTAAATGCTGCTTGTGTACTTTGTTGAAAAGATTAATGTGGCTGCGTGTTGAAGAGCATTTAACATTAATGAATCAAGGAAAAACAATGAGAAAACGATTTTTGTTTCAACGATAAAATATATATTAAAATCAACAAATACAAAACAATTTTGTAATGTGTGAATATTAAAGAAAAAGAAAATAGTTTCCCTTTATCTGTTAGCTTGAATAAGATAAAAATGTAATTAAGGATGTTTCTTGAATAGAATGTTCAAAGTTCTATGTTGAAATAGAATGTTGCATTCAGAAAAAACATACAGTTAATTCAGTTGTGTGTTATTTGTATAACTAACAGAGTGTTGTTTTGTAACTTGGCTTGTTCACAGAAAACGTATGGTGAAATGTAATTCAAGTTCTGTGTCTGTGTGTGCGTAGTGAGTAGAATCAATAGTCTGTGTAGACGTGTGTGAGTTGCTGAATTCTACTGTCTATTTTTGGAACAAAACACTGCTTATCTAACTATTGCTAGGCTCCAGAAACAAATGCGGGAGAATTGAACGAACACGTAAAATATACGATTAGATGAAAAATTAACCAATCGGTGATTTTCTAGCAAAACCATGTTTGTGAAATTCACGGCAGAAAAAATTCACTGTGGTGACTGCGATTAGTAAATTGTCCTGTGGTAAATAGTATTTATTATTTAACCAATCACAGTTGAGAAAAATGTAGGCGTGGCAAACGTAGTAGTAGTAATCACTACAAATACATACATCCCTAACATAAAAAATCTTTTTTTTCAAACTTTCACTATTCGCGCTGAAATTCTGCTCTGAATTGAAAAATAATGAACGGCAATAAAACTATGATATTATTTAATTGGAAAAGCTTTTAATTGCTTTTGTGAATAAGTTATAAGGACATTATTGTCTGAAGAAATACAATTTTTTCCGTTGAATTATAAATTTTAACAAGACATTTTTTTAATTTTTTAAAATTTTAATTATAATAATTTATGATAGTTTAAAATCGTGTTAAAATTCTCGATTGGGCTATTTCCTGAATGTGGTATAGTAATTAAGGGGAAACGAAATTTACGAATCCAAAATTGAAAAGATTAATAAACGTAGTTATATTATTCTATTTTTATAATAATTTTTTATTTCTTATTTTTTTACTTAATTTGTTCCCTATTTTCATCTATGAAAGTCTAAACGTGACATTATTATGAAACGGTCACGTGATCTAAGAGTTGTGTCTCTTTAAGAAAATTTTATAGTATTTTTTTTTTTCATAAAAAAAAGCTTCTTCGAAAGGTAAATAAAAATCAATAAATTATCAGATAATTGCGGAAAATATGTTCATTTGTAAAAATTACTAGGTAGTTAACCCTCACCCCCAAAAATAAATAAATAAATAAAATGCGTTCACTTAGATTTCTTAAATTTATCTACTCATGATCCACTAATGAATGTCAACAATAGCGACAGCTGGGAGAAAGAATATCTTCGTCTGAACTTTTTTATCAATCATTCCGACGAATTCTCTTTTGCACGAACTTTAAAAAATATTCTTTTTATATTTTATTATACACTACTTTACAGCAATAAACCATACATTTCATTTCAAATATGAAAATTTTATTTTACAAATACACAAATAACGAGAACAATCTCCCCTCATAGACTAAAAAAAGTAAAAGGTTCAGTTCGAAATTACCTGAAGGTTTTCCGAATCGAAAAGCACCTGATGAAGGTCGGAGGGTACAGCAGCCGAAACGTTATGATAGTATCAGCAAAGATGAGGACAACTGTCCGAAAGTAAATAACGTAATTCAAACACGGGTGGTCTTTTTGTTATTAATATGAATGTTTTTTTTGTTTAAATATTTTTGGATGGCGGTGTTTTAATTCGATAATATAAGTAGCAAGACTAATCACTGTTAATTGATTAATTGTCCAAGTGAAATTAGTAATATTACTATGATGGGTCTGGTTCTAACATTTCCTGCCAAATGGGGTGGAGAGAGAGAGAGAGAGAGAGAGAGAGAGAGAGAGAGAAGGGGGGTGAGAGATTAAGTAAGGTGACTTATTGTTAAAATAAGGATAATACCGGGTGCGGCATAAATGTTGTTACAAAATTTCGAATGAATTCTACTTCTAAAATCTTGGTCATGTTTATGGCTTGATACTATGGGAGCCGTCTACTTGGATTTTAGGTGGAAAAATAAAATCCGAGTGTCATTTCCACGAATTACAATACAAAATTATAAATAACGCGAAGAAATGACCTTTGCAGAAAAGGGAAAAAAACAAGCTAAATATGGCAATAACATTTATACAGTAGATACATATATTTACCCGTTGAAAATGAATGTTCTTTGATGTGGCCATGAAGAGACCAATAGTTCGATGTGATTTGTTGCAAGTGAGTTTGCAAAGATACGGAGTTATTTCGTTGCAAGTGAGTCTGCAAAGTTTGAAGTTATTTTGTTGACAAGCCGTTTTTATAGCTTATTGCGAATCAGTGACCGGCTCACGAAATCTGAGTTCCGCGGGGGAATGTACTAAGTAACCCAAGCCCTGATTTATTCCCAGATTATTTGAAGTTCAACCGCGTGGTCGTCGTAGAGAGAACATCACGTGACTTGTCATATCCAATCAGGTTCCAGAAACCAATTATTTAATTTTGGAACCGTGTTTTGTACAAAATTGTAAAGCTTATTCGTATCTACTGAATTTAGTGTGATTTATTTGAAGGCGCCTCTTATTTGTTTCTGCTTCACTTATTGGGCATAAAATATAGGAGTTTAAATCCTATAATACTCATCCGACAACGTATACCATTTGTTTTTTTTTTCAAAGTGTTTTAGTATTTAGCTGTGGTGCAATGCCACTTATGGTGATGAACATTGGACATTTAAACAAGACGAAGCGGCGAGCCATACAGCTAGTTTGACACAGCAGAGGTGCAGAGACAGTTGTCCTGGCTAATGGCCTCCCTCATCACCATATATCGACGCTCTTGACTATTGTTTGTGGGCAGTTTTTGAGATGAAGCCTGTTTTACTCCGCACCACAATAATGAAGTTCTGAAGGCAAAACTGAAGGGAGTATGGGATAAAATAGCCATAGAAACTTGTGCTTGCCGCCATAAAGACTTTCCCAAAAGACGATGTATTGTGAAGGCTAAAGGGATCCATACTGAATAAGATTTTCTGGTGTTATTTAGTAGATTAATATTTACTTTGTCTTAAAATTGTATGTTGATATGATGTTTCAAGAGTTAAGTGCTTTTTTTGTTTATTTATTATTTATGCCGCATCCTATATCTGAAGGGAGGAACACTTATCACCGCATAGAGATATTACAGTCGACGTTATTATCACCGTACGAGCATAGATATAGAGATATAGACATAGGGATATCAGAAGCTTTGTTTATCACAAAGTAGTTAGAGGGGATGGTGAGAGGGTAATTAGTGGGAAATATAGAGAGAAGAATATCGGGAACTTTGTTTATCACTCAAACAGTCAGTAAAGTAGTTATATAATTAGTGTGAGCGTGTGTATTTTAACAAGGTTTTGTTTTTTGTGTGTATTTTTCAGGTGAAGGTGCGTGTTTAATATATACACAAAGAAGATAGAAGAAGCATGTAAAAGACTTGAGTTTCTGCTACAGACGTTTATTCCTTTTATGTTTACTGTATTGAAATAAAGTTAAAAGGTCTCTTGAGTATGTTCGTTTTCTTTTTGGTTCAGAACTGAGTTATGGGAAGCATCAATACGAACGGGTAAACATGGCCAAGCTCAAGTCAGCTTCGCGGTGAGTTGAGAACAAGTATGGCCGTTTTTCTTCTTGGTTCAAAAATAATTTATGGGAAGTAAAGATACGAACGGGTAAGGCTGGTCAAGCTCAAGTCAGTTTCGCGCTGAATTGTGTAGAACAATCACGCGGTCAAGATAAACACTCAGTTGTGGAGCAAGCTGAGTGAATAATAACTCAATCTTGAGAAAGAGAGCTATTTATGGTGCCATGGAGCATCTCATTGTGCTAAAGTGGGATAGTCCATTGCTTGGGCTGTGATTGGCTGCTGGTACATGAGTGGAGGTATTTCTGTATAAATACCAGCTTGATTCATCAGTTAGTTTGCAGGGTTTGTATTGAGTTACAACCTGCCTTATTTTTGTCTGTCAGCTGGACGCTAGCTGGGACCCTTACGCCGGTAAGTGCTGTTTATTGTATTGTTATTCTACAAATTGGAGAGACCGAACCTCTACTTCACGAGTCAGTCAGTTATGTGCCATGCGTGATACACGCTTAGGCGATCATGTATCTTTCGATACATGACTGACGAAGCAGATTTTTTCCCGCAGTAGGTTACCATTTCTTTTCTGCCATCCAAGGCTATAGAACCTGTTCTGTTATTTAACCATAGCTGGGTATTAACACGTAAGTGAATGTAATGGATTCGACTGGAATTCGAACTCGACTCTCTGATTCCTCAATCCGATCCGCTATCCATTACACCACCGTGCGATGTAAGTGGAAAAAGTTCAATCGTCAGGGGAGCGGGGAAAGTAACATTCCCCGGTGGGAACGCTATTACCGCGTGGTTCACATCTTGACGTCAAAAGGAGAAAGAGAAAGATTCTGTCCTTTCCCGAAAGTGGGGTCATAAAATCGCACATATGACGAGAAACCCTTTCCGGTTTCTTTATAACTTGCATCATGGGAAAATAATTTTTTTTTATTCGTTATTATTATTTTATTTATTGGTTTTATTTCATTTTCCCCACATGCATGTTTTGTAAACAGTCTCCTCCAAGTCCTCCTGTCACTGTTATGGAATAAGTTCCAGATTATCCTTCTATAGCCAAGACAACATGGAACACTTACGTAGAAGTTCACTGTACAGTGACAATACATACAGCCTTTTATAAAATACCATTTGGTTTTAATATGAAATAAATATATTTTTATGAAATAACTTTTAATTTCCTATAGCGATAATTGATAAGTAACCATCAATTATTTTACATTCCCGATAAAAATACAGAAAAAATATCACCGAACGGGTATAATAAAGCAACTGCTCTTTTCAATGTGCTTTGAATATAATGAGATCCGTAACATTGTCGTACGGTGATAATGTCCACAGCCACATCTTAATTCAACTCCTCGTTACTACAGAACCAAAAAATTATTTAATGAAGCATTTGATAAATAAAAATTGTTCAGATTCAAATGAGTACAACTAAAGAAATCATGTATTTAAGGAGACTAGATATTTTAAATTCAAAGATAAAATTACTAAACCTGATCGTATAAGAAATTAATTGACCATAACTAATTTTTGTGCAAAATAACATAATTATTTTTTTTCTGTGAAAGAATGGGAGAAAAGAAAACGTCACTTTTCTTATCTCGAATGCTAAAAAAGGCGCACACAATAACAAACACTCGAAACTACCTCTTGAAATTTGAAAGGTATAAACATTTATTATACAGACACAAAACAATATAACAAAGTAAAAACAATTTACAAAAATGGGCTTTCAAAAGAAATTGCTTTCATGCGCCTTATGAAGGACAAGGCAAGATAACGTAACAAAATTATAGATGCAATTGGCTATAAAAAAAGATTCACAATAATTTTTTTTTCAAATCATGAAAGACAAAAAAAAAAACAAAAAAACTTTGAGGTGGTACGAAAACCGTTGAAATTAAGAAGAAATTACTTAGAAAAATGAAGAGGTGTACCCACATAATAGACAAACGAAAAAAATCTGTGTATTATTCACCTGATTCTCAAGGAGGTTTTAATGATATTTTTTTTTAATTTCGTTCTGTTTTCTTTCTGCTTGGGTCCCACATGACTCACTGGAGTCATTTTTGCAATATCGTTCGGTTTTCTTTCTACTTTTCTTTTCTCCAGGAGAACCCCCGGAAACTTTTACGTTAATGTGAAATGACTTTCGTCTGCGTAGTTATTAAGAATGCCGAGACCTTTCTGCCTTTTGCTCTGCTGGTGACTTTCACATGGGGAAGCCTAAATACCTTCCGCAGCCAAGTTGGTATTTGACGTCAAAGTCTCTTTTCTTCCTCCTTTCTGCCAGCCAACTTTAGTTGCTTAAGACGTCTAATCACCTTCTGCTGCAGCCAGTAGGTTTCGTCTCTTCTACCTTTCAACCGTTCATCCAGCTAACCGTCTTTATACTCGAGGGTGGATCAACGAGCTTCAACTTTAAATTTTACGACAGCGGAACCGACTCTTTTCAGTGAACAATAAATACGAGAGTATTATATTTTTTCTGAATTTGAAAAGAAATGTATCATCAACAGTCTGTTATGAGAGTTATTTTGCCGGTCTTTTTTTTAAAGCTAATTCTAAATTAAAAACTTTTACACACAAATAACACCCTTAAAAACGTAGTGAGAACGGAATAATAATAAGTCATACTACCCACCCAAAAGATGGAATGGAATTCAGGAATCTATGTGAAATTTTCTTTGGACCAATGAAAACACCACCTTCACAAAGATTGACCGGCGAGCTGAGAAGAAGACGGAAATATATTCGTGAGCCTATATGAAATTGTTTTGGACCAGCAAAAACCATATCTTCACAGAAACTAGCCGTTGAGCCAAAAAGAAAGAAAAGGAAGCAAGCCTATGCGAAATTCTTTTTGACATAAAATGACGAAAAAAATTAAATTAATATGAGAAGAGTGTCTGAAGCCATGTGAAAAGTTTCGTTTCTGTTCAACGCGTCCAGCGTTGAAGTTTTCCTCGGTGACAAATTATACGCCAGTTATATTATCGGCATTTAACCAAGCGCGCAACACTTCAAAGAACTTTCTTTTAACAATCCGAAAAAGCTAAGTATTTCAAACTATCTCTCTTCGTCTACTTTTGAATGTATACAACCGTATATCACTTCTATGAACAACGAACTCTCTTACCTTTGGTTTAAACATTTTTGAATATTATATCATATCAGATTATTTAATCTGTTGTGTGATTTCCTCTTCATGACAATTCATTAAAACTACAGACTTTAAAATTTTCTGATTTATTTTCCTGAAACGAGCGACTGGCACAACAGCGTGTAAATAAATAAATTTATGCCTTATCTTCTTTTGTTAAAATTTACCCGCGTGTTTCCACATTATTATCATCCTCTGTTAATCTTCTTGGCATGGGTAAATCAACTGTTCATTTTAGCTCCTAAGCCTCACGCCACTAAACACACGCCTGTTAGCTAAGTTTAATGTCCAGTTCTTTTCCTTTTGAACTGTATATATACATTATTTAAATTAAATTAAATGTAATTTCTTTTGTTAATACATGTCGTTTGTTTAAATTCCATGTTTTTGTGTCTTGTATGTACGCGGAGTCACATGAATCTGACATATTGCTTGCGAGACAAATGTACTAGGAGCCATTAAAATTAAATGTTTACAGAAAAACGTCTACAACATGCAACAAAAGTGGTGATTACGATTTTACCGCAACAAGCTGTGGCTTAACCTGGAGAGGGATGATCCCAAACATGCTACACATGCAAGAATACCATTCAATCCAGATATGGAGCAGGAACTGGTCAGATGTTCAGTTGCATAGCGACCCTAAGACCACACCCTGACATAGGACTGAAAAAATGGTTTAATACTGGCTCGTGATGACGTCATTGTTTCCAATAGCAACGCCAGTTATAAAAACAATGGAGTTAATTAATTTATTAAGTTTTTAAAAAACTAAACTGTCTTGTCGAATGGGATGCAACAATGCAATGTATTACATCATGTCTGACAGAGGGATTATTCAAATTCAAATACAGTTTCGTAATCTCTGGAATTTTTTGCAGAAGCTGGAAAAAACTCTGAAGTTGGTTCTGCGGTTGCTAAGTTTAATAATGGCTGGTTGAAAACAACCTTTTGTTTGACTTAAGGTTTGTTTCAGAATCGATTAGCTGTCATCTATAAAGATCGATCATTAGTTCAAAATGAGCCTAAAATAGGAATAGCAGTGCCTAATATAAAAAATGATCACGAATAGGATCGACGTAAAACCAGGATTTTGTTGAATACACCATTGGCCATAGGCATGAATAATAATCGTTTTATTCACTGCTTTATCTAAATATTTTTTATCATGCAAAGTGGTAGGAACAAGTAATATTTGAGAACCGTTAGTGACTAGAAATTTCCAACAACATTCGATTGAAGATGTGACATAAGTCAAAGTGACTTACTATCAAACCGTCAACAACACCAGGAGTCATAAACTGTCGGTTGAATCTTTTCCCTGGAACCTTTTAAATCTGTACAATGGAGACCTACAACTTAAGAATCATAATTCCTGTGATATCAGCAATAGAAATTTGGAGTTTTAGATCGGCTTCAAAAACGTCGTCTGCTACGATTTGTATTGGTTTTTAACCGGCTTGGTCAAAACTTCAACTTATAGTTTTTTTTTTTTTATATAAATGATTTCACCCTCAGCAAAGACAGTAACGCCACTAAGACACGGCGGGGTAGGGCTTACTGAGAGTAAAAAAAGAAAAAAAGAAAAGAAAAAAAAAAGAAAAACCTTAAGGAGCGAGAACAATAAAAGAAGAGGAATCAAGAAGACAGTAGATAACAATTGACATTGTATTTAAATTTTTGAAGATCAAAGTTGGCTGGAAAGTAAGAAGCAAGAAGAGAGTTCCACAAGAAATAATTGCTTCTTTAATTTATTTCAAGTTAGGTTCATTAGAATATTTTCTTCTGGAAAAATGGAACTGGATTTTGAATGATTTGGTGTCGACATGTCTATGATTATCGGACATCTCCACAAGTTTATCTCTGGGCATATTGCTTTAGGCTTCTATTCTAAGACTTGATTTGTGTTGGATAAAACTCCGAAAAGTCTCAATCACCGTAGAAATTGAGTACATTTTCGATCACCTACTAATTGCTGTAACTTTTTTTTTCGTTCTGAAATCAACATTCGTAATTTTTTTCTTTTTTTAAATTTAACTTAACACTAAATTCCTAGATTTTCCATTATTAACCACCGTAGGGATCTCTGTTGGTAATGAAGCAACTCCATAGGCAATTTTTTTTAGGATTGTGTAGTAATATTTTTAAACCGATAAAATTTAAAAATATTACTTCTAGTTGTGCAAACAAACAGATACGTTGTTTTTTAGTTAAAAAAAAGAACTATTTACAACGGTTACAGAGTCGCTTGCTCATTGTTTTCCCATATATCTTGCTAAAAAGAAACACTGGTCTTATTGTTGAAATACTAAATTTAATTCTGGTAATATGACCAATAAGAAAACTGTCCTGTTACTTAAATTTTACTTACAAACGATTATTTAGTTTAGTTAAAAATATTTATATTGCACTTTCACTCGAATTTTTAACTGAGGGTCAAATTTGTGAGTTTATTGGAAATTACGAAAAAGACACGCAAAAAAATGTTTTGCTACTTTTTTGTAGGTTATCTGTTGCCACCTTGTATTGGTGATCTTTTAGATGTGGTATTTAAAATGTTTTTTTTTTAATTTTACTTTTTTTTTTTCAGACTGCTAAAATTTAGCAGTCTGAAAAAATACAAAAACAAAAAAAAAACAAGTAAAATTTTAAAAAAATATACTATCCCAAAAGATTCATGGTAAATTTTTGTTTTGTTTCCCGAGCGCTAATATCCCTTAAATCTTTCCAAAATCGTCATAATTCCGTGCAAATGTACATGCTGAACTCGAATTAACAATTAATTTATGAAGAAACCTTACTGTTTTGGAGTTATCGACAAGAAAAAAATCGGACTTCTTGTTGGTCATTTGTCCCCCATTACTGCCATCATGTTTACTAATTTACTGTGTAGTACCTACGCAGGCGTAATCAGAAAATTTGGCCTATTTACTTCTTTTACAGACTTTCCTTGCAGAAAATCACTACGCACTAGCGTAAAGAAATGTAATTTTTTTTTTTTTGGTAAGTGTAGTTTTATTTATAACAAAAACAAATTAAATAATACAACAGAACCTTTTTTCCGTTTTGAATAGCAACAAAAAAAAAATTAAGAGGTGATTTCATGCTCCTCAAAACCTCCTGATCAGAGTCCTTGCTGTCGGACGTAGTTTATTGTCTTACTCAGGATGCGGATGTAGTTTATCGTCATACCCAGGACAGCAATTTTTTTTTTTGTGTTTGATCTTTGATGTATGAGAGTTTAATCTGTGTGTATCTGTTTTTTCAGGTTGATTATTTTGTTTGAATGTTGGAATCCTTACAAACATAACTAAACATCTTGCCCTGCAGGAGCGTACCCAACTAGTGGCACGTTATGAAGTTTGGAAATCCATTCTTCAAGTGCAAAGATGGTGGAGGACCATATAGTTGATGCAAAGACAATCAAGAATTATCATGCAAAACTCATGGCTACAGGGTCTGTAGCTGATACTCAGAGAAGCAGTCACCCTTCCAAGTCCAGCAACCAGGAGACAGTGCAAACACTTAAAAAAATGTTTACATATAGCCTAAGAAAGTCAGTTCGACAAGCAGCAAGGGAAAGTGGGCTTTCCTTTCACATAATACAAACTGTGCTCAAGAAGGAGCTTAAATGACATGTTTGGAAGCCACACTACTGCCAATCACTGTCCGCTGAAACTGTGACATTCTCATGGAGTTTGTGGAGAATATGCTGGCTTGGTATGAAGCTTGGTTAGATCTCTTTAAAAAATATTCTCTGTAGTGATGAAGCAGTATTTCACATCAGTGTGTTTGCGAACCATCATACCTGCCACTACTGGGCAAGTGAAGATCCTCTTGTTATCTATGAGAAAATGCAGAATCGGCCCAAAGTAATGGGGTGGTGTGGGATGGCTTCAGACAGGATTGAATTAATGCCAAAAATAAATAAAGTCAACTATGAGTATAGAAAGTTCTTAAATGTTTGTAGCAGCAAAGTTTTATCTATCTATCTATCTATCTATCTATCTATCTATCTATCTATCTATCTATATCTATATCTATATCTATCTATCTATATATATATATATATATATATATATATATATATATATATATAAATAAATTAAGAAATACAGAATTTGCTTCTCTTGCATGGAAAAAAAACATGTGAATTTGAAATTGATGTAGAACGATAAGAAATGCAGTAGCCGTAAAAATGTTTTAAATTTAGAGAAATACATATACACATACACAGACAATTTAACCCTCTGAAGATGGTTTCAGATGAAACTGAAAATATTTGGGAAAATAAAAATTATTTGAAAGAAAATTTTGGTATTTTTCTTAATCAATTTTCTATGCCTACCAAGAAATTGATTTGTGGACTTGAGAGGATTAAAACAAAAATAAAGACATAGTATGTCTAAATTATTTAACCAAACCTGCTGGAATGAAAATATGCTGTCTAAATACACACACACACACACACACACACACACACACACACACACACACACACACACACACACACACACACATTAAAGAAAAACAAAAACCATTTTGTGGAACCAACAGACAACTTGCCAAAACCTAAAACTCTTAATATTGAAAAAAGAAAAAAGCCTAAAAGCAAACTTACTTAGTAAAGTGCTCAAAACCTAGATTGTCTAGTCTGAGCAAAAAACGCTGACCAACATTAAATGAAAGGATGGCTCTAGTCATAACTCAAGTTTCATGCTTATACAATCTTTAGATGACCTGAATGAAAATGAAAGGTGGGGGGCGTTCTTTATATATATATATATATATATATATATATATATATATATAGAATGGTAGGTTCAAGAAAAAAACAGCTTAAAATAAAATCTCAAAGAAGATTTCAAAATTTGTGGATCTAACAGAAGAGAGATTACAAGGTTATAGAAAGAGGATTTTTAACCAATCAGTGTTGTCTTGATTAAATTCTTCCATGAAAACAGACAAAGGCATCTATGCAAATTTAGTCCAAGTGACTCCCTTCCCCCAAAGAGATAAGTGAAACAGCTAGAGAGAAAAAAACTCACTGACAACTGAAACTACCAATTTCTCTTCAAGTCAATACACTTGTACTTACTTTTCTCATGTAGATTTTCTTTGACATTTACAAAATATATCAAACTTTCTTGACCTCAGACACATATTTATTTATACAAACATTTCAGATAATTAATATTTACTACGATAAGATGGAAGTAAGATCAGCAACCCAAGTTTGAATTCCAGTTGAGTTTATTACAGTCACTTTTACATAAACATTCTTGCTCTTCTTCCTCCTCGCTATGGGTTAAATAGGCAGACTGAGTTCTTCAACCCTGAATGGCAACCAGTCTAGGAGAAGGATAACTCTGAATTCAAATCCAAATGTAGCCCTGGCATAGCACATACTATGCAGCCATAGAAAAGATCGCAGTTCACAATAACTCCATAATTTCAACTGCATTTGGCCTACATTGATGATGATGATGATGATGATGATGATGATGATGATGATGATGATATATATATCCACAAAAAATCTACTTACATACAAAAACTCATTTCTAGCTGAGTTTGTTACAGTCACTTTCATATAAATATGCTTGCTCTTCTTCCCCCTAGCTATGGGTTAAATAATTAGGCAACCTGAGTTTTAAGATATGAGTGACAGCCAGTCTAAGGGAAGGAAAACTCTGAATTCAAATCCGAATGTAGCCCTGGAATAGCACATACTATGCAGCCATAGTAAAGATCACAGAGTTCACAATGACTATAATTTTGACTGTGGTTGATCTACAATAATGATGGTGAAAAATTTATGTAGAGATAATTTACTGAAATAAAAAAAACTTTATTGTAAAAATAAAAACAAATTGTTGATGTAAATTTTACCACATTTACTGTAGCTTTATTTACAGTATTGTGAGTCTATCTCATTATGAACACTGATATAAACCCACTATCAATATGAAAAGGGCATATATGGAAAGTTATAAAATGTTTAAAAAATATTTCTGTATGGAATATTAAAAAAAATGATCCCACCCAAATTTAATCCTTACTTCTTTTTACAATATAAATATAGACCATTACAGTCAAAATCAAAAACAAGTAATTCTGATACTGTTAATGGCAGATGATAACCAATTATTAATCTTACTCAGTCTTAGAATATCATTCACAGTTGTGGGCTAAAAGGAATTTCAGCTCAGTCCATTTTCTTGTTCTGTTGTCAGTTAACACACATAGACATATGCACATACAGACATATTCTGCAATAATTCCAAAATATATAAAAATTGCTTATAGTAAAAAAAAGAGAAGAAGAAGAAGAAGAAGAAGAAGAAGAAGAAGAAGAAGAAGAAGAAGAAGAAGAAGAAGGAGGAGGAGGAGGAGGGGGGAGAAGAAGAAAAAGAAGAAGAAGGAGGAGGAGGAGGAGGGAGAAGAAGAAGAAGAAGAAGAAGAA
Organism: Acanthosepion pharaonis; assembly: GCA_903632075.3. Classification (NCBI taxonomy): domain Eukaryota; kingdom Metazoa; phylum Mollusca; class Cephalopoda; order Sepiida; family Sepiidae; genus Acanthosepion; species Acanthosepion pharaonis. The sequence goes on along the minus strand of CAHIKZ030002998.1, from coordinate 2,042,028 downwards.
GAAGAAGAAGAAGAAGAAGAAGAAGAAGAAGAAGAACCCACACTTTACAAAGGGCTTTACTTATGTAATTTAAAAAAAAATTTTTTTTAGGTATTTTTTGTAAGTGAAAAGTGTCATGATGCCATTTCTAACCTTAGGACCCTGGGTGGGACCTGGAAAGAAATGTGTAAACACCAGGAACCAAAGAAAATCAAATTAACAATAATGATAATGAATTTGTTGAAATATAATTTATAAATTTATTAAATTTTTCCACTTAAAATTACAGATACTTTTTTAAGCTTGATATTGTCTTGTCATTTTTGTGACTGATTTTTTAATCAATAAATAATATTTTATTGTTTATTCTGTAGAAATTTAAATTTTCAGTCTAATTTGTTTATTAAAATTTGTCAAACATAAAAAAAATATTTCTATTCATGGTTTACATGTTTTATAATAGGGCTATAGTGTTTTATTTGTTTTTTGTTTTTTTGTTGTTGAGTTTTTTTAATGAAATTTAATTAAATGCATTTCATGTCACATGAAGTTGGAAAAAAAGCTACATTTGAAAACGATGACACCAACATAGCACAAAAAAAGAAAAACCCTTTGATAAGGGCTTATAAAAGCCAAAAGTCCTCAGACACCAGAAAATTCATATTTAAATGTGTACCAAAAACTAAGAAAATGGTTTGAAATATAGAAAAAATAAATTAAAAAAAACTTAAATTTCTTACCAAAGAGTTTTTATTAGCCTTTAACCATAGTCAGCAGTTTCAAGAAGGCTAGTATGCTCAAACCCACAATCTTGATGACTTGTGACTTTGTGTTAGCACAACCATTGACCATCTTATTAAAGAAAAAGATGTACCCTTCAGTAGGGAAAAACTTTTTCTTTATTAAGAATATTCAGGCAAGTAGATAGAAATAAATAAATATACTGTTAAATAAATGGAGTTTCTACTCAAATATGGGTATCCACTAAAAATAACATTTAAAGCGATAATATATATATATATATATATATATATATATATATACAGGGTGTGATGGGTAAATTGTCTCCATTTTATATTTTTAATTTCACACATGCAAATTGTTTGTTTTTGATTTTGTCAATTGCACAGTATAGTATGGTCAGTTGAGCACAGTCTGTAAGAAAAAGACCACCATGAAGCAATTCACTCTTGCACTGCTTGACATTCATGCCAGAAGCTCCAATACGGACATTTCAGAGTATTTGGGCATCAATCTGAGGACAATACAGATTATTTGGAAAGAGTTGGATGATATATCCAGTCAACATCATGGTGTTTGAAGTGATTACTAGAGATGGCAATGTTATGCTTTCATTCATCTTACCAAAGGGCCTCAGATTCAACATGGAGGCCTCCACTAAGTGCCTTGAGGAAGTAGTGCTGACCTGGGTCAAGAGGTCAGCTGGTGAAAGACCCTATGTCTGACAACAGGGCTCTGCACCAAGCTACACGAGCAGATGAACCCAGTCATGGCTGTCAGACAATTTCTGCAATCACATCACCCCTTAAATCTGGCCACCTAACTCACCAGACTGCAACCTCCTTGATTATTATGTGTGGGGCACAGTTGTGCAAGAGTCAAACAAAACTCCTTGTGAAACCAAAGATGAACTCTTTAGTATTTTAAGATATTAATGTATAATTTTAGTAAATATATGTGAAAATGAGATGTCAGTGTTATTTTCATTTTTGTGTCATTGAACGCCAATTTATCCATCACCCCCTCATTTATCCATATATATATATATATATATATATATATATATATATATATATATATATATATATATATATATATTATAAATTAATTGATTTAAAATATGGTTTTTTCGCTATACAGTTCTAACCATGTTTCAAAAATGAAAGCTATAAGCCACGAATTTAATTTTGTGATTAAATTAAAGACATTAGTTCCATTTCATCCTCAAGCGAATTTTGGAGTAACTTTTTAAAATCACTGGGTTTTAAATACACAGCTAAAACAAAATTCATGTTTCCAAGGTTACAGATAAATCTATTTTTCTAGACAGGGGTGGCTGGGTTTTCAATATGTCTATAATTTAATGTATCAGTTATTGCTACGTTTGGGTCATGGGAAGGGATGCATTTTTCAATGAAATCTAACTTCCGTTAAAGCCTGTCGTCACATGGAAAATTCTGGAGAGTGCCACTATCAAATCTTACCAAAATATAAATCAGTGTCCCAGATTTTTTCAAATATCTCTTTTCCTAAAAGAAAGATGCCCTTCTCAAGCCAACATACATGACTTTAAAATTTTTTTTTAAAATTAAAAGAAAATGGTTGAATTCAAAACCTATTATTTAAAACATATAATGCATAAATTAATTTTTCAAATTAAAATAATATAAATAATAATTACATTATAAAAATAAATTCAGTAACAATAACATTTACTCATTTTATTAGGCATTAAATTACATCACTTATCATCTTCCATAATTTACCTTGACTTTCAGTTAGCTTGAAGTATATTTATGTACATTCCATCTTAAATTTAAAAAATCTGTAAAACTAACAACATTTTTACTTTTGTGTATAAATACTTGCTGCAAAATAAATTTCTTTCATTTACTTTGATAGAGTCTATCAGATGACAAAATGCATCAACTAAGATAATTTTTCCTTTTGTCTTTATTCATATATATATATATATATATATATATATATATATATATATATATATATTATGAAATGGACTAAATCTGACAATTATTTTAATATATTTATTCTTTGCATATTATTTTTATAGATACAAATATTTAAGTAAATGCTCTGTTTATAATAAATAGTATTATCAACATTTACCAGCCTGAATGTCTGAGAAATCTGTAGCTAAATGGTATAGCACATCAGGCTATATGATGATTCCATGTAAGATACAGGTTTGATTCCTGTCAGAGGACATATATTTTCTATGAGATTTGATGAACATTCAGGCCAGTAAATGTTGTTAATACTGTTTATTATAAACAGAGCACTTATTTAGATATTTGTATCTATAAAATAATGTATAAACAATAAATATATTATATATATATATATATATATATATATATATAGAGAGAGAGAGAGAGAGAGATAAAGAGAGAGAGATAAAACATAGGACATAGGAATCAAAACTGTGTGATGACTGTTTCATGTCGCAAGCAATTTTAAGAGCATGAAGATTACTTGAGATGTGAAAACTGACTGGCAGTATTGATTTTTCTGTCCACCTACAAATGCTCTATCACTGATATTGAACACTCTTCATCATAGATATAGCAAATTTTAAACAATATATATATTTAAATTGTCATCATTATTTCTGTACAATACACACTTTTGGCCAGGTTTTTAAGAATAAAACTTAGAATATTCATTATATATGTGTACTAAATAAGGCAATTCTAAGAAAACTGGGAATTCTACCAGGATTCATCATTGATGGACACAATCTAAAGAACATAAGATACACAGATGACACAGTGCTGGTAACAGACACATAAAGGAAATTACAAAACCTCCTACAGAAGGTAGCAAAGGAGAGCAAGAAGAAAGGACTAAACATAAACTACAAGAAGACAGAATGCATGGTCATCAACAAAAAGATGAGCCTGAAATGTGATTTACAGGTCGGTGCTGCTAAAATCAAGCAGGTGTGGAAATTTATATATCTGGGAAGTGTTCTCTCAAAGGACAGTAAGTGTGACACTGAAAATACAAAAACACATTCCAACAGATAGGCAGAGTATTATGAGACAGGAGGATTTTGTTGGTAACAAAGAAAAGAGTACTGAACTGCTAAATATCTGTCATCCTTTTACAGCAGCGAATGTTGGATGGTCTCTTCAATGATGAAGAAGAGACTCGAGGAAATAGAGGTATGGTTCAACAGAACAATGCTAAGAATACCATGGACCGAACATGTGAGCAACAATGAGGTTTTGGAGAGGATGCAAAGAGGAAACTTATACAGGGTGACCTCAAAAAATGGGAATTTTTGAAGTGCGTATTGCCAGACATGAGCAAGTGGCAACACTGCGAAACAGTGACCTTGAGCAAGTAAACATTTCACCATTTAGAATTCAAGATAAAATTCACAGTATCCCAGCTGAGATGTTGCAGCAGTCAATGAGGAATCTCAAAAGCAGATTTCAAGAATGCATTCGTACAGGAGGACGCCATCTACAGGACGTAATTTTAAAAAAATGAAAATTCCATCATTGTTTCTTAAATGGCATGTTTTAAGGTTTCAATTACAATGAATAAAATATTTTTCTTCCATCACTCTTGGGTTTATTGGATTGTTAAAAAGTTCCCATTTTTTGGGTCACCCTATACTTAACATCAGGAAGAGACAGCTGAAATTTGTGGGACATATAATGAGAAAGGAAGGCTTAGAAAATCTGATACTCACAGGGTGGATAGAGAGAGAGAGGAACAAGAGGAGGCAATGCATGATATACTGAGCAGGCTTAAGCAAGTGGATGGCAGAACAGGGTCTGGGAGAAGTAGCAAAAAGCCAACACATATTGAGAACTACAAGGGATAGGAGGAAGTGGAGAGCCATGACCGCCTACATCCTGAAGGGACATGGCACATAAAAGAAGATGCCCCAAAGTAAGTTACATTTGTAGCACAAGCTAAGTAATTAGTAACAAAAAATTTAAATAACAAAACAAACATTGCATTTGACTTTTTAAAAAGTTTTACATACATATTAAGCCCTTTTTAATCTGCTTTCCTGCTGTCCAATGTCAAAGGTCGATGTCATGAAAATTTCATCTATGTTGTCAGTGTAGTAGATATTTTCATAATCTTTGATATCATCATCAGCCACTGAGCCATCTTGTTCTCCTTTCTCAAAAAAACATAGTTGTAGTGTATATAACTGTTTTGCATCATTATAAAAGAGCCATTAAGCAACAGATCAGGTGTTTTTTTATTTTGTTTCTCCTTCTTATGTTAACTTAGTTGCAAACTTGTTTCATTTTTGTGTGAACATGTCTACACATTTGCTCTAAATACTGTGTAGCATTTGGCTTTCAAAATATAATGCAAACTACATAAATTCTTATTTCTACTTGATACAAAGAAAATAAAACATTGAACAAATACTTGATATCTGCCTATATTTCTGAGATGAGGTATTGTAATAATTTGCATTATTTACATTGTTTGGACTGTTGTTCTCATCTTTACTGTCATGTTCACAACATTTCGACCGTTGACCCAAATAGCTACAGCAGTGGTGAACAAAAAACTTGGAGAGTTGAGTTAAAGGGAGATAACTGAGACATCCGGAAGAGGCATGGCACGTGGAACTAGAACAATCTACCCTGGTGGATGAAATGAAAGGTTCAGTTCAAAATTCCAATCACCTGAAGAAGGTCAGAGTGTATGACAGCTGAAACGCCATGAGCATGAAAATAAAGATGAGGACAGCAGTCCAAACAAAGTAAATAATGTAAATTATGAACAAATACTAAATTTAGTTTAGCTGCTATAAATTCTAAAACGTCAGTGCATATTATACATCAGAGATGATTTTTTTTCAGAATTTTGTAACCCAATACATGAATCTGTATTATACACAAATAATTATGGTATACTTAGCCTTTGTCTTTTATGTAATTTCTATTATAAATTTTTAACTTGTTTTTCCTTAAATTTATTCTGTTCATTATTATGCCCAGACTATTAATAAATCTATTAAGGAAAACAAATTGGAAATAAAGAATTAGATTTTCACAAGACCTGTTCTCATACTTTTTATCCTCTGGAATCTGTCTACCTATGACAGCACTTTACTGATTAGGCTATAGAAACTATCCAGCAGGTGTTGTTCAAATTTACTCATATTTACACTCTCTGTTATCCATATTGTTTGTTTACAGTGAGTATAAATCTTATCAGAAGCTAATTCTTAATTTCTGATCTATTAATAGAATGTAAACAATACCAACATTATAATAAGAAAAGCAATAAGATGTTTTAAAAATAACACAGAAGAAAAACTAGTCAAAAAATTGAATAACAATAACAATGCCTCATCTAAGAACTTTGTACAACTTAAGACTATTATTTAAAAAAAAAAATCTTAATCTTTTGAATCTTACAGACACATGCTTCAATTAATAAACTAACTTGAATTTTTGTTCAAACTGTCTTTCGGAACAAATTTGATATCAACACTGCTATCACTTTTACCTCTGCATCAAGTAAAAGAATTTGTAAAAACATTCATTTGATTCTAGGATTTAGTGCATATTATCAAGGTTTTAATCTATAAGTGTTTGATTTTTCAGACTGGAACAAATTTAATGTTGAACCTAACACATAGAGAAATTAGTTAAGATTTGGAAAGATCAATGTAATCCCAGGTCTTCATAAGCCAGAGAAACACAGTTATTAAAAATGTTCTTCATCGTCATTAGTATTATTATTGTTACTTATTTACAGTTATATTAATTTCTAAAGAATTACTGGATTTTATTTTTAAATCAACATTTTCATTACTTCAAATGTTATTTTTCGTGGGTACCTGTATTTGAGTAGATGCTCTGTTTATTTTAAACCGGGTCTATTTTCTCCATGTACTCAAGAAAATGTGCTCTCTGGTAGAATTTGAACCTCTTCTGCAGGAGGAACCACTGTCTGATCTGACATGCTTTTATGGCTTGGCTACAAAGAGTTTTTTGTTAATCTCACAATGTGTTGTCTGTTGTGCTCTTTGACATTCAAATATCTGTTGATCCTTATATCTTACATGGAATTTTGAATAATAACTCCTTATCCTAAAAATTCAGACAGAAATTGTCATAGTAGTTGATAACTAATATTGTTACTATAATTACTATTATGAAACATTATTATTTTGGTGTCACATTTTGTTGTAGTCAATGGAAATTCTGTTCTTAAGGCATGGTGTCAACAAGTCACCTCATAAATCAAGAACTTTTTGGAGAATTCCAGCAGAGTAAATAATGACACTTTTCAAAGGA
>CAHIKZ030002998.1:1995000-2032500 GCA_903632075.3 Acanthosepion pharaonis | reverse complement strand
TAAGACTTTTACAAGTGAAAGAATGAGAAAGAAAATATTGATAGAAGCAGTGATAAAACAAAAGTAGATTTTAAAATTATTTGACTTAATAAAAAATGATGAATAAAGAATAGTAGTTAAATAATATTTATAGAAATAATACTAAACTACTATGACTACTAATAGTAATAATAATGGTAGTATGTGCACACCTAAATCCAGGTGTTTTTTGTAATGTCCTAATGAAAATCATGATAAAATATTGAAAATAATCAAAATACAAGTTGTAACAATTATTCTCTTACTATAAAATGTATTTTTATTTTGAAAAAAATATTACAAATAATGTAACAGTAAATTTACAAATGCTACTATTACTAATGATATGGAAATAACAATGCTGATAATGGTGGTAATAACAGCAATAATGTCTTGGCTTGATAGTAAACTATGATGATGATGATGATGATGATGATGGTGGTGGTGGTGGTTGTATGTGGTGGTGGTGGTGGTGGTCATGCTGCTGCTGATGATGATGATGATGATGTTGGGCTATTCAACCTGGTTTCTCAGTAGACTACTATTCAAGAAATTCAATGATTTCAATATAAATGAAATAATGAGACATTATTGTTTGTTTTTTTTTTTCAAAGTAATAATTCAAGAAAACAATAAGTGTAAAAATAAATATAACAATGATGAAATTATAACATTTTAAAATCCTAATCATGCAGGGAATAATGATAATGATAATCCAAATAATAAGGAAAAACATTCTGATAATAGCAGTAATCATAATTAGCTTTGTAAAAATTATAAAAACAGAGGAAGACAAAGAAAAAACTACCCTCTCAAATTACTTGATTTGGTAAGTAAAATTATTAAGTAAATGTATTGTAGATGTTTTCAAGGAAGACAGATAATTCTGATGATAATTGGAGCTAGAAGTGTCAAATAAGTAAGTAAATAATAATAATAATAATAAAAGTAGTAATAATAATAGCAGCAGTAGTAGTAATAAATAATAATGATAATAATAATAAGAAGAAAAATAATAAGAATTTCTCTTCATTTCCAAGTTCTGATAAAATAACACTAAGCAGTAAAAAATGATAGTGATGATTAGATTGTGTAATAATAATAATAATAATAATAATAATGAGTGTAATGATGGTGGTAACAGTTAAACAAAAAAAGCATCCATAATAACAAACATTAATAATTAAATAAATAATCATAATTCTATTTTTTCTAAGCTTAAACGGTGTGCACATGATGATGATGATGATGATGATGATGATTTAAGCTTCCCAAATTGCCTGCTGGAATTTTCAACAAGCAGACGATGTATTTGGGAAGCAGAAATAATAATAATAATAATAATAATAATAATAATAATAATAATAATAATAAATAATAATAATAATAATCGTTCATAATATTGACTACCCCTCTCTAAACTTACTTGTCTGAATGAAAAATAAAAAAAATTAAAAAAAATACATAAATAAATAAATAAACGTGTGGAAGCCAAACCAAAATTTGATTTTATTTTATCGTAAAGAAAGGGGGAGGAGGATTCGGACCGGCTGGTCCAGTCACCGTTTTTCTTATGACTAAACTCTGTAAAATTTAACTAAATAACTCAATAAAAGCTACTCTATGAGCCTTGCAACCTTCAGAGGTGGCATAACAACACCCACTACTACTACTACTACTACTATTACAGTTCTGAGAACACGCAATAGGCACTAGCATCATTGCAAAGATGGTAACATTGACAGAAAAAGAGGGCCAAGTCTTATAACGCTGTAACAATTTTCAGGAACACTGTAAGTGTAAAGTGTACACGGCTCAGCGGCAGACCGGGCGTCTGACGCCCGACAAATCTAACGTTCCATCTTTTACATGTTCTGGTCAGTGACACCCATTACCACAAACTCACATCGATAAAAAGCAGAAAAAAAAACTTTAATTTCACAAACCAGAGCAACATCAAAAGCATTTTCTTGTGTTTATAAAATCAGTGCTCAAAATGAACATGTGGTTCGATGAGACAGAGAGAGAGACAGGCAGACAGACAGAGAGTGAGAGAGAGACCGAATAGGCAAGTGCCTGGTTAGTGAGATCCATTGAACGTCGGGTTCAGAAAAGAAAAAAATATTAAATTTTATAAAGTAAAAAACTTGAGAGAAAAAAACAGTGTCCATCACTGTTGAGTGTAGCAGTTAGTCTGATTTTTTAAAAGAATATTATCGGCTAAAAAAGAGGATTTTTCACTGCATAAACACAGAGAAATACAAGGATTGTGCTTTATTGATTTACAACACAGGTGCGTGTGGTCTCTGGCTTTTCTCCTCTTCTTCTTGCCATCGTCCCTGGGGTCACGATGCCCTCGCTGACTTCAAGCGAGGGGTTACCCGCGGTCAAAGATCTTTGTGGTTGGGCGAATAAAGGTGAAAACAAGGAATACAAGGAATAACAACAATAATTGCATCTACCTTGGCCAACTAGGCAATACTGCTCACCTCAAGAAGGAGGACAGGGAAAAATCTTAAAACTTCACCGTAGCTTTTCTGCAACCTGACTCATTTTCAAGTTTCCTTGTTGCTTAGCTCCCCCCTCTCTCTCTCACTCTCTCTCACTCACTCTCTCTCTCACTCTCTCTCTCTCACTCTCTCTCTCTAGATAAATGACTGCTCCCTCAAATTCTCACATAACCCACATAGTTGTGCTAGCCGACAACAACAGAGATCAGACTAGCATCCAACCGAGTTTTACAAGGGCCCGGGGCGTGTCTTCAACCTTTCTGTGAAATGTTAACTTTCATATGACTGTAGTTCAAGAGTATAGGGTCTCCAGTACGTGTCTGTCTCCAAGACACTGATGCCTCCCTAATGATATGAACTACAACAGCTGCAAGAGAGACAAGTGCTCTCCGTCTCCAGATTCTGCCTTGCCAATTTGAGCGAGTGTGGATATTTAAAGCTACTCCGAAGACCCGGGTATTCACCCCAGGGATAGACAGGTAAGTGACAACCCTGTGCAACACATATTAACATAGATCACACGACCATCAAATAAAAAAAAAACAAAAAAAACTCTACGACTACTCAAGCTAGTTGTAGTCTTTGTTGCTTCTTCTTTCTCTTCTTCTTTATCCAAGTAAGATGTAGTTGTGAGATATTTGCTTATAACTCCACTACAGACTATATAGCAGGCCAAATTTGGTGGGTGAAAATAGGACTGTTCTTGTTGTCTTTTACATTTACATAGCTTACGTCTCCCAACGCTTCATAACACTTGTCTAGAGAGAGTTAGAGCAGTAAAGAATTCTGCTATCAAAAACTGGGCCAGACATTTCTATTAAAAAAAAACGGGGGAAAAAAGAAGGAAATAAAAAGAAATCTATACTTATGCCTAACATGCAGTGTACACAGGCACACGCTAACATAATTAGATTTGAAAGACGTTTTTGGACACAGTTGATACACGTGTGTTGTCGATTGTATACATTTTTAAATTTTGTCTATGTTTAAAAACTGAAGCTTTCAGATGAAGGGTCGCCACACACACGCGCAGACACACAGACGATACATACACGGCTTGATAATTTTTTTGTTCGTTTTTTTTTTATTATTACAATGAAGAACCGAAGTGCTAAGAGTTAGTTGTAGTAGTTACATTAAGTACGTATGTAGGTATATCAGAACTGAGAGGAATAAATGAAAGAAGAACGAAACAAAAGAGGGAAGTTATGTTCGCGAGTGACAATATTGTGGTTTCTCTGTGTCTATGTAAGTGTGTGTATGTGAATTCACGCGCACAGTGACATACACACACTTACATGTTTTCTTTTGCTTTTTTGGCATCTATTATTTAAATCCAGAAATTAAATAAACGAATAATAAAATAAAATAAAGCGACTATGTCTGACTAAAAAAATCCACCCAGGCTATGGGTTTGTCATTTTCTCGTTCCTCTGTTAGTGTGCGTGTACTATACAGTACAATCACATCGAATTTTTACATTTTTTTTCTTTTTGGTGCACTTCAAAAGAAGCAGTTCTACTGATTCACACACACACAGGCATGTATACAAATGCTATCATAACTAACATATACATACTTACTTGTTAAATGTCTCATGTTGAGATTTTTTCAGTTTTTTACGTTTATTACCAGACTTAATTATTTCTCTACTCTGAAAATTCTAAACAGTGTTTTATTTTAATTAATTTTTTTAACAATATTCATTTGAAGCCATCCTGTCAAAAATAATGACATTGGCGACATTTATTCCATGTATACATAATTTAATTACAATTGTGTGTGTGCGTTTGCGTGTATATGTATGTATGTGCGTGTATGTGTGCTTGTGTGTGTCATGGAGTCTTCTGTTGCTGTCGACAAAATAAGAAATATTTTTGCCTAAATTTTAATGAGTGATTTTTTGAACACCAACGAGTGTAATGTATTAGTAATAATGGCGAATGTAGAAAGCTAAAACCGAAACGTAAAGAATAAATTTAAAAAAAACGAAATATAACAATAAAAAATGAGTTAAAAAAAATAAAAAAGTGACCTCGATTGTTAAAACTCCACCCCGCTCTTAACACGCACACACACGCATTAATGTGAGAATGAGTTTCCTGATGTTTTATTTGATATTGATTATCGATTACTGACTGATGCTCGGAATCACTTTCGTTCTTTTTAAAAAGTTATTTAATCTTTTTCGATTTTTCGTGAATATTTGTAGCTTTTATTTACAGTTGCACAAATTGAATTACTTGACTGACAACGACCCACAAATGAAATGTATCACAAAAATATACACCGTCGTTACGTTGCCTGCGAGCGTCAGTGGTTAGCTCGAGTAGGAGTTTTAAAATAAATAAATAAGTAGGTATCATTTAGTTTTAGAGTATTGTTTATTATTAACAATTGTGTCGGTATTTTGCCCCTATAAGAATTGTGCAGATAAATATGTCCACCTAAGGACTCAGAATATTACTTTTTTAATTTTTTTTTGGTATTCATATCGTGAATTAAACTAAAAAACATATTTTCCTTACAAACGTAGTGGCTGTGAAATCATCGACAAAGAGGAACATATTCCATCCAGGGCAGACCTTTTGGTGGTTTTTTTCATCCCCCAACTATCACGGGTGGGAGAATTTAATTTCTAAACGAATGCGTAAATGAAGCACATATGTTAAAGTGCATTATTTAATTACAAATGCATTTTTTTTTATCGGGAGGTAATTAAGTAGATTTATTTTTAAAAAAAGATTTTTTTTATATCGATGTTATTATTGATTATGCCTCACGGTCATACACTGCTAATTTAAATAATGTACACGGATGCATTTTTTTGTAATTAGAGGGTGTGCAACAGTTATATACACATGCATTTAACAGTACACTGAATACAACACCGAGTACATCTCGTCTAAGGGTTTATTATTGTGTGTGTGCGTATGTGCGCGCACGCGGGTGTCCAATTGATGTTGGTTATAATTGGGGAGAGCCTTTTGCCATTTATTTCTTATTTTCTTTTTTTATTCTTTTTTGTGGTTGCCTGATGAATGCTTATCACCGTAACATTTCAATTGCAAGTTTGTTTGTATGACTGACAAAATTCGTATCTTTCCCAAAAGGATGAAAGTGACATCACCTGCCACGAATAGAATTTGAACTCGGCTTGCCACATTGGTTCATTGTTCAGAAAGAAAGACAGAGAGAGAGGGGCATGAATGTCCAAATTCACGCCTCTATGTGTGGTCCACATAATCTATGGATATACCCAGTGTACGTGTTCTAATTCCTTATGTGTGTGTTTGGACTGAACAATTTAACAGCCAGTGGCAATCAGAAAGTGTGCGTGTGTGTGTGTGCGTGCGCATGTACGTGTGTATGAGAGAGAGTGTTAAATGAATTTGAAAAAGTAAAAAAAAATATCATGGCTATTTATTACAATTTATTCTGAAAAAATCTTTGAAATACTGTTTGTTTAGATCATTGTGAAGAAGGGGCGCGAATAGATCTCATAATTTATTAAATTATGAGATCTATTCGCGCCTTACAAGAGTCTTGTAACAAGACACATATACAATCCTGTGTAGTGTAGTAAATTGTACATATGGCAAGATTATCTTACACATTTTTTCTTACAAGGAGATGCTGAAAAGTTCTCAACCAACCACTTTTTAAAATCTGACCAAATGACTAAGAATTTGGTGTGGGTGGTCGTGGGGGATTATGGGAGTTTATTGTTCCTTCTGGGTCAGATTATTAAGAACTTTTCAGCATACCTCGTAAATTTTTTAAAAGTAAAAACAAATAGAAAATCACTTGTTCTTTTTTAAATGTTTTTAGCAGGCAAAAAAAAAAAAAAAGGAAAAGAAAAAGCGATTTATTTAAAGTTTCTCTTTAATTAGTTTTTTTTTAAATGTCATTATGTTGTCATGTTATTTACTAACTAAACCTAGTTTAGTTCCAGCATACTGACACAAAGGGCACCCAGTGAGGCTCGAACTCACTACAATTAGAGACTAACTCGTTACGTTTTCAAACCATTACATCACGCCGAGGCGTCCTAATTCCTTTCTTGAGTTGCTTTGACCTGATTCTCAGATTCTGACAAGAAATACTTGCATTAATTTTTATTTTTTATTATTAATTTGGTTGGACTATTATTTCATCTTTTTGTTGATCCATTCTTTATTTGTCCTTGTCGCATGGATGTAGTTTTGTAGTATAAATTCGAGTCTCGTCTGTAACTATTTCTTTGTTTTGAATTCTACACTTTAAATGACTGACGAATCCATCATTTAAAAAGCGAGGCAATAAAAAAAAACGCAAAGAAAAAAGAAATTAGTGATTAAAAAAATAAATATATTTAATTTAAAAAAAATATTTTTAATCACTAAAAAATCTAGCTTGATCTTTGTGCAGTGAAAACAATACATTATTTTTGTTTTTGTAACATTGTTTATTTAATTAAGTTTGCGATTTTGTTTAATTAAAAATTTAAAATTAAATAAATGTCATGGAAAACATAGGTGACTCTCCACGGCTTCCTTTGCTGTTGTATCCTATCAGGACGTAGGCGATCATGACAACTCAACTGTAAATTTGCCATAAAATGAATTCTTAGTAACGATAGTGAAGTGGATTTCCATTGCCTTCTTCATGAAGGAGGGGAGATAGATTCATGCCTTTTTCAAGGGCATCTGTGCGAAAATGAACGCAACGGTCGTAATTTGAACTTGGCTCGTCGATTCCAGTTTTCGCGCCGATATCCGTTTACGCTACCCGCACATTTTATTCAAAAGAGAAAAAAGGAAAGAGAAAGATAAAGAGAAGGGTTAAAAAAAAAGAAAAAAGAAGTGTCCTCTATATCCGTAATAATCAGATTAATGAAGCAAAAGGACATTTTTTGTCAGTTTACTTTAATTTAAAAAAAAATATATATACAGTTCCGGTAATTATTATTAAATCTAAAAAAGAAGCATGTAAAAACTATTTTGTCTATTATCCATGCTTCTCTGCCATGTGTTTGACGAACTATTCTCTTGCAGTGTTCAATAAATAACGGCTTTTTACCTGCTTGGTTGGCTTGCCGCTTGACTTAATTTGTTTCATCCTTATGAGGGAAAGTGAATTTCCCATTTACTCTTTCTTTCTTTTTTCTCCTCCTCTCTCTTTCTTTCCTCTCCTCTTCTTCCTCATCTCTCTCGTTTCTTTCTTTTTCTCTCTATATCTACCTTCATTTTCTCCCTCTATGTCCCACGCATCCACTGGCGAATACGACGTACCGTGTTGTAGTAGTTGTAGCAATAGGTCTGTTATGCCCGTTTACTGTACATCACGTCTTTAGTTTCCTAGTATGATTTCAGTCCTCTTTGGGGATCAATACTTTGTCCTTCGAATTGGTGTTTCTGCCACTCTACTGTCGATAATGCACCATGGTCAATGATGACTGGCGGTGGGAGCTTGCCAAAGAAAGGGCGTTAATGTTAATTAGTTCCGCCACCCGTGATCGCAACCATTTTATCGGCTCCGGAGTGTCCTCCATTTTTCATTCATTCACTCGTCGTTACTGACGAATGAGTGTGTTACACCTACTTTTCACACATACACCAGACAGACACTCATGACACATATCCTCTCACATATAGAAATATACTCACGCACCCGTAACTAAAAGAAAATGCATAGCATACACGTATATGATCCATGTTATTTACGCACATGCATAATCAAATTAATACTACACATACACAATAGTGATCGCACACACACACACAACAAGCAAGATTAATACACTGATACTAGGAATAATAGCAGACAGACACATAAAAAACAGAGACTCCTCATTCATTATATACACACCGATAGAACCATAAAATAACATACACACATACAGGCTGGCCTGGCCTTTCTCTGATTGTTTTGATAAATTCCTCAGACAAACAATACTAGACACATTTTTCAACACGACCCCACCCTCCTTCTTTCATTACCTTTTCTTTTCTGTTTTTTGTATGCGTTTTTACTTTTTATTGTTATTTTTTTCTTCTTTCCCATGTGTTAGTATTGAAGCCATTCGTCCACCGTTTGTTCACTTGACTTCCTTTTTCTTCCACAATCTCACAAGAAGAATAATCCCCTCTTCCTCATGTTTGTTTGTCTGTTTCTTTCTTTACTGTGAATCATCTCCTCTTCCTCCCTTTTCTTTCTTTCTTTCTTTCTTTCTTAATTGTAAATCATCCCCATCTTTCTTCACTGGATCATCCCCTTTTTCTTTCTTTCTTCACTGTGAATCATCCACCTTTCTTTCTTTCTTTCTGTCTTTCTTCATTGCGATGTTTTTTTTTCTTTCTCTTCTTCCCTACTTTTAGATTTTTTATTTTCTTCATAATTTTTTAATGTTTTTGTCTTTTTTCTTGTGCAAGTGATGTAATGGATAGCGGCTCAGAATAAGAAATCAGAGAACCAAGTTCAAATTCTAGTCGAGCTCATTACTTTCACTTATGCAAAAATACCTTTAGTAATCCATATCTTCTCCCCTCAGCTATAGGCGAAATAGAGCAGACTGGGCTCTTCAGCCTTGGTTGGCAGCCAGTCTAGGGAAGGACAACTCTGAATTCAAAACTGTATGTAGCCCTGGTGAAGCACATACTACACAGCTAAAGAAAGGATTGTGAAGTTCACAATCCTATCATAGTCTCCTTTTCTTTTCCTTTCCTTTCTTCCTTTATTTTATTTCCATCTTAAATTTCCTTCCAAACAATTTTTTTTTCATACATATATTTTCCTAATGTCCAATTTCTTTTCATATTTTCTTTCTTTCATTTCTTACTTCTTTTCTTCCAAATAATTTTTTTCCATAATTCATTTTTATTCTATCACCTCTTTCTCCTTTGACCTTTGTCAGTTCTTTATTTTATTTCCCCTTTTCTTCTCTTTTTCTTTTTTCTCTTTCATAAGATATTTCAATATATATTCTTTTCATATCTTTTCCTTTCCAGTATTTTAAAATTTTTTTCTTATTTTTCTTTTCTTTCCACATCAATTATTTAGTATTTTTATTCGCCAGTTTTTTCTCCCTATATTCCCTTTTTTTTTTTAATTCTAAAATTCCACTTGTTATTTATATACCTTTTTCTTCATTTTCATTATTTATTCATGTCTTCTTATTTTATTTATTACCTCGTATATTCCTTCTTTCTCCATGTTTTTCCTTGTAACTCCTTCCTTTTTCTTCATATTTTTTGTTTATTACTTTTTCCTAAGCTTCTGTCTTTTGTTTCGCCACTAAACTCAGTTCTAACAATAACATGAAACCTGATAATAAAGCTACCATTTTTTTCTGCAGAAAATTCTCTCTTTTTTACTTTCCTACCAACTTGGACAATCTTGGACAAGAGATTCCAACAGATAGATTCTATATTTCTATGGATGCTTACAAAATAGATACCTACAAAATACCTACTGCCTTTTCTGGAAACATAAGTGTCTACTCATTCATGATCTCTTATATTTATATACATACCTACACTTGTTCTATGTCAATAAGTGTAGACAGTCACTAAATTTAGCTGAACCTAACATAGGGGATCATATTTGAAAAGCAGCTAGTGGAAAGCATACTAACAATGGCTTTCCAGATGAGCTTGCTCACCTTTTCTTCTAGAGCAGATGCCATCAATAAGTACATTTGAGGGAAAAGTGTTTTTGGTACATTTTCTTCTTTTGAGCATGGAAAATATTTTGTTCATTTTTAAGTTTAATGTTGAATATTTTTTTTGAAGTGTGTGTGATGTGTGTGAAATTATATATTTAAAATTTAACACATTGAAGCATATGCACACACATATATATTGCCAAAAATGTTATTATAGTGGACAATTCATATTTGAAATAAACACCCCTATAATAATAATGTCCACTAGATGTCCCTATAATAATAATGTTCTCTATAATAATGTTTGAAGTAATAAAAATTTTGGATTAAAAAAATGACAGGATTATTTACGTATGGACTGATACTTCTTCGGATCAAAGTGCAGTGTCTGTGCACAGCATGGAAAGTGTGGCAGAAAAACAAAATATATATCTGCTTAGAAGGAAATTTCTTGTATTTTGTAGAACATTATGAATATATATATATATTAATATTAAGTAATATTAATATTAAATTGGTAGAAAAAAAAATGACAATAGGGAAAAAATCTTAGTTTTTGCTGACATGTTTTGTCTTCCGACTTTATCAAGGCAAAATGTAACGATGAAAACAAAAACATTTCACTTCAATTTTTCCTTGATAAAGTCAGAAGACCAAATGCATCGGCAAAAACTAAGATGTTTTTCTTATCATCATTCTTCATATATATATATATATATATATAATATATATATATATATATAAATCTGTGTGTGTATGTATAGTTTTACGGTATGCTATATTTATGGGTAAAAGTGCTCAGTACCAGGGATAAAGTGTACATAAATATAGAAGTGGACACTGAGGTCAACACCTAGTGGTGAATGTCTGTTTCATGCTTGAACGCAATCATCATGCCATGTCTGACAATTGCACTCAATCATGAAACTGATTGTCACTGCTGAGTGTCAACTTCAATGTCCACTTTCATATATATTTGGCTTTTTTTTTTTTTTATTTTCACCCCCAAACAGGCAATAAAACCACTAAGATGCAAGAGGTTACTGAGTGTGAGGGAATATAAGAAACTAAACACTATTAAAGAGAGAGAATAATAAAAGAACAAGTGTTAAGGAAAAAGAATATAACGATTGACATTGCACTTAAATTCTTGAAGATAAAATTTAACTAGAAAATATGGATAGAATTCCCCAAGTGAGAAGTGCAATAGAAGAAACTGTTAACATAGGACTTATGGTTACTTATAGCCATTTCAACTGTAAAATGCCACCAGTCTTGTACTGCACTTAAATTCATAAAGTCTAGGTAACAGAGAGGAAAGTTCATTAGAAGAATTATCATGAAAGTATTTATAGAAAAGGCAAATGGAAGCTATATTACAGCAGTGGGAGAGTGACTGATGTCAAGATGCCAGGTCAGGACCAATAATATTGCAGATTCTTCTTTGGATTCAAGAATCACTAAATAAATATATAGCAGGAACACCAGATCATATGTGGTCAAAGCAAAGACGATTGCTAGATTTATAAATAATATAAATAAAATAGATTCTGGAGAGAAAAATTATCTAGCACAAAAAAGGGAACCAACTTTCCTAGCAGCAAACTTAGCAATTTATTCAATAGGAAACCAATTTTCTTTCTTTATTTAATTTTTTGTGTAATGTTATAATTTTATTCTTTTCTGGACATAAATTATATAGAAAATTGTCCAAAATGTTTTTTATGTATGAGCGCTAAATACATAAAACATCTCATACATTCAGTTAAAAGTAAAATTAAAATTTCATCCTTGATAATGGCTAAAAGTATAACTAAAAGTGCTTGAATATACAAAACATTTGGACAATTATAAGAACACATAAAAATTAAGTAAAAAACTTAACCACAGTACCTTGTCAGTTGTTTTTAATGAAACTTATATATATATATATATATATATATATATATATATGTGACTTGACATATCATGATAAATCAAGAAAACATTAAAAATCTATATCAGTTATAATTTATTTCATGAATATTTTATATTAATGAAATAAATTATAATCAATTATTAATGAAATAAATTATAATCAATATAAGTTGGTTCCCTTTTTTTTCTTAAGGTTTTTCTTGATTTATCATTATATTGCTCTGTAACTTACATTGAGCTCTCTTTGGATTAATGTCCTCCTTGGAATTATCCCTACAATTTACAAATTGGTATATATATATATATATATATATATATATTCTAAAGAAGTAAGTTATTTAACAATCTGACAGATTTTTATCACTTAAAAGTTATTTTTAGTGGATACCTATATTTGCATAGATTTAATAATATTAAGATTTTTTAATATTTATAAACAGTATATTTATTATCATCTACCAGTCTGAATATTTGAGAAATCTTATTAAAAAGAAGGCACATATATATTATTATTACTATTATTTTATTTATAGTTAATATATATATAGTATTATTCATCGAAAAATAATTCATATTTATCTGTATCTCACTCATTTAAACCATTATTTAACTCCTCTCTTTAAAATTTCTTTCTGATAAATTTTAATCCCTTTTAGGCCTTCTTTTTCTTCTTTCTTCTGTTACACCTCTCTCTAGAGCTTTCATACATTTCCCTCTCACACTTGTTTCCCACTCCCACACATACACTCTCACTAAAATTTTTGTTTTTTATACCTGGAGTTATATTTTCCGATTTCTTTTTGAATTTGTATGTCTGATGAATTGGATTGTGATTACGATTCCAATGTAATAACTTATAATCATGGAATATTAGTGTTTGAGCCTTTTATATTATATATATATATATATATATATATATATATAGGCAAGATTCATTGAAAGTGACTAGCAAGGTGCTGTGGTTAAGTTTTTTATATAATTTCTCATGTGTTCATATAATCTTTTTCTTTTCATGACATAAATTATATAATAATTGTCCAAATGCTTTCGAGGAACTTTCGCCTATACTTTTAGCCATTATCAAGGATGAATTTTATTTTACTTTTAACTGAATATATATATATTGTTTTATGCATGCATCTACAGTTATAGGAATGTTTTATCTCATGAACACAGTCAGTACATTGTTGCCATGTTCATTGATGATGTTATTAAGTGTTGGCTTTTTCTTTTTTATTAATAATGCTTCCATATATATATATATATATATATATATATATTATGTATTTGGGCAGCAATCCTACTTTTATACAAGTTTGGTTAAAAACAACTGACAAGATACTTTGGTTACTTTACTCGTTGGCTTTTATTAAATTACATGAACTGGCAACCAACAAGGATAATAACGAAAGTACCTTGTCAGTTGTTTTTTAACAAACAGTACAACATATATATATATATTGAACTCTCCCATTGTTTTTTGATATATGAGGGTCAAGCAACTCAGCTCTGCATATATGATTTAATTATAGTGTTCAAGGCTTTGTGCAGAACCAACCATACTTTTTAGAAGAGCTGAATACAGAGACCTGGTGCAACGTATGCCACAAGGTCACCAAAAATCCCTCCGCAGATTTTGATTTCAGAGTTGTCCTTCTCCTAGACTGGTTACCACCCAAGGCTATAGAACCCAGTCTGTCCTGCTATTTACCCATAGCTGGAAGGAGGAAAAGAGGATTCATAACTTTCCCAAGGGTATTAGCACATAAGTGAATGTAATGGATTTAGGTGAATTCAAAAACACAGCTCACCAATTCCTCAATCTGAGCCCACTATCCATTACTCCATTGTGCTTCTCTCACTCTCTCTCTCTCTCTCATATATATATATATATATATATGTTGTGGCCTTGTTAAGGCCAGAAATAAAGACACAAAAAGAGGAATTGAGTTAAACAAATATATTTACAGAAACAGTAATACAAAGATATACAAACAAGAGTATTACAACAATGTTCGGTCCGACTGTCAGAGCTGTCTGCTGGAAACTTCCCACTCCAAAAGGCAGTACCTGTTCCTATTTATAGCTGGGAAAGTCCATGTCTGCATGGGTAAATTACCATAATATATATATATATATATATATATAACACCTAATTTTACTGCCTGGTGGTATCAGAAAGGTTGGTGTTTGAATTATTTTATGTCTGATATATATATAGTTTTAAGGTATGCTATATTTATGAGATAAAGTGCTCAATATCAAAGATAGAATGTATGTAAATATTAAAGTGAACATTGAAGTCAGAGGTGACAGACTGTTTCATGCTAAATGTCAGGCCACCTATATATATATATATATATGAAGCATTGCACAGTGATTGCTAGTGGAGTAGTTCATTTATTTACAGGGAAAAAACAAAAAAATAATGTAAGAAACAGATAAGCAATATAAAGGTGAATAAGATGATTATTAAGGTGATTATTAAATGATATGGAATATCTTCTAAGAATGGAGACTGGATTGAAAACAATCCATTCTTGTTCATTGAATAAAGGGTTTTGTTCAAAATTTCTAGAAGTTTACTGAGTATGCTGAGAAATATGTTGTTGAATAATGTTGAAAATGGAAAAAAATGTGTTTATTTTGATTAATAAAATGATTATTCTTTTTCTATGTGTTGTGTTCTTTCAGGACATCATTGATCATGGCTCTCAAAAACTTCTTATGCCTTGTGGACTTAGCAGTTTTTCCATTTTTTTCTAAAACTCCCATCCCCACTCCACCATCCATTCACACAAAATTAAAACAGAAGCCATTCAATATTTTGTAAAATTGAATTATAAATCTTTATAATATATAATTACATGGCATATAAAATTTGAGTTCTAATTTCAATGCTTGTGTAATAGTCATACTCTTGGGAAAAGCATGAATCCACTTCTCCCTGTGTTCTACCTTATCAGCAGATATCTTGACAAAAAATGTCTCATTGGTGACATGATTGTCAGTGAAGAAAGTAAAATAACCATTCTCCCATAAATACCTTACTGCTCAGGCTGTGACAAAAGTAAAAAACAGTTCTTACACACATTGTCAACCTTGATTGGGATCAGTCATATTAAATTATACCTGTTATGTATATATACAACATGCACAAACTACTAATTCATAAAATGGGTGTTTGTGTGTGTATGTGTGTGGTACACACACACACACACGCATGTGCACACATACACACACACACACACACACACACATATATATATATATATATACATTGAGGTAAACACAGTGGTAACAGTCTGTTTCATGCTTAAATGCAATCTTCAGGCATGAAGATTGTGTTTAAGCATGAAACAGACACAGTCACTACTGGCCATTGACGTCAATGTCCAATTTAAATTTACAGATGCTCTATCCCTGATATTGAGCACTTTAAGTCATGAATATAGCATATGTTAAAATTATTATTTAATGTGTATTTTAGCATTAATAATTATCTAATTAATTTTGCAAATTTGCTGCTAACATAAAACACCTAAATTGAAAATTTAAAAAATTTGATAGACAGAATTTGTCTATATTATTCAACCAAACACACACAATGTTGTAACCTAGAAAGGGTTACTGAATAAGGAATAACCAAAACGGAAGTTGGAAATGAAATGGTAATCTTTATGACATCAACAAAATACAATACTCACCAGTGGCGTGAAGTAGGTAAACAACTGCTAGTGGTGGACTAATAAGACAGCATATTAACCCCACTTACAATAGTATCCAACACACACACGCACACACACACACACACACACACACACACACGCATGTATGCATGCATTAGGCAACTCACTGTCAAAATGGAAAAAATTCTATCTCATCAGACTAAAGTAATGTTCTCATTGTTGTAAGAGATGGAGGTGAATGTCAGTTACAATTATACTGTGGTTTATAAAGTAAAAATATTGAGCAGACCTTAGTTATGGTTCTGGAAGAGAGCATTTAATCTGGCATGCTCAACAATTTGATCAAGGCCTGTACACTAAAACACTTAGTCACAATGTCTTGTATTTCCATACTAGCATAACTATTCATGACTTTTAAACATTTTTATCTACCCAATTGCACTTACAAGGCTTGGTTCAACATGTGGTGTGGTGTGGTATTCACATACTTCTCAACAGTGCCGCATATTGGAATCATCTTTCTGGGTTGATATTATCAAGGAGTTACCTTTTTGACAGATTGACCAGGGTGAGTTTCACACCAAGCTTTCATGCTCAGAATGCTAACCACTCAGGCATGTGCCCGATATATAATCTATACTCAGCACACCTGACGATTGCATTGTGTATGAAACTCAGAGTCATGTTATCAGTGAGGGATAATGTGTATATTTATTAATATATATATATATATATATATATATATATAAAATTATTCATAATAATTCATTGAGTTTAGAAGAATCCTCAACAGAATGCAGAAAGCACTGGACAGCTGTTTCATCCTTTTCGGGACTCCTCAGCAGTGCATATCCACTACTGAGAATCGAACTCGGACTGTTATGATACATTGCAAGTGTCATACCACTGGACCAATGAGCCTCAGTGACAAAGGAGAAACTAATTAGATTCAATATAGTGCAGCTACTGACTGCATTCTGTTGAGGATTCAATGAATTACTATGAATGATTATTCAAATCCCCCAAAATTTCTATCACATATATACTTGCTTGAGCCAGCTTCTAATGGTCTGGAGAGAGCAGGTTGGTGAAAGAAGATGTTGCCTTTGGGGCCCTATCCGGTAGGTTATGTATACTTGGATGAGTATCACCACCAGAATTTAGTAAGTAGCTGTGCTATATTGAATCTAGTTAGTTTCTGTTGGTCCATATATATATATATATATATATATATATATATATATATATACTGGTTGCCTGAAGATAATTGAGAGCATGAAACTTGAGTAATGACTCGAGCTGGGTCTTGTTGAAAGTTGATGCTGTGAAGTGTTTTTTGTTCTGTCTGGATAGCTTCCATGTTGAGCACTGTTGTTTACTGTATAGGTAGGTGTTTGCCTTTTGGTCTTTTCTTCTTTGTTTGATTATCTTTCATGTGCAAGTTTTTTTCTTGGTTTTTGCTTTTTTTCTTATTAGTTCTCTCCCCACCCCAACACTGCATTTATTTTTGCTTGAGGACTCTTCGCAGGTACTATGTTGGTTAAACCAACATTTGGGATTTTTATAGTTATAGCTCCCACTGGTCTGGTGTTACAGGATTCTATACATTACAGTAAACATAACAATAAAATTATGGAGGTGATTGATGGGAAAATATACCTGAACCAAAACAGTTATATATATATATATATATATATATATATATATATATATACAGGGTGCGATGGGTAAATTGTCACGATTTTATGTTTTTAATTTCACACATGTGCATTGTTTATTTTTTTATTTTGTCAACTGCACTGTATAGTAGGGTCAGTTGGGCACCATCTGTGAGAAAAATAGCACCATAATGCAATTAACTCCACCAGAAATTTGGAAACCGCACACTGTACTGCTTGGCATTCATGCTGAAAGCTCCAATACAAACATTTCAGTCTGTTTGGGTTTCAGTCTGAGGACAGTGCAGAGGTTTCGGAAAGAGTTGGATGAGATTAATGGTGATTACAAAGGTACAGCAGCTTGGAAAAATCACTCGAATCGTTCTGATAAGAAAAGAACTCCTGATTTTGTTGGTGAGGGCATCAGACTCAACATGGAGGCCTACATCAAGGGCCTTGGGGATTTAGTGTACCCTGGGTTAAGAGAGTGGCTGCTGGCAGACCCTATGTCTAGTAACAGGACTCTGCACCATACCACACTAGCATGAGAATGCATTCATGGCTGTCAGACATTTTCTCTGACCACATCACACCTAACTCCCCAGACTGCAACTTCCTTGATTATTATGTGTGGGGAGCAGTTGAATGAGGGACCAACAAAACTCTTTGTAGCACCAAAGATGAACTGAAGGATAGGATTATGGTAACATTCACCAACTTAATCAAGGAGACCGCCCAGAAGAGTTGCAGGAGATTCCGAAGTTGTCTGGTTGAAGCCAATGACGATTTTATTGAATAACTTTACTGTTTAGTATTTCAAGATATTTTTGTGTAATTTTGGTAAATATATCTGTTAAAATGAGATGTTAGTGTTATTTTCATTTTTGTGTAATTTTGACGATAATTTATTCATCGCACCTCGTATGCATATATGTATGCATATATATATATATATATATATATATATATATATATATATATATATATACACACACACACATATATCTAGATATAGATAGTGTTATGGGATCTTACCCATAATAATAATAATAATGGACTATTCGATACTTAATAAATACTGCACCTCAGGAGTAGGCAAGGAGCCAGTAGTTCAAGTCGCATTCAGACAATTACTGCAAGACATTGGAATAGTGATACTGGTCGAGACTACATTGTTCTCTCTGCTAAACCTGATTGTTCATACTAACACTTCTACTTCTCTGTATATATTCCTGTTTGTAATATATCTGTGTTATTCCATACCTGTGTTCGAGTTATTCTTTATTGGTTCTTCCTTGGACTATCACTGTGGTACAAGGAACCGGACCATAACAGATAGATATATAGTCACTGTAAACTTTGAGAAATGTGTCTCATGCACACATACAAACAACTATTATATAAACATGGATGATGCAGTAAACTTCAAAGAAAACTTGTTAATCCAATCAATATTTTGATTAAACAAGAAATACTCTATCAATAAATGATCAAACACAGAAATAATAACCACCTTAATTAATAATAATTCTTGTTTGTTGCTCAAATATTGATTACTTGCCTGGCTGTGTACTTTTCAAAGTTACCATCATTTTTTTATGTTATAATTTCTTTTATTAAAAATGATGGGTTATTAGTGCAGAAAATGAAACTGGAAGACTGAGTTCAAACTTTGGCTGGTCAGTTGCATTCACATTGCACTAATGTCCTTGGGAAGGGCAGGAATCCATTTCTTCTCTCTAAGCTATGAGTAAAATAGTTATACAGACTGGGCTCTCTAGTATACGTGTATGTACATCTTTGTATATTGATGTAAATGTGGATGCATATATTTGTATATGTAATGATATTGTGTGTACATTTGTATTATATTTGATTTTGAAGTTATATAAATGTGTGTCTGTATATATATATATATATATATATATATATATATATATATATATATATATATATATATATTTATTATTATTTTATTACCCTCCTCAGTCCCCATAAATAAATGAATAGCTCCATTATCATTATATTATGGGATAAATACCAATATTTAAATTATGCAATGGCCGGTTATCAGTTAGCACCTGATGATTGCATTGTACATGAAACTCAGAGCATTATTTATTATTTTATTAGTATCAGCACTAAATGTGCAATATTTTATTTATATATATATATATATATATATATATATATATATATACAGGGTGTGATGAATAAATTGTCTAAATTATGCAAAAATGAAAATAACACTGACATCTCATTTTAACAGATATATTTATCAAAGTTACACAAAAATATCTTGAAATACTAAACAGTAAAATTATTCAATAAAATCGCCATTGGCTTCAACCAGACAACTTCGGAATCTCCTGAAACACTTCTGGATGGTTTCCCTGTTTAAGTTGGTGACTGAGGCCATAATCCTTGCCTTCAGTTCATCTTTGGTATTACGAGGAGTTTTGTTGGTTTCTCACTCAACTATGCTCTACACATAATAATCAAGGAAGTTGCAGTCTGGGGAGTTACGTGGCCAGATCTAAGGGGTGATTTGCTTGCAGAAATAGACTGACAGCCATAACTGGATTCTTCTGCTTGTGTGGTATAGTGCAGAGTCCTGTTGTCAGACATAGAGCCTACCAGCAGCCACCCTCTTGACTAGAGCTGCAATACCTCCTTAAGGCACTTGATGTAGGCCTCTGTGTTGAGGACCTCATTAACAAATTCAGGAGTTCTTTTCTTACCAGAACAATCTGAGTGAATTTTCCGAGCTGTATGTTCATAATCACCATTATACTGATCCATCTCTTTCTGAATCCTCTGCACTGTCCTCAGGTTGACAGCCAAACACTCTGAAATGTTTGTATTGGATTTCTGCCATGAATGCCAAGCAGTACAGCATGCAGTTTCTAAATTTCTGGTGTAGTTAATTGCATCATGGTGCTCTTTTTCTCACAGATGGTGCCCAACTGATCCTACTATACTGTGCAGTCGACAGAAGCAAAAACAAGCAATGAACATGTGTGAAATTAAAAACAGAGATTGGTGACAATTTACCCATCACACCTTGTATGTGTGTGTGTATATATATATATATATATATATTTTAAATTTAAAGTTTGAAAAAGCCACAAATGATTTTGATTATAATGTAGAATTTTTTAGAATTTTATAATGTAGTTTTTTTTATATATACTATATTCTATATATTTTGCTCCAGGGGTTTCGGGTCTTGTAATCTTCAACAGGCAAAGATATGGTTATTTCCACATATTATTTAAATGAATTAATTTTTTTTCCTCTTATGTTAAATCTTTTAGCCATTGTCTTTTGTATGTAGTAGTAGTCATTTGAATCCATCCTGGCCAAAAAATGTTCCTTTGCTTAAGGGGTAATAAAACAATTAAATTTTGTCAGAGAAAGGGCAAGAAAGGTGGATGTCTTTGTTCTTATCTTTTTATGTCAAACGAGTATCCTTTCATTCCTTTATCTATTTTTATGTATTCTATATGTGTGTGTTTTCCAGTATGTGTATATATATTCTTTCTCCATACATTTACATTGCATCATTATAAGGAAACATATATATATATATATATATATATATATATATATATATATATATATATATATACTTTATTGTGAATGTTATTGTGGTGTTTTTCAAAAGTGTAGCAAAATATATAGAATAAAGTATATAAAAAAAATCCACATTATAGTGAAAAATGTTTGCAGCTTTTTCTCTCTCATAGTATACACTTTTGATATTTCTTTCATTGGGACAACAATAATATCTCCCATTATATATATATATATATATATATATATATATATATACACATGCAACAAACTATTTCTTATTTAACAGTTAAAATATTTCAAATGGCAAAATGTATAGCCGAAAGTGCTCAGAAAAAAGAACATTCAGACAGTTTTTATATAATTTATCACCTGAAAAGAAAAAATTATTAGATCACATGAGAAAC
Source organism: Acanthosepion pharaonis (assembly GCA_903632075.3). Taxonomy (NCBI): domain Eukaryota; kingdom Metazoa; phylum Mollusca; class Cephalopoda; order Sepiida; family Sepiidae; genus Acanthosepion; species Acanthosepion pharaonis. The sequence continues at coordinate 2,011,080 of CAHIKZ030002998.1, read as the reverse complement.
TGTATAAAAAACTAAATCAAAGTACCTTGTCTGACATATTCAGTGAAATGTGCATGAAAGAAGGATTGCTCCTTAAATACACACACACACACACACACACACACACATATATATATATATATATATATATATATATATATATATATATATGCAATGACATGCCAGAAGTCATAGTAAAGGTGTCTATTATTATGTAGGTTATTATGTAATTCTGTGGAATGCCAAAACTCACTCAGTTCCCTGATGGTCAGTCCTCTTGGCTCAAGTGATCAATGCAAGTGTCCCCCTGGGCATGCTACTTGGTCCAACCCTCTTTCTACTGTACATAAATGATTTGTTAAAGAGTATTCCCTGATCTTTTATGAATATCTATGCTGATGATACATTGGTATATGGGTGCACCTCCAAAACCCTAGATGACCAGAGTTTGGCAGTTGATCTCTTCTCTGACATAGCTCTAACATCTCAGTGGGAGAAAAAACTGATGGGTTATATTTAATGCCTTGAAAACCAAACGAGTAACATCCCATCATCACTGAATGAACCCCAAATTTTATCATGATAAATGGATGTTCTGACAAGGAGGCCCTGTTCATTGAGTGCGTGTTGGATCTTAAACTCAACTCAGATGCTGGAAAAATAGTTGGTTCCCTCTACTGCTCCAGGAAGTATCTGATTCTCTCTGTGATACTCTAGTCATATCAAGAATAAAATCTAGTACTTTTGCCCAGTCTTTATTTACTAGTCTTGATAGGGTGCAAAAGTGCATATGCTCCTTGTGGGTTAGGAATTATTTTCCACCTTACAACCCCTTTGCCACAGACAAAACGTTGCAAGCTTCTTGCTACTCATTCACTATTTCCATGAAAAGTGTTCAAATGAACTACGTTCCTTAGTTCCACCAGGTCTAACCTTCACAGCTAAGACCTGCCATTCCATGCAAATTGTAGCAAACCACCCTCATACCCTTCATATTCCATTGGTGAGATGTTCCATTTGAGCATTTTCTTCCTATGAACCAGTGCTTTGTGGAACTAACTCCAAAGAGGATGCTTCACCAATTATTACAATCTTAACCTGTTCAAGTTTAGGGTTAACCATTATCTTCCCCACAAATTCTCATAAACTATGCTTTTTACTCTGTAACCCTCTACCTCGAGTGGCTCTTAGGCCTTGTACATAGTGAACATGTGGTCAGAAGACCTCTGGAGAGATGTCATGCCATCTTGATAGTTCTCCATAGCTTCCTGAAATTTGTTGGTGCAGGATATTTTCTGTGAGTAGATCCCTTCACCACATCTCGTAAATGCTCAATTGGGTTCATGTTGGGTGACTGTGATGGTCACAGAATTCATTAGAAGTCTTCAGAATTGGTTTGAACCAATTCTGTTTAACTTGGGTTCTATGACACAGTGCATTGTCCCACTAGAATAACTAATCATTTTCATGGCATCCAGGAAAATATGAAAAACGGTCATGAATCAGTGACTCATTTAGTTAGACCAGTTGACCCAACCATCATGGAACAAGCACCAAACTGCACAGTGTCTTATTGACAACTTGGTCCATGGCCTTATGGAGTTTATCATACCTGAGTCCTAACATCAGCACAAAACAACTATGACTCATTGAACCATACCACACATTGCCAATCCTCCAGGGTCCAATTAGTGATGTTATGAGCCCATATCAGGCACTGTGTTCAATGTAATGGTGCAAACAGAGCCTCCCTGATGGAAGATTAAGAATGCTAAACTGATCTGGATATACGTCTGGTACCACCTGCATTGGATATGGATGTGATTTCAGCCAGTGATCGTCTTGTCTGTTATCCCAGCCAAATTTAACCAGAAACCTCTAGTTATGACCATTAAAAATTTGCAGTTGGACACTGCACCTTTCATCAGATGTTCCCGATAAATGTGTGACACCATAGATTGAGAAATGTCAAATGTATCCAGAATTTCAGTCATAGAATTTGTCATCTGTCTGGTACTCACTGCCTTCTCCAAACATATGTGCACACACACACACACACACATTTCTTCCAAACATGTTTCATTGAATATGACAGAAAAGGAAAATGTGATTTATTCTTTATTTAGTTTTTCTAATATTCTTACATTTAGAGGTAAGGGGTGGGGTAAAATTATCCATAATGTCTATTGTCCCAAGCACTTTCAGCTATATATATATATATATATATATATATATATATATATATATATATATATATAAGTAAGATGATGAGAACGAAGAGAGTACAATTCCAACGTTTGTACATTTAATTTAAAAGAGAATATAGAGTAGGGCAGTATTATTTATTTTAGGATATTAGAACAACATGTAAAAATCGCTACACAACTGCAGTCATGTTTTAACATATCAATGCCTTTCCTCAGGCAATTGTAAATTACTGGCGAGTGAACAATTAATTTGGTTTCAAAAGCAAAATACATCCTCTCTTTTTGAAAGAAAAAAGGGTTACAAGACTGGGTGGGGGGGCTTTACTCTGATCAACCAATCGAACCTGACCTACATTCAATTCAAACTAAGCTAAGATGAAAAATTAAAAGTTTCTTAGAAATGGGTCATAGTCGGGGATTATTTGCCGACAACAGCCAGACATTAAATTAAAGATGTATACACTTTGTAACCATCTGTATCAATGTCAGACGGTCAACTTTTCCAAGAAATAAAAGCGGAGTGGTAGAGAGGTAATTTAACTTAATGCAAACTTTTTATATACTTTGTGGATTTCCAACGTAATTTTTTTTTGCAGTTGATAAATAAGAGGCCTCTTTAAGAAACTAATAGATAATTCAAACGTATAGAATTATTTAGTCAATTAATATGCAACCATTAAATAAAGATCATCCATATGTTAAAAATACCAACCAATCAATGTAAGATGTCAAAAATACAAACTAACCACCAATACATCCATAAAAGATGTTAATAATACTAGCAGGAGATTAATACAGAACTATATTAAATCTAAATAAATCTTACAAATAGAAAAATAAGCCATATATGGGGCAACGTAGTTCAACTAAAATATAAGAAAAATCATTATCAAATTCCAAAGTTTAACTAAATTGTAAGGTAAAAGGTAGAGTATGTCTACAATTTACCATTAATTTGCTCCTTTGATTTAACAAAGAGTTCTTATCATAAAATTTGATAATTTCCAATTTTTCATGTACACACATATAAAGATCTGCATGTTCTTACCATTTTTTTAAAATTTCCATTTAACCTTAGGAGTTTTATTATCATCTTTTAAAGTCCCAAAATATTTAGAAAGTGATGTATTATTTCTATAAGTAATATTGGTGAAGGACAAGATATGTTGATAGTACCTAGTCTTAAAAGAATTCTTATTATTACTGATATAGAAAATTTCAACAATCGGACTTTCTATTATAGAGAAAGATAGTACTTAGAAGAACAAGAGATTTAGTTAAACATTTGTTTGGCAATGGACATTGGTTAGAATTGCTGCAATAGCATTGGCTAGTATCATTAATAATAATTATCTTGGAGAATGTATTGTGATCCAGATTATTAAATTGGTTTCAATTTCAAATTGACAATAATAAAATTTTAAACCAATTTGTTTTAATATCCTAAAATAAATAAATGTATATATATATATATATATATGTGTGTGTGTGTGTGTATTCATATATATATATATATATATATATATATATATATATATATATAAAAAAAGCTTGTTACTTACCTGATTGATGTTGCCTTCAGCAACCTGACTCTAAACTTTTGTAGGCAGACCAGTCTATCCACTCTTCAGTGGATATCATCAATTGACTACTTATATTCTTTGATTTTTCTTTTTTGTGTACTTATCACTGGTGTAAGTTTTTTCTGTATTGTTTGTATTCATGTGTGCATTTGCACACATGTGGCCATGTGCCCATCTGTGCGTGGGTGGCTGTCAGTATGTCTGTTCATTTGCAGGCATGCACTCACCTGCCCAGATGTGCATAGGTGTAGGCTGTTGTGATCATTTGTGCTTTTCTTTATATTTTTTCCACTTTATACTTGCTCTTTAGTTTTTCTCTTTTTTTTTCCTTTTCCTCTTTTCTTTCAATGGTAGTCATTTGTGGCAAATTATTATGATCTCTAGACATGCCAGCATCTTTAATTTAAAATTTTTGGCTATTCTATTTTGTGTTTTTGGCTAGGGGAGGATGTTGTATTTCTTTTTTTACATAAATAATTGGTACTAATGCTTAAATGATAATGATATTAATGTTTATATGACAAATACTTATATATAATAGATACACACACACACACATATATATATATATATATATATATATATATATACACACACATATATATATCTTCATTAGGCTAATTGTTCAGCCTTGATATGATATCAAAAATCAGATGGGATCAGATGATATCATCATCTGGGATATCATCTTTATAGTCATGGGATGGTGATATCACCATTATAGATTTATGGTATGTTGATATCATCTTTATAGGTTTATTGGATGGTGATATCATCTTTATTGATTTATGGGATGATGGTATCATCTTTGCAAGGGTGATATCATCTTTATAGATTTATGTGATGCTGGTATCATTTTTATAGATATTTGGGATGGTGATATCATCTTTATATCTTTATTGGTTGGTGATATCATCTTTATTGATCTATGTGATGGCGGTACCATCTTTGGGATGTTGATATCATCTTTATAGATTTATGGGATGGTGGTATAATTTTTATAGATTTATAGGATAGTGATATCATCTATATAGACTTATTGGATTGTGGTATCATCCCTGGAATGGTGTTATCTTTATAGATTAATGGGATGATGTTATCTTCATAGTTTTATGGAATTGTGGTATCATCTTTAAAGCTCTAATACTTGATGGTATAGAGTGCTGAGGAAACAGTTACAAATATAAAGAAAATAGGATCTAGAAAAACAAAACTGCCAATCATTATCAGGGATGGATCCAAGATTTTGAGCAGTATGGGATCCAAATTTATAATTTTTTTGGTTAATATACTGACAGGATTTTTTGTTTTTAAAGTTAATTAATGATTATTTGTTATTTCTGTTTATAAATTTTCTTTATTTAGTTATTTAAAAAAAAATTATGTCTTACCAGAGCAGGGACAGTGTCTAGATCACCAACCCCCTGATCCATTGCTTTAGTGCATCAATGAATTGATTAGTTGGGATGGGTAGAAAACTTTCCAGGGATAAAAAAAGAAAAAAAGAAAGAATTCTCAGAACACTGTTTTTATAGAAATAAAAAAATCCATTTTCTATTTCCTCATTCTTCTTCATATTTTGTTATTGATGAATAGAAAAAAATCCAAGGCACACAACATCAATTTCATCTTATCAACTTTGCAGCAGCTTTAGTATTACCTTTTTATATTATCTTGTTATGACATCTCTCTCATATAAGGTTGGGTTCAATAAATGCAGCAACTTGTAACAGTGAGGGATAAATTAGATTTATGCCTTTTCTGAGAATGCTGGCTTGTAAGTTAGTGCTCATTCTTAAAATTTATTCACTAAATAATTCCATTTATGAGATTAGAATAAATAGCACAATTTAATCCCTTTTCATCATTGCAGGAACTTATAATTTTATACTAAAGTAAAGCATATGAAATTATTTAAGTGATCAATGGTGGTTTGGTATATTATTGTTTTGTAAGCAATTGCCATTTGAAGGACATTCTTGGATCTATCCCTTGCATTACTTTTTTGCCCATATATATATATATATATATATATATATATATATATATATATATATACTGGACTCTCTTGTCGTTTTTCAACGTGTGAGAGTCAAGCAGCTCAATTCTTAGAACCAACAGCCAGTCTAACCACATATATCATTTAATTATAATGGTGAAGGCTTGTGCAGAACCAATCACACTTTTTAGAAGAGCTGAATACAGAGAACTGGTGTACAGTATACCATAAGATCCCCAAACAACCCTGTGCAGGTTTTGAATTCAGAGTTGTCCTTCTCCTAGACCATTTGCCATCCAAGGCTATATGACCTAGCCTATCCTGTTATTTATCCATAGCTAGGAGGAAAAGAGATTCATATTTTCCCAAGTAAGTGAATGTAATGAACTTTTTAAATTTGAACTTGTCTCTCCAATTCCTCAATCTGAGATGATATCCATTACTCCACCATACTTATATATATATATATATATATATATGAATAAAAAGACAAGAGGAAAAACTATTCCTAACTGACATGTTTTGTCCTCTGAAGGACTTTTTCAAGGCAAATATAGGATTTTTTTGCTGTACGTGTTTATATACAAAAGCAAGGATGTCATTGGTTTATCAAGGCTTTTAAATTTGAGAATGTCCATGAATATTTATCAGGTGATTGAAAGATAAGTCAAAACATATGGAGACACAGAGTGCCACAATTTAAAGTCTGGTAAGGCAAAAATAAGTGAGTAATATTCAAGAAATATATATATATATAGATATTTAATAAATGAATATTGTTTAAATTAGTTATGGTTTGGGGTGAAAGTATGTGCTGTACATCTTCAAAATATGACGCAATAGATTTAACTCTTTTCTTTTCATTTTTCAAAATTTTTGTGGTCGTGCATGTTGGTTTGGAAAAGTAGTAATTCTTTCAGGAAAGGTGAGATTGGAAAGAAACAAAGTGTAGATTTATATTTTGATAAGATTCAATAGTGGCACTCTCAAGAATTTTCCTTCAGAGTGAATTACTTTCTCTTCTGGTAAGTGTGATATATTTTAGATCAAAATTCTGGTTGAATTTATTTCTGTGTATGACTAGTGCAGTTGAAACACACACACATATATATATATTCCTGGATCTTTTCTGAACATTACTTTTTTTTTTAATTAATGTCTCCATTGAGACTTTCCTTATTTATGTCATTTAGTATTTATTGTCATTTAACCAATGATTTATATCTTAGTAAAATATCATCAGCAAATCATAGATTGCTTAAGTATTTGTCTATGTTAACTTTTATCCTTTCATTTGCAGACACTACTTTCAAGACCAGATGTAAATAGTTTAGGTGAAGTCATATACCATTGCCTCACGCTATTTTCAATCTTGATTTAATCTGTCTGTATACTCAAATTATTGCAGTGCTGTTCTGGATATATTCTCAATAACTTTTATATATGTTGTACATTACCCTGTGCTCACAGTCAGTTAAAGTCTGTCATATGGCATAATCAACCAACACTAAACAATGTGGTTTAATATACAGTGAAACCTTGGTTCTCAAACATCTCACATATCGAACAAATTGGTTTTTGAACAGAATATTCAAGATTAAAGTCCCTCGTTTATCAAACAAAATTTCAGTTCATGAACAACATTGCCGAACCAAGTTAACCTAAATGGAACCATTTCTTAGTCAACCGCCATGTTATATACATTCATGTGTTGTGCTGTGCTTTTCTTTTTCAATTTTATTGTACTGTGTCTTTTTTTCTCTTCATTAGTCCTCAGTCATGGCTCCAAAGAAATCTAGCAGTGATACTGCTAAAGGAAAAAGAAAAGTTAAGAGAAAAACAATTGTTGATGATATTGTCTTTTCCGACTCAGTTTCATATGGCAAAATCAATGATCTATACTATTCTTATAAATAAAGAGACAGTCATGTCTTTCCTTCCCTTTTTTAAACAATAACATCTCTTTCCTTCCCCTTCCACTTACACCATCAACTCTCCTACTTACAGGTGCAGTAAAATTGAAGTGTTCATCTATATTTTATCTGTTTAGTATTAGGGTTAATAATTTTTTTCTTAGATTTAATGATTTTCATTAGTTTTATGTATAAACTTGTGCACAAAGTACTGTTGTTAAAGTTTAAATAAGCAATCATCTTGGGACCAAGAATGAATTAATCCATTTTACATTGATTCCTATTGGAAAAATAGTTTTAGTTTATGAACACTTCGGGTTATGAATGGGCTTCAAGAATGAATTAAATTTGTGAACCAAGGTTCCACTGTATTCTGTTTTTTATCATTTGATCTATTGTTTTTATATATATCCACTCTTACAACCTGTCTGTTCCTATAATTGGTTGATGTCTTTGGTATTTCTTAGTCTGCATATACTTTTGATAATATTTTCAATATGTATATTGTAATGTGACAGTGTGATATCTGCCAATGTTTTTCATATGTACTTTTTATAAATTTTTGGGAATGCTTCATTTAATCAGTGTAAAATAAACTGCTATTCACTGAATGGTGTAAAATCAATAAGACCAAGGTATATATATATATATATATATATATATATTTACAATTAAACATTTTTACAACAGGTAATGGTGGACTATGCAGCAAATAAATGTTAGAAACACAGTACTGATCTTATACCACTGACACCACACAAATTTGTGAAGATGCAATGTGAACAGCACTTCAGAAGTTCTAGATAATGCAATGTAAACAACACCTCAGAAGTTCTAAATTTATATGTGACACACATCCAAAGATTTTCCAAGTTTTGAGTATGAATGGTGTCATCATCAGGATTTACAAAATGGTGCTGATGAATAACGTCATGAGAGTGTAAAGATACAAAAGTGATTATCTCCTTTTGGTGGACATAAGTGACATGGGTCATGTGACAGCTGCTTAGTGACATCATTCCATATAGTGATGAAAGTGACAGTCAATTTCAGTTTGTTTACAGCAGTCAAACCAAAAGGCTGCTTTCTTTAGCCTGGACCCCCAACAGCCTGGGTCAAGGCTTAATCTACATCTCCTCTTCTCTTTGGGAATACATTTTTCCAAGATATACAAAGAAACTCTGAGTCACAGTCCTCAATTTGGAAGACCCAATACTCACTGTTCTACTTTGTAGAATATGTTATTGCCTGGGACATAGTAGATGAATCTGGCCCATTTGAATTTGGAGTCCTAAACGTAGCTTCTCCAGACACATGAGTATCTCTATATTATATGTATGACCCTTCCTTTTTATTTCTACTTACATTCTGCTTTGCCATATAAATATATGTGATATATTATTCTCTTACTGGATATATAGTTTTATGTATGTCTTAGTGGTATAAAAGCATGTTTGTCATTCCTTTTCCTTTCAGCCATTTCGTTTTGTCCATGAAATATGTTGTTTTTATATCATGGATATAATAATGCCCATAATGGGGGAGTAACAAATAGGAGAATAAACCTTTCTTCTATAGCTTTCTCCTGTTATAAGTGTATATCCTGTGGTTGATTTCCTCAATTCCAGCATAAACAGCCCAGGAATCTAAAACAATATGGCTTCCAGGTTGAATATGCTGCATAATTGCCTCTTTCATAGTCTCTGCTCATCGATTTGCACCCCACCTAAGAAACAATTTCCTGAACCCCACTTGATACCACTGAATACCCAATGACCAAGGCATCATTGGCCATGCTGATTATTTAAACAAAGAACATTTATGAAGTTAAAACATTTAAAGACATAAAATTTAAAAAAGTTTATTTTATGCCATTTAAGTGAAGCAGAACTTTAACAGATTATTTTATGCCTCTTATCTGAAGGATTACCAAATGTTTTTATTCCTTGACTGAAATTTTTAGGAACTATTTTTCTGTAGGTACTGGGTAAAAAGATGTGCTAGCTAATCCTTTCTTAAATTATTCTTCTCCAGTTTTCAAAAGGTCTGTTATTATACCATATTCTCCTGGCAATTTTCCATATTACACATTTTGAGGTGCAAATATTACTTCATTTGTTGTTATCACAGGAAAGATACTAGTATGTATGAAAGTGACTTACTTTTCAAAAACTAAAAATTTCAACAACAAAAGCCTCAAACCTTTCAAAAAAAAATTGCAGATATGTGTAAAATCAAAAAATTATTTTACTTGTATCTTACTTAGTTTTTCATTTATTCCCTTAGTAGTACTATTCTAGAGAAGGGCTTGTTTGATCACTAGTTGTAACACAATGACTAAGAGTGTCAAGTAGTTGTCGCTGTTACTGGTGCAAAACTGGAATCATAACAGAACAACATTTTGCTTATTCTTTCACTTTTCAAAGATTGGGATGAAAATCTGTTGTTCTGTTTTTTTATGGTGGCTGCTATGATCTGTTCCTCTTGGATCTCTTTTTTTCTAGCAAACTTGGCTGGACTCCCTGAAGTGGGCCCTGCATCTCTTTATTTTAGAATTCAGCCTGCAGACCTATCACCAATGATGTGTTGGTGTGATATAATAATTTAATTTCTCTAATGGCTTCTTTTGTTCTAGAAATCACATGATCTATTAACCCAACTATGGTAACCTGCTTCTCTAAAACTACTCTTCCTATAAGACACATTTGTGAATAAGTCTTTATATAAACAAGCCACACAGTCTATTGATCAGCTTTAGCAATTTTTTTAGAAAGTCCTGTTTTCAGTTCTACCTAAGAAACCACATCAGTCCATTGAATAAATCTTTATATAAACAAATTAATCTCAAGGTGTTTAGTTCTGTTAGTTGGGCTGTTCTGCCATTTATTTACATCTAACAATGGCCAATCATTCTACATCTGCAAAAAAGACTGAGTGTCAAAAGGACAGTTTTCCTCTTGACACTGCTATTATTTTAATTACCTTCACACCTTGGCAATGTTTATTGTTTTGAAAGCGGTGATTAGAATTGTAATAAATCCTAAACATATGATGAAAGTGAATTTATACATTTTCTTTGTTTTTGAGAATTTACAACAAAAATATTAAACATGATTTATTAGATTGCTTATTTATACTATTTATTTATTATATTGTTTATTGGAATAACTGGAAAAACATTGGCTAATTGCCAATTGATTCAAACTTTATAAAATTGTAAATAATAAGGATTTCTTTATAGTTGGTTCACATATTTAATAATTTAGTAAATGTTTATAAATTTATGAATAAAAAATTGTTTTCACATTTATTTCTTTATAAATTGGTAAATAATAAATATTGCATTGCATTAATTTTAATACAACTGTATTAGTTTTTAGAATGTTGTAAATATAAAATTACTCTTGTAAATAAGTAATCTAATAAATAAATAAATAGTGTATAATATTTTTTTTGAAAATTCTCAAGAACAAAAAAAAATGTATAAATTAACTTTCATCATATGTTTAAGTTTTATTCCAATTCTAATTACTGCTTTTAAAAAAAATAAACATTGCCAAGGAGTAAAAGTAGTTAAAATAATAGTGGTGTCAAGGGAAAAACAATCTTTTGACATACTGATTTTTTTGTGGGCACAAAGTTCCAACTCTGGTCAAGGAAATCATTTATTATTCATTACCATTTTTGCCCAGCTTTACAAATGTAGTAGGTGGACTGTATCCAGTTATAATAAGTTACTAAGTTATTCTCAATATTCAGGTTGAGTTCCTTCAGAATCCCTCAACCCATCCAGTTTCTCAGAACTAATTACTTTTCTTAATTAGTCCTTTTAACACATTTAATTCCTGTACTCATTAAACTAAAGTCTAACCTTTTTCTGATCTTCTCAATACCATAAAACTGGCCTTTCTTATTTGATGCTGTTCACTGACTGTTGTCAAGTCTCCTTGAGTCTTTTCTCTCCCTACACAAATGGGTTATCACCCACCTCATCACACCTTACTCCTCGTACAATCACCAAAATGCAATATCAAGCTTGGTCAGTATCTATATGGGTGACTGCTTAGGAATACCAGGTGCTGTAAGCTCGGATGTGCGGGCAATGTAATGGGTAATGGCTTAGAATTGGAATTTGGAGAGCTGAGTTTCAATTCCAGTCAAGTTCATTATATTCACTTATGCACATCTATCCTTGGGAATGGGATGTATGCACCTTTTCTCCCCCAGCTATGGGTTAATTAGTAGGACTTGCATCAGTAAATCATTATTATCTTCAAAAATTCATAGACTCTACAAATATTTTCTGGCTTTAAATAACCTGCAAAAGGTTGACAATCCATAAGAAACAAATCAACCACTCCAATCATTCCAAGCATCTCAACTCCTGATTATAGTCCTCTATTGCTTAGTTGCCATTAGATTTACTTTGTATACATTGCTTTATTTTGAAAATCAAAATACCTCTTGCCTATATTAAACTTTAAATGTGTGTGTGGACAGCATGTTCATTTGTATATGTGTGTATATATGTACATATATTTATCTGCCTGCTTACAATGTTTGTGTTATGAGTTTTGCTACTTGGTCTCGTCATTTCAAGTAGTTTATAGTAATGCTTTGCTAAGGTGTTCAAAATTTTTTTTTATCATGGCCTACTAAGGATGAGACCTTGGTCAGTTCATCTTACAGCGGGATAAGGTACAAAGAGAAAGACCTTAGTACAAAATGAATATAAAACAAGCTCAAGGGCACCTCGGCATGGTGTAATGGTTAGCAAGCTTGTCTTGCTAAATCAGTTACAACTGAAAAGTGAGTTCAATCCTCACTAGATGCCCCATACTTTTGGCCTTGTGCCACATCTAATCTATGCTTGGAAAATAACTATAAAACAAGCTCAAACAAAAGTTGAACTCAGTTCAATGATTTTAGGATATTTCACAGATAAATACAGTAATTATAGGAGAGTGGTTTGATTATTATTAGCTACTTCCAGATTTATCTCTATCTATAAAAGGCAGGATGTGTGTGTGTGTGTGTGTGTGTGTGTGTGTGTGTAACGAATGCACGACCACAATTTTTGACGAATTTTCACCAATATTTACATGCACATGCTCCAAGTTAGTGAGAAGGCCAAGACCAACTTTGCATTTCCCAACTCCCATCGATAGTAGAAATAATCAATTTTTTTCATGCTTCTATGGCAGTTTTCATGTAGTTTGTAGCCATTTTGTACTGGCCAGAGTGAGAGCCTATAGCTGGCTGCCACGAATAGGCAGGAAGATTCTATTGGCCAGCGTGAGAGCCAACAGCTGACTGACATGAATGTTAACTAACATGCAAAAAAATCAATAGCTGCATTAAATCACAAAGTGGGAAAAATTTAAATCTGCATGGCACTTTACTCCAATTGGCTCATTAAACACTTAACCTCAACGTTGATTCTGATTCCACAGAACTGGGTTGGGTGTGAAAAATTATTTGTTGTTAACATTCTTTGTTCATTTGGTTTTTCCAGTTACGAGTCCTTTTTTAAAGCTGATCGTTTTGTTTTCATTTTGCTTAGTTCTTTTTTCGTAACAGATTTAATGTTTAGTATAGAGCTTATAAAAAGTTCGGAGTGGGAGATAGGCAAGAAGTAAGGCATGTAGCAACATCAGCATGGCAAAGGGCACTCCTTTAAAGGCAAGGAAGGGCAAAAATATTTTAAGTCAATTGATAGCGATTGCTGTAGGAGTCATATGATTTTTGAATCAAGCACAGGCAACACTGGGTCATGCTGCTAGTCAATATATGAAATAAATACTGTTTGGTATTTAAAAGTGTATTTACTGAATGATGGTAGCATTTATCTCATCAGTGTAGATGTAAACAAACAGCAGCTACTTGAAGGAAATGCCCTGAATTTAGAAGTTTCAAATTAATAGGTATGTTATGAGTCTCAAGCTTTAAGATGTGCTATATGGCTAAAACTTGAGAGCTTGTAAAAAGTAAAACAATACTGGAAATTAAATAAAATGATTAGCAGATGCCACCAAACTGTGAGGAAGTTTATATAAAAATCTCCAATGCAGGTCTGATAATGGCAAGTTAAGGATTTTATCTTGTCAAGCTCAAATCAAGACAGAAGTTATCTTTGTCATTAAATTCTTAAACATTGTGGGCAGCAATGAAGTATTGAAAAGCACTAGATGTTGGCTCCTAAAATAAATGGTAAAACATGTGTATAACAAACACAAGGCCTCCTTTAAATTTTGAATGACATTTAAAGGAAATGTAACTTCCCTTTGCCTTTTCTATAAATACTTTCATGGTAATTGTTCAGATGAACTTTCTTCCATGGTACTTGTTATTTTTATCCCTGCCAGAAATTGTATAGATGGGAACTAGTTATGACTTCATAGAGACTATGTGGCATTATGGTGGCTGTAGTGAGAATGGGTTCTTTTGGTGTAAGGAATACTGTGATATGTTTGGGTCAGTAATTGTGGCTAGCTAAGTTTAAGATAAGACACATTAAAGACCAGCCTTCCCATATTACCCACTTTGGCCTTGTCCCACATTTTTGTATTCTCAAAACAAATATTACTTTCTTTTATGTTACCTAGACTTTATGAATTTAAGCGCAGTACTTGATTGGCAGCAAAGTCTCATCATTTTACAGTTGAAATGGCTAGATATAACCTTAACTTCTATACTAACAGTTTCTTATCTCACACTTCTTGCTTGTGGTACTCTTTCAGATTCTTGCTTCCCAGTGAAGTTTGATATCCAAAAATTTAAATGCAATGTCAATTGTTATCTTCTATATTCCTTTTCTTTTATTGTTCTCTCTCCTTAATAGTTTTTTTTCTTGTATTCTCTCACATTCAGTAACCCCTCTTTTATCTTAGTGGCTTTATTGCCTTGCTTGAGATGAAATGATAAAAAAAATCAAATCAAATGAACAACAGAATACATGAAGACCAGTTTTTCAGTTGTTCTTCAATATATATACATTCAGTAGAACAAAGATTGGGGGCTACTGGTGGAAGCTACATTCATTCATACATTGAGAGATCAATAAGCTGCTGCTGATGTGATATTATAAACTGATCCCAGGTAGTGAAATCATAATTCCCAGATAGTGTTAAGATGAGAGCCCAGATATACATTGATTTTTTTAAAGGTACACATGGAGGCATGATTTAAGAAAACAAACACTTTTAGAAAGAAGTTTTTAGGTACAACAATGCTCCTTCAAATTAAGGGGAAAAATTAATGACTATCTACTAAAATGTGTTTTCCAAGACCCTTATTTGATGAAGAGGCTATTCTATACACCTGAACTGAGACTTTTTAACACATTTTAAGTATACTGACAAGGAAGGTTTACATTGATGGATGGCAATTCACTGGCAAAAACAAATTTTGAAATGCTATTCTGGATACAGTCTGGTTTGTTTCACAGAAAGGACTGCAGCAACTCACAAAATCAATGGAAGAATTACAAGTACTTATCTCATTTCACGCAGCCTTCTTTCACATAAACGTATGGCTTTTGTTTCTCTAGGTCTACCACAAATGTGTTAATAGTTATTACTGAATTTGTCTATCAGGCTTTAGATAAGAATGGTGGGATTGTGTCTTTAGATATCTTAAAGAGGGTTTGTCATATTGGCCTTCTCCACAAGCTGAAGGGCTATGGTATTTCTGGAAAAATATTTGGCTTAATCCAATTGTTCTTAAATCGTGTCAGGTTGAACAGACATGCTCCTAGATCATTTCATATTAATGCAGTGGCCACTCCACCAGGGCTCTATTCTTGGACCTACATTTTTTTTTATCTTCATTGTGGGTGTGATATTCTGAGAGTGATGGATTGCTTTTGTGTGGGTTTTGGATATAAGTCCAAAATGGTGCAAATTCAACAGAGGGCTATAAGAATTTTGATGCATCAATATGATTCCCAAATCCAGATTTGAGAGACAGGCTAAGACCACATGTGAAGTGAAATTAAGCCAATGAGTGACATGCATTCCCATGATGTCATTCCTCCTGCTGCCTCTTACAATCCAAGCTGCCATGTCTGTCCCCACTCTTCTAATAAAAACAAGTAAGAAAAAGAAATTGTCTTTTTTGTTAATACCATCTTTGCAGTAGCATTGGAATCCAAAGACAACACAAAATGCAACACAACTTTCCCAGTGTCAGATCCCAACTAGGTATTTAAGCTGATGATATTATTTACTCCTGTTTTAGTAGTAAGATTGATATGTCTGATAAAGTAAAACTGGAAGCTGCTCTTGAAAATTACCTCCAATCAGTGGTTAACTGACGCAAGGAATGCCTTGTAAATTTTAATGCTTCCAAAAACAAAAATTGCTATCATTTAATCCCCATAGAGAATCTTTTCTGTCTTC
>CAHIKZ030002998.1:1975000-1992500 GCA_903632075.3 Acanthosepion pharaonis | reverse complement strand
GTGATAATTATCAAAGTCAATATAGTTCAAAATTTTCAATAAGTATTTATTTTTATATCTAAATGTAACCATTAATTCATTTCTTTTATTTAATACATTCAGGTTATCTATATTTTGTGCTATGGTTAGTTTTCCCAAAAGGCAAAAGTTACATCTTTTGCCTTTACCTTTAATGATTGCCACTTCTTGGTAGAAGGTTATTTCTTCAATGTTGTATTGATCAGACACTGAGATCACTGGAGGTTGATCAAACAAAAAGAGAAAGTAAGAAGGAAGAGGAAAGAGTCTACTAACTGGATGGTAATTGTTGAAATTTGTAGGAAGATGGATTGAAAGGTTGAGAAGAAAATTAAAAACGAAATGTGTTAAAAAATCATGTTTTAAGATAATTCCAAGAAGAATCAAATCCAAATTTAACTAGAAGGAATTCATTATGATTATGTAAAACCAAGACTACCCATCCTTCTCCACTTCCTGCTGATGAGAAAGAGGCCATTAAGATATCCGCGAAGATGTCAGATAGAATAAAAACATATGTTGGCAATAAAGAGACCAGAGTGGTCACCAAAATAACATTTAAAGACTGCTCTGAATGAAAAAGCCAGGAAAAGAAACATTTGGTTTGATTTAGCTACCCAGAAGAAATAGAGGTCAGACCTGTTCATTATAAGTTCTGTAACATTTGTCCAGAAAAATTTTATATCCAAACATTAATTTGGATTTCTTTGGACGCAAGTGATAAAGAAAAATTAATTACTATTTTGGAGTGACCATGAAAAAAGGCTGTGTGGTCTTGTTGATTGTAAAAAAATGCATAGACAGAGGAAAGATAAACTTTGGTTTTAAGGAGATTGGGAAAAATTTTTCCTTTTCTTTCCAATTCTTGAGTGATCTGGTCAGTCAAGAAATCACAGCATGGGACAAGCTGATAAAGAAAGATTAGTGACTGAGAATCCCTTTTGTTTTCACCTACACCATCTGGAAGTTGGATTCATCACAAAGACAGTGTCCCAGCCCTAGAAGCAGGTTAAGGTTAGCTGCTGAGAAAGTGAGAGAAGGAAGAAAGAGATTAGCACCACCTATATGGAGCAATGGTGCAAGCTGAGACATGAAGAGAGTTGAAGTTAAGGGGTGGCTTGAATCCTCTGACCACTCTCAAAAGAGGCCAGGACAACACCAAATTTGGAAAACCACATTAATAAATGTATTTTTATATATGGAATTTTAGAAAATGTTGGTGCTTAGGGTAGAAGACAATCTAAACCAGACTCTAGTCACCCTACCCCTGCTGGATGCAGAATGCAGGACTTCAGTGGTCAGTGGTTTGGAAAACTTGCAAATGTTATTGGAATCCACATTGTTTGCCAAAACTCCCTGCCAGCCTTGAAAACCAGAACTTAAGAAATTTAAGTTACTACTAAAACAAGTTACAGACTCCAAAGGGGATCCCAGTCATTTGAATATATCAACAAATGGGAAGGGTTAAAACTGCTGTATACAACATATCATATATAAACCAAATTCTTGTTACATTTTTAACCCATGTTAATTCTTTATTCCAAAGGATTCTTTTTTGTATAACTTCCCATTGTTGAACAGTTTTCACTTCAGCTTGCTTCATCAGCAACCTTCTCACCACCCTCTGAGATCAAAAAACACAATGTGACAGAGAAGTGAATGGTCATGAACAGACAAATGCCAGGTAAATCAAGTGGAACTGTGCCTACCATCACAATACCAGCAACAGATGAGTCACATGTTAACAAGTGAAGAGTCAGCCAGATAGTAACCATGGTTGTCTGAAGGAACTTGAGGAGTGACTTGTGGGGTGACATTATATGGTTACCATTGATGTGGAACAAGAGGCATGATGGAGTTACATTATTGGTTACCGTGACCTGGATTGATGTTTGGGGTTACAATGAGCACATAAGAGAATCAAAAGGCCTGTTTCACTTTTGCAGTTTTTTCTATATAAATAACAGATAAAAGACTTGTGTATAATCTTAGAGTTTATTTTATCTTGTCCTTATAAACTATCATGTGACTCTTCAGGCCTGCTGCTGACACACATACTTTGTCACAAAACTGATATAAATTTCCAGTGAGTCATTGTGAATTGCTGTCAATATAGTCTGGTTGGGATTATTTATTGTCATGAGATCCTTGATGACGAGCAAGTTCTGCTTTGGATAAGAAGACCTTATCACAGATGCTACAAGTATACGCAGGTCGAAGATCTTTCTAAGAGTCTGTTTCAAGAGGGCATGATCATCTAACTTTTCCTTGAATGTCTTACCATTGTTGAAAATATCCCTATACATAGACCAATTGACTATGTTTCCCAGTCCTTAACATTAATATGAAGAGCTTTAAGATTGTTTTTAACAACATTCTTTAAACATTTTTGGTTTGTGCTCTCTATAAAATAACTATGTTCAAATCATGTTACAGCATAATTGTCCATCCCGCAAAATGTTTAATATCTAAAAATCACTAAACTAATTAAGTTTCTTTTCCCAAAGTTTTCAGATAAGATGTTTGATTAGCTTGATACCATTTGCCGTAAGAATCACTGAAAAACCCTTTGAGTTATTCAGCTAGAAAGAGAACGGGTTAAAATTGTTTTGTGTCAGGCCCACTGTCTTCTCAAGTGAACAATGATGGGAGGAAAAAATCATTCAGGCTTTCAGTAATAGTACCAAACTTCATACTCTTCAAAGTCCATTCAGGAACCATCAAGAGAATGGTGAATAAGTTTAAAAAAGATGGAACAGTAGAGAGGAAAACTGGATCAGGAGGTCACAATAGGAAGAGGGATCATCATTTCAAGTTAGGTCTAAAGAGCTCAATTAGAAAAGATCCAACTCAATCCATAAGACGTTGGGCACATGATAGAGAAGTTTCAGCTACGACAGTCCTAAGAGCAGTGAAAAAAGACTTGAAATTGAAATCACGCATGAAACCTGTAAAGCAACTTCTTACTCCAGGACAAAAAGTTAGAAGGTTAGAGAGGGCAAAGATTATATTGAATAAGTTGGAAAACGACCCTGAAATAATATATACATATATTTATTTCAATACTTCATGAGCTTCCGACTCTTAGCTATGATTAATTAATGATCAACGTCATTTTCGTTTATCATCAATTTCATCATGATTCTTCTGCTAAACTTGGAGAGTAATTATACATTCTTATTGCTCAAATTAGAGTCCAATTGTCTTATAAAAACCCTGGAGAATTCAAATAAGATATCTTTAATTATTTCTAAGATACAACAGTTCAAAGCTTAATCAAACATTTGAAGAATTTTGCTGTTACACCAGGTATATTAGCTCTGGATTTACATTGAGCTCTCAGGATTTCATCCTCTTTGGGACTACCCATATGGATTACCAAGTTTTTCATAACTTTATATATATATATATATATATTTAAGAAAGAACAGTAAGATATAAGTAACGGTGTTCTTATTGATATTTTTATTTTTGCAAAACAGTGCTCAATGTAAATTTACAGAGCATAAATAGAAGTTCAATACAATGTATTTGAATCCAAACACCTTTTAGAAAGAATCTTTATGTATACAAGTATAAATTTAACGGATAAAAATGACGAAAAACTTTTTGTCATTTAAAAAACCCGACAACATGCATTGAATGGATGTCATAATTCGTTGAAAAATGCACCCCTACCCTACCTAGACATAAACTCTTTTTGAAAGTAACTCCAATTTGATACAATAGTTGTTAATAAAAATGAACATGCTACGGCCTCTGTCTAAATGATTGGATTTCTCTGTATCCTTGGAAACAAATATTATGAATGTATGTGCTTTTAAAACTCAGTAAATTTCAAAATAAGTTATTCCAAAATTCACTTGAAAATGAAACAGAACTAGTGCTTTCAATTTAATTAAATAATTGAATTTGAAGTTGTTAGTTTCTGTTTTTGAAACATGGTAATTTCTGCATAGCGAAGGAAGCATATTTTTAAATCAGTTAATTTATAATATAACTTTTTCGATTAATTCTGGCATTCTTACGTTGGATCCAATTCAAGTCACTCAAGGTGACATCATTTAAATGGACAAACTGGAATTTTTATGTGCATTTTTTGTACACACTTCAGTATACAATCACTTATGAAAAAAAAAATACTCCCCGATAAGTGGTTATATATTGAAGTATGTATAAAATATATATATATATATATGAATTCCAGTTTGACTGTTTAAATGCCATTCCTCTTGATTGACTTGAAATTGGTTCCAGTGCAAGAATGCTGAAATTAACCAAAAACAGTTACATAAAAATTATATGACTCTGCAGCAAACAATTTTATATATATATATATATATATATATATATATATATACATATATATATATATATATATATATATATATATATATATATATATATATATATATATATATACAAAGGGATGTTAAAATATTCTCAATCTGAAGCCATTTCACAGACCCCAAAATCAGAATTTGTTAGGGAATCTCTTCTTAGCCAAGCTGAGAATTTTTCTGAATTCTCTCATATATATATATATATAGAGAGAGAGAGACAGACAGACAGACAGAGGGAGAAAGAGAGACAGAGAGAAAGAGAAGGAAGGAGGAATGGGAAGAATAAGTATATATTGTTGGCAGTGGCTTTATCTAGTATCCAAGTATTTAATTTATTTTTTACTGATTGCTTCCTTTATCATGATTGTGTTGATGACTACATTCACTGCCAACATGCAGGTTCAGAACTAGAAGCTTCTAGTTTCACCAAAATCTGTTTCCGTCATCCATTCTCTATCACTGTTTGTCTTTGCATGAGTTGGTTGAAGGTGAAAAAAAATCAGAGAAGAAGAATGTGCAATGACATGAATTTGTTCAAGGTGGACCGTGTCAGGAAGTGGCCCACACACTTGATTCCATGACCTTCCCCTGCAGCACATATAGAATGAGACATGCAGAATCCATTTATGAAACAGCAGTGGACTGCTGCTGACTCTGTCTAGCACCACCTTCTGTAGCATGTCTGTCAAATTATATATATATATAAATATATATATATATGTATAAGGTATATCTGTAAGGATGATATATAGAATATATATAAATGTATGGAAAGTAACATTTTATTGCTGCCATATCTGGTCTGGTGCTTCTGCTATATATTTGGAGATTCTTGACAAAATCCAAGAAATAATCTGACCTGTCATCTTTGCTTCAGTCAGTTTCCCATTTCCATAATGTAGCTTCCCTGTGCCTCTTCTATAGACATTTTCATGGCAATTCTCCCAGTGAGCTTTCCTCTTTGATACTGCAACTTCACAAATTTAAGCATAGTACTTGATTGGCAGTTAGGTCTTATAATTTCATTGCTGAAATTGCTAGATGTAATCATTCTATACTAATGTTTTCTTCTACAACACTTTTCACTTGTAGAACTTTCTTTTGGCTTCTTGCTTTCCTGTCAACTACAATCTTAAAAAAATTTAAATGCTGTATCATTCATCATCTGTCTCCTTCTTCTTTTATTGTTTTTTTTTTGTTTCTTTCAATCTCAGTAACCACTTGCATCCTAGTGGCTTTAACACCTTGAAATTATTAAAAAAACAATTTTCGATAGTTGATAAAGATTTTTTTTTTAAAAACTGTTAGCTATCTGATAATTGGAAATGAAATCAATCAAAATATTGATTTGCTCCTCTGGTTAAATTGATATCCTGGGTCTTGAAGTTCTTTTTCTTCTCCATGAAACTTGTGAAGAAAACAGTATTGAATTTATTGAAGAAGTTATTTTTACCCCTTGAAGACAACAAGGTCAAATCTTTATGTTGGTCATGTAAATTTAAAGATTTTCTTTTATTATCCTGATTTTTTTTTAAAAAACTTAATCTCACTTAATCTGTTTACTTTTTTTTATAAATATAAATTTGAATATTAATTTGATCAACTGCATTCATAATTTTTTTTTTTTAAAATTGATCCTTAATTCACTACTCTTGTTATGATTGGTTACTTTTATGCACAATTCAACCAATCAAATTAGAGGTTACATCTTATCATAGAATTACAGAATATACATACATACACCCACATAGCTGCTGTTGAAGCTATAGTGAGAAGTGACCCAAATTCACCCAAATTTCTGCCTGCAGGAAATTAACAATGGAACTATTTTGTCTAACATGTTTGTTAAGGTCAGAAAAGTGACCTTAACTCTTCCACTGGGAAATTCACCCCTTTAGATGAGCACTACTCTGTGTGTGTTAAAGGAGTTATTTATAAAATTTAAGGACACTTTCTAATGAATTTCATACCTAGGCTTATTCCTTACAATTTTGTCATTTACAAATAAAATAAAGTACATATAGTTGTATTTTTTTATTTAGCAAAAGGTCTGGATATTGACAGAGTAGAAAAGTTTTGTATAAAACTTGTGCTGTAAAAAGGCAAACAAAGCTAGCAATGTTATTCTTATATCTTCAGTAGCAAATAATAATGAGTGAGAGATAAAAACAATTGATTCAGTCCTACAGCGAATTGAACAATTCTCCTCATCTTTCTTATTTTTAACTCAAGGTTTTGATAAGTCTTCTTCACATATATGTGGTGTCTAGGGATTTTTTTAGAAACCACATGATACTTTTTCTTTTTAGAAATCTGATATTCTTTTGAGAAGTAAAAAAAAAAAACGGAAAAATTAGGAAAAAACTTTTAAAAAATCCGGAATGCAATGTACATCTAAGGAAGACTGAAGAATTTAACTGCTGAAAGATTATTAAAAAAATGTGAAAATTAAAACAAAATCCAAAATTCTATAGAATTATGAAAAAAATTTAATCTCAAAAGTTGAGAATCTTCTGCCATGCAGAACAAGAGAGACATAAACATGAGATTGAATCTGAAGGTTATGAGCAAGAAACAAAATATTAGTAAAATTTAAGTACCATTTACTTCTTTAGAGTTTCTGGAATAATATAACCTTGTTTATATCATAGGTAAGTGCCAGTGTTAAGGCATATGGGTTTCAAATTTACAGATTTAAGCTTTAATAAATGGTCTACCATATTAAAAAATACATAAAAATATAAACTGAGCACTGTGTTACCTTTAGGTAATACAAACTTTCCACAACCAATTTTTTTACTCACCTGTGTAAGCCAAGGATAGGACAATGGGGATTCCACAAAGACTGAATAGCATTCTTAGAAAGGTGGTACTAATCTCAGTATTGTGTGGAGGACAAAATGAAGACAAAGCACAAATTTTCAAAAGGGGGATATTATGTAATTAACATTGACACCTAACAAGTAAAGTAACAAAAGTGTTAATTAATGTCTTTTGGTGCTGAACAGTAAGTTGCAGTGAATTTTATTGTAGTTTTTTTTATTCTTGTAATAATATAATTTAAAAAGTTCTTAAGTATACTTGTAAAATTTTCAGTATGCCAGAAGTGTGAACATATCATTTTCTAACTAGATGAATACATAAGAGGGAAAGCTAATCAAAAATTAAGAAAAAGTTCTAATTCTCCTCTGTTATAATAGTAAGTCATCATACCATTCTATGCAAACATGCGATACTTAAAGGTATGATTTAGCAATGATTTTTAAATTTTATTTACAGAACTATCCAAGAAGAGGTTGGAGTAGTCATTTTGGGTTCTGCCTAGATTGAAATCATATTTTGCCTTTCACTACTTGTGTATTTCTTTTATTGATGCATCTATTTGGAGATTTCAGGGTTTGTAATTCCCTAAGTGCAATGCTAAAAATGAAATTTCAAAACCAATGCCTATTGTAAGACACTCTGGCTAGTACCAAATTTCAGCTGCTACCTAGAAGTTATGCTAGTTTCTGCAGCTGAGGGACAGAGAATTTAAAGCATGAGCATTAATACTCCAGACAAAATTTTTCAGCTTTAACTTTTTAATAAAATATCATTTGCAAAATGTACTATTTGATGTCAGTTCAAAGACCAGTGACTGAATTGGGGACTGTCAAGTTAATGCTTTACCACTTGAGTCATTTTGGCTGATGACGAAAATATGTTCTAATTATTTTTATTTATTCAAATGTATAGCATCAATTGAAAGATTCTTCATACTAGCCAATTAAAATATAATTCTTAAGAAATGGAATTTGATACTTGTTTGCTTCTTCCTATTCTCATTGCTGAGGGCTGGGGACCATGGACAATTGCGTCAATGCTATCCAATGTCATCTCTCCCTTGCCACGGCTGTGCACTCTGCTAGCATTCTCCCTGTCATCAGTCCAGCATCAGCTTAGTCTCCTCCTTGGTTTCCTGCTATCAGTGCATCCCTATAGGATGTGGGTACAAGGTTCTTTGCCCTGATGACATGACCAAAGTACTGCATATTTTGTTTCCTTGTTGTCGCAACCAACAGTCTCTCTCTTCTATTTCCTCCAGGACCAACTCATTTGTTTTTTGGTCAATCTCCTTGAGAAATGATTTTTGTTTTAAAATTTCATATTAATGCTGAAACCCAGGGCTGAACCCTGAACCTTTAGATCTTTAAAATTTTCTCATCTGAGTTATTTTCCTTAACAGTCTTTCCCTTAGCTAATGAGTGTTTAGCAGGCGTGTCATTACTATAACAGTGAGTTCAATCCTCACTAGGTTCTCCACACTTGTGACCTTTTGCTATGGAGTAAGCTAGTTTCACAGACTAATTACTACTGTAGTTGTGTATTTATATTATAATGATCCAATTTCTTTCTACTGCATTGTTACCATAGCACAAATAGCACATTGTAGCAAGATTTATTCTAGTGCAATATTGTTAAAATGTTCTAACATGAAGAATAAAATTCCCATCCTATTTTGTAATTTAATAATAATAGTACGGGGGAGGGGTTAACTCATTTTTGTGTATATGTGAAAAGATGAAGAGAAATTATATCAACATTAAAAAAGAAAAAAAATGAAAAAGTAAAATAATGATACCCACAAAGTAATGATACCTTTGTTTGGTAAAAAAAAAAAATTTTTTTTCAAAGAAGCAAATCATTATTTTATTATTATTTTATATAAAATAATAATAATCTTTTCATTTATTTTTTTCTATCAGAAACATTTATATACTTTACTAAAAAGAAAATGAAAAAAATGCATTTTTAGAAATTACTAGATCTTCAAAAAATCATTTAACCCTCTCCTCTGGCTGATTAGGAATTAGTAGTACAAGTTAAACTATCTTTAGTAGTTTGAGTTTAGTAGTTGGAATTTGGCTAATTACAGAGGTGTTCTACTTATTTATTTGCAAATAAATATAAATCCTAAAAACAGAAAGTAATTTGACATTGAACTTAATAGCCGCCTTTGGCAGCCTTTAAACAACTACCTTCAATTGGTGACCTGCTCTTTACAATATTAAGTTTAGTAAATATAAGAACCAATTTAACAACTGAGGTAGTTGTGTCCTTCCTACTAGTATCAAAAGTTAGTGTTTCAGCTCAAATTAAAGGCAGAATTTTGAATGCCAATTTTCAAGGTATGCATGCTGATCAAACTTCCTATCAATATTTCACATGATTCAGCTTTATGTTATACCACACTTACTTTAAAAAAATCAAATTACTTTTGCTTAATTTTTACATTACTAATTTTAAAATTTTAATTAAATATTTTTATTTTAGATTTCAGTATTTAAATAACTATCTAGATATAAAATTTAGATGTTTTAGGTTAATATCTAAATTAATTTTAAAAGATGGTTTAGAAGCAATTGGAATAAATTTTAAATAATTGTTATTTACTTTCTTCTTGATTTCTCTTTTATTGTTCTCACTCCTTAATAATGTTTTTCTTTTTATTTTAAACTCAGTAACCCTTGTGTCTCTTAGTGGCTTTATTGCCTTGCTTGGGGTGAAAGGTGTAAAAAAAATTAATTTAAAAATTTTATTTTTAATAGATATTATGGAGAAGTCATGATCTGTCTTATAATAAAGTAAATTATTACATTTTAATGAAAATATTTTCATAAACATTGCATAAAAATATGAATTCTCTGGAAATATATTAATTTGTATTACATGAAATGTCAGATTTTCATTGGCAAATTACAAAGTCTATATTTTAAATAAAACATTTTCTTTTCAATTAACATTGCATAAAAATATGAACTCTCTGGAAATATATTAATTTGTATTACATGAAATGTCAGATTTTCATTGGCAAATTACAAAGTCTATATTTCAAATAAAACATTTTCTTTTCAATTAACATTGTAGAAAATGCTTGATCTGTTTACAATTTCAAAGAAAATCATTTTATTTTTTAATGAATATTGCATGAAATACATAATCTGTTTTTTAGTTTATTATTAGTTTGAAATGCATGAAATATTCAATTTTGACAGAAAAGCAAAAGACACAGTGGTTGTGAGTTCAATCCCTCTGTCAGGCAGTGTGTACTTGTACTCAGTGGAAACAGGTGAGCAATAACTGAATAGTACTAAATAAAAAAAGGACATGAGCAGTGGAAGGAGAACAGTTTACCTCTGTAGATTAAAGAGTTCAGAATTTCCTGTAGGTTACCCAGATTGATATACATTTGAGGAAGGCTGGAGGACACAATGACCAAAATATGATAATAATAACAAAGATGAGGACAACAGTCTTAATATAAATAGTGTAAAAACATGGTAATTCTTCATCCCAGAATTTCGGACAGTGATTAAACATCAACTTCCATCTTCTGTCTTCCTGAATCCTGTCCATTCTTCTCACTAAAGTATTCTCATTCTCTTTCACTCTCAGTAACCCCTTCTATGTTAATAGCATTATCACCTTGCTTGCGGTGAAATGATTAAAAAAAAGCTTGTACTACATTTAATATCAGATTTTGATAGGGAAATGAAAAATACTGTATTTAAAGCAAAACATTTCATAAAATTAATTATCTTTTAGCTTATTATTTTGTATCAGATGAAAGATCAGATTTTAGAATTAAAACACTATATTTTAAATAGAAACATTTTCTTCTTAATAAAATTTGCATGAAAGGTCTGTCTATTATTGGTTTGTATCATATAAAATATCAATTTTGATAGGAAAAATGAAAATTCACACCTCCAAAAGCCTAAAAGGTATTTTCCCATGCATAGATGGTTGTAGTCAGGATTAAAACATTTGTTAATGTAAACATTTATATGCTGTAACATAAACAATGTGTGGATGTACTTTCAGTAAAATAACAAAACTAACAAATTAGAATTAAGGTTTCAACATTGGCCAATCGAATGGAAGTTTGATAATCTAAAATTGTGTTTAAGTTGAGCCTATCTTTACTGATATAAGCAGAGGAGAATCAGCATTTAAACAGTTAGCAGTATAGCAACAGAGGAGAAACAACCACATTGATGCACCAGTAATGACACATCTCAGCACCATGAAATTCCACTCACTACCCCCCTGGACGAGGAATTTGATACAAGAACTAAGATAATTGGATTTATTTGTAAGTACGAGCTTTGCATACTAAAACTAAATATGCTCCCGAAAAGCTTACATGTGTGATTTATGAACGGTGCTTGCCATTCACACAATGAACTAATTGTACTGACAGAGACTCATCCTTTTTCTTTTCCACAGCGCCAGTGTTTTGCCTAATAAATAGTTGTTATTGTTTGTTCTATAAATCCATGTTTGTGTTTATTCATGTTTTTATAGTTAGGTGTTGCTAGCTTAGGGTCAATGAAACAAATTATAGTTATCACACCCTCTACAAATAAAACATTTTATTTTAATTATGTCTTTCTGATTATTATAAGATTGATTTTTTATGACAAATAAATGCAAATAACAAGTAATGACACAATTCAGAAAGGGGGTCATTATTATTGCAAATGAATTGTGATGAGAACATTTAAATGCTTACACATATTACCTTGTGTTCAGTTTGGTTCATTCTCTTATAACACTCAAATAAGAAAAGATTCTAAGAAAATTCTAAGATTTTCTGAAAATTTCTTCTTTTACTCTTATCTTTCATGGTTTTTATCAGTTGGTAATCTTTGATGATATTTTTGGCTCTTTCTTGAAATTTATTTTGGATATTCTCATTTTCAGTAAGAAATTTCTGAAACAGCCATTGTATTTGTCCCCCATTAACAATTCCTTCTCTATTTGGCATTGTGTTCAAATTTAAACTCTTACAAAAAGTAAATGTGTTTATTTCATTAATAACATATTTTAAAAAATGGAAAACAAAGTTTATAATCTTAAAATTAAAGATTAACATGTGAATAGCCAGATTTACAACAGTAAATGAAACAGGAAGTTGAAAACAGTTTGATACTGCAAATAGTGCCAATTGAATGCTCAGTGTACCAAATACTAGGAGGTTCTCATGGTCATCAGAAGAGAATGCACTTCGTATTGTGGTCTGTCTCTTCTTGATGGATATTATCTGGCAATGTCACCCTCCTCACTGATGTGGGGCACCACAACTTGTTTTTTCTGTCTGTCAAACATTTCCCATTCTTTCAGGCATCAAGTCTCCAACCAACTTTCATTATTTTGAGCCAGATCCAATGGCTTGCCTTCTCATTTGCTGCTTGGATATTCTTTAGAGGTGTGCTTTCTTTCTCAGCTTGATAATATAAAATATATCTACAGAAATCCATTTTGATAGTGTTAAATCATGAATCATTATAAACCTAACATTTTATGTGTCACAGCCAAATATCTTTGGATCTCTTAGATATTCCTTACAAGATACAGTCAGATAAATCATTAAATAATGACAATACTTCAATATGAAATAACCAAAGAAATCAATAAACATTTCTGGGATTGGCCAATTTAAGTACAAGTCCATGATCAAATCAAACATAAAAAAGAGTCAAATTTATTAAAACAGAACAACAGAAAACTGATCCCTCACTTTATGTCATGTGTTATATCCCTTGCTAATAGGAATACTTGACAAACACACTTGACAAAATATTAATTTAGATGTTAAGGGAATTTAGAATTAAAGGTTTATTGTAAAAACCAGTACAATAAGAAATAAGGTAATGATGTGCACAATCGTTACAAGTCAATCCAGTAGTGAGTGCTACTATTGGAAGGTCGGTAGTTATCGTGTAAGTCTGAGTCGTACTCAACAGATCCCAGCTTGACTCTGTAGTCTGTTGACTTACCGATATTTATAGGTAGTTACTACCTATAGCATAGTTACTCATGGGGGTGACAGGTTATTCCATTACATCAACTTGTAACTTTATTACACTTAAGAAAATGACAATGTTTATGATCACTGATATTTTTTAAAAATGTCGATATTGAAGTGTTCAGGGAAGCCTTCATGCAGGGATCTGTTTCACAAAGTAGAAGTTTTGGGGAAAAAGCTGTCTGAGTGGAACTTTTTCCTTACATTTGGAATACAGGGGAAATAAGGCTGATTCAACTCCATTCTACTGGCGGAACTAAAGACTGAAGCTATCTGAACATTTACCATGGAAATAGTGACAGAATAGAGATAGGCTTACAATGTTGCATTGTAGGAAAAGACAGTAACAAAAATAAATAGTGTATATCTAAAAAAATATGGAATATATAGAATTCAAATTATAATTTATGATAATATTGTTTAGGTGTTAAAGAAAATATGGAATGAAATAAAAGATATTTTTTATTAAGGGGTTTAACTAGTATCTACATAAAATACTAGTTGGCTTCACCTGCCTGCTATCACTTTGTAAAGTAAGATATATTCACTACTTGAAATCTTTGAAACAAAAATTTTACATGAACATTTCATTCATAAATTGGCTTGTTATAGTTACAAATTACAAGTTATTGTTTTACAAATAGATGCCAACTTGTTGAAGGCCAAGTAAAATGCAAATTTCAAACACTTTTCTGCACTATATAAGATGATATTCCTAAACAAATATTTTTGATATGAAAATCAAAACAATCCCGACTCTTGCAGATTTCCATCCAGTCTGCAATTAAGGGTTTTCAAAACAATTTAAAAGATGTCTATTAAGCTAGCTAGCTTGAATGTGAAGGGCTTGAGAGATTGGGGTAAGGCTGCTTGCCTGCATCCTGATCTTTTTTGGTGTGGATGTGGCTGCGATACAGGAGACACACTTTGTTTGCAATGTCGATGCTCATGTGCTGTCTGACGACTTTGTCATCTGTTCAGCATATGGAGACCAGCAGACTAGATGTGTTTCTTTGTTAGTCAAGCATTCCTTGGATGCTAGGGTAGACCTTGTCCATGCAGGTAAGGATGGCTGGTTGGTTGTAGCTGATATTGCCATGAGCAGTGGTTTAAGTCATTGCAGTTTATGTGCCCAACAATCAGGGGGAGCGTGTTGATTTTTTTCTGTCAGTTAGGGCCATTCCTGGTGGATTTGCCACACTTAGTCTTGAGGACTGGAATGCTATCCTGGACCCCAAGATAGACGGGGCGCGGAGATAGCTGGAAGGCATCGGGTGATCATAGCTTGGTTGATTTGATTGGCGAGTTGAGCTCATTGATAGATACCAGTCGATCATCCAGGGTGGGATATGTGGGCGTGGACTCTTAAGTGGTCATCTTTCCAGTTAGCCAGCTACCTAGACAGAATGTTAGAAGGGTTGACCTAGAGTTACTAGATTGTTCAAATGCTTAGAATATTTGGACAATGGACTCATCTGTGCCCGGATGGTGTTAGGTAATAGGCCTAGAATGGCTGGACACTGGAATTTCAACATGTCCTTACTGGACAGGTGGGGCTTTCAGCAACAGCTGACTAGATTAGTGCAGTGGCAATTAGTGGGGGTGGTTATTGGGAATAAGTGGTAGGAGAGGCTTAAGAATAGGATTAGGTCCTTCACCACTGAATATAGCCAACAATTCACTCTAGGTAAGTCTAAAAAGGTGAAAGCTCTAGAGGATAGTCTGTCCTGCGTAGTGGGGGGATTCCCTAGAGTTAGCCATAGCTAGGCAGGCCCTGCTGTGTGAGGCTAGCAGACACTACCAAGGTCAGGTAGTTAGACATAGGTTGAACATGGGCACAGAACTGTGCAAAGAAGAGAAACATCGAGGTTTTGACCAATACATTCGTGAGGTCATTACTCTGGAGGGGCGTTCTCTGGGGTTGGCCAAGGATATGCAAGGTGTTTTGGCAGAATTTCAAGAGCCATTTTACCAAGGAGCTATTTGCAGAAGCTTTGTAGCTATTTGGCTGACTTTCCTCAGCTTTCGCTGACTGAAGCAGCTAGCTGCGAGGGTGAGATCACAGAAGGTGAAATCCACTTGCCATTGAAGAAGGTCGGTAGTGGCAAATATCTGGGATTAGATGGTCTGCTCTATGAAATGTTCTTGAAGCTGTCACACACCTTTTGTCCTGGTTTTGCCTGTCATGTTCAACAACTGGTTTCAGCAGGAGTCCATCCCCAACCATATTTCCAGGGGTGTGATCATGCTGTTAAAAAAGGGCAAGGGTGTTGGAAGGGATTAAGATGATTATAGGACCATAACTCTGCTAAACACAGAGTTAAAGATTTTGGCCTGATGGGGAGGTTGCAGTCAGTTGTCACAAGCTTGTTGGGACCTGAGCAGACTTGTGCTGTGAGGGGATGAACAATTCAAAGCAACCTGCATCTGATCTGCACAATCATAGAGAGTGTAAAAGCTGACAAGAGAGCTGTGCTGATCAATTTAGATCAGTCCAAGGCATTTGACAGGGTATACCATCAGTACTTGGCTGCTGTCCTGCAGGCCACCAGATTCACACCTGACTTCTGCAGGTGGATCAGCCTCCTGTATCACTCCCCCAGTGCTGTGGTACAGATGAACAGAAGGTCGTCGGGTGCTTTTGTGCTGTCTTGGTCAGTTCAACAGAGTGGCCTGCTGTTGCTCTTACTTTACACTTTGGCATTGGAGACACTCTATCACCGTCTGATGGACATGGCATGCAGTCTGGCACTACATGGAATCACTGCTCCCCTTGGTGGAGCTCGAGCTTAAAATTTTAAGCTAGCTGAAATTTATATACAAAAGGAAAATAAAAGTTACCCGTCTTGAACCATGAAAGCAACAATAATGGCAAATATAATATATTAATATATATTTTTTAACCTTGCATAATCTGGTAACCCTGTATCTGATCTTGATGAAAATCGTTCCCTATGCCTAACTTTTCTAGGGCTTTTGAATGAGCTCTGACTCATTGAAATTAGACCAGTGGGAGTGGAGGAGTTGCTTGGACACACACACGCACAAACACACACACATACTGTACTTTATATATAAGATTGTGATGTCAGAAAAATAAAGAATTATGGTGAGAAATAAATGGATTTTTAAGGAAAATAGTGAATATATATATAATTAAAATTATAATTTATGAAAATATTAATTTAGATGTTAAGGAAATTTAGAATTAAATTACAATAAAAATTTTATGATTTTATTAAGATGTTTAGTCCCTATTTATTTTAGTATTTGAAGCAATACATAATATATAACTTCAAATAAATATAATAATCATAATTATAAATCTTTCCACAGTTACTGTTTTTTTTAGTATTAGTATTTATTTGTTTTTGTACAACTATCATTACTATTGTCTTCTACTTTCATTCATTTTTATCAATTGATACTTTAGGTGTTAGTACTGTCAAAAAGACAATATAAATTATTTTATTATATGATAAATAATGACTCCATTATCTCAAAGTATTTTCAGCTTAAATCCCAATTTATATTTTCATTTTTTGCTTCTGCTATCTTTTTTCTAAAATGAACAAACTTTTCAATATTTATGTTTGTTTATTTATGTACTGTTTTGTAATTTGTCTTGCTTTCTAGTGTTTATCTACTTTTCTATATTTAAAAAAATATTAATTTTTTTTGAGTTTCTAAAAAATATTGTAATGTATAATGATATGTTTATATATGTTCAAAAGGTTATCATAGCCATGGGTCATAATGGGGACAAGCTCCCACAGTCTATAAAAAAATGCTTCCATGGTATTTGCATCTCAAACAGCTTTTGACAACAAAGTCCAGTTCTAAGCCAGAGAATGGGCAAAGGTGGAAAAACAGGCGCCTCATATCCAGTTGCTTCAGGTAGATGGAGTTCAACATCCCTAGAAAGCCAGTTTATATAGAGGGAAAAAAACCCAGATTTTAAGACCCCCCTCCCCGCCACTCCTACTGCCCTGTGGTCATATCCAGACACAGAAAAGGCTATAGAAATAAATCTAGACAGAAAAACTTGGGTGGAGCCTTGAAGGCAGTTGGTTGTCAACACTGAGAACTTTTTGGCAACTCCTGCAGCCAAGTCCTCCCCCAATGTAATGCTCTTTATTCTTTTGGATTTTGTACTACCAAGAGACCGGGGTATGTAGTCTTGGCATCACATGACCTACATATACCATCACTCCAATTTTGGCCAAACTACCTTTATTTCTTGAGATAAATGGATGTCTACTACTATTTTAGTATTATTTTCTTTAAA